>LPNX010943201.1:478428-527206 GCA_001517045.1 Pseudotsuga menziesii
CCATTTCTCAAATAGGCTGCACATTTTACTGCATCACCCCAAAACATTAGTTTTACATTCTTTAAAAACATCATTGAGCGAACCATATTCATTATGGTTCTATTCATTCTTTCTGCTACACCGTTTTGTTGAGAATTGTAGGGAACTGTAGTCTGATGTGCAATTCCATGTTGGCGAAGTTAATCTTCAAAATCATTTGAAGTGTATTCTTTCCCATTATCAGTATGAAGTGTACCAATTTTTCATTGTGCTTGTTTTTCTATCAATGCATGAAAGTCTTTGAATGTTTGAAATGCTTCTGATTTTGTCTTTAAACAGTAAATCTAGCACATTCTTGAGTAGTCATCAACAAATGTCATAAAATACTTATTCCCATTTGCAGAAGGAGTTGGCATTGGGCCACATAAATCAGAATGCACTAATTCTAATTTCCTACTTGCTCTGAAATTAGATTCATGGAATGGCAGCTTACTATGTTTCCCTAATATACATGCATCACATTTGTTCTTCTCTTTGGGAATGGTGGGCAAACCAAATACACCATTCTTTCTCAACAAACGAAGACTGTTATAATTCAAATGACCAAATCTTGCATGCCACAATAAACTTGATGACAAATTACCTTCTCCATGCTGAGAGAGGTAGGCATAGTTCTGAACTCTTGCAGATGAACCCTTTAGCTTCAGTAGCTTCCCATATTCGTATCCAGTCATGATGACTTGGTTGTCAGAGGACTTTCTTATTTCTACGATTCCATCAAACATGTGGATGGAATGGCCTCACTGTCGAATTTCCACCAAGGATAGCAGGCTTCTCTGCAACTCTAGAAGATAAAGAACATTCTTCAACAAGAAATCAGGGAATCCAGGCATCTTCATCCAAATGGTGCCCATTCCCTTTGGTTTAAGACTAGACTTATCTGCAAAGTACACTATGCCATTTATTGTTTCATTAAGTTCTTCAAAACAGTCTTTTCTAAAAGTCATGTGTGATGTTGCACCAGTATCAAGCAGCCAACAATATTTGTAAGCTGAAAGTGAATTCATTTCATTAATTCCAATATTACAATGTGCAACAATACAATGAGCAGAATCAGAAGATTTACTAGCATCTTGGTTTTTATTGTCATCTTTCTTCTGGTTATGTCTGTCTTTGATGGAGTCCCACGAAGCCCAACATTGATCTGATGTGTGTCTAGTCTTTCCACAACTCTTGCACTGCAAATATGATCTTTTGATGGAGTTGTTTCTGCCTCCTCTACCTCTGAAGTTTCTTCTTCTTCTGCCTCTCTCTTTGCCAGAGAGAGTGGCACCAACTACAGATGCTATAGATTGCATCTTCTGTGATGAATCTGCAACTAAAACAATAGGATAAAAGAAGAAAGAGTAAAGGTGCAGGTCTAAGTCTCTGACACCTTCCTCAAGATTTACAACAATGTATCAGTATTAGAAATCAATGCAGCTCTATCGTAATCTTTACACAGTACTCAACGATACTTCAATTGCACTAGCATTCAACGTATCTGAGTTTATGTACCGACAACAATAGTGAAAGAAGCAGGTCTAAGTCTCTGCTACCTTTTACAATACAGTCTATGTAGAATAACAACTGCACTAACCAGAAACAATGTCTTCAATAAGCTCTCTTTACTATGTAGGTCTATGTTTCTACCGTAGTATTTACATTAATATAAGACAATTCTGTAGTAGCACAACTTATATGGCAGTGCACAAACTTCTCAATTTGCAACAATACACAACCTTCAAAAAATGTATAGCAAAAATATCTAGCTTCACTCACACGCAGCACAGACTGGGTTTTGAGGAGATTGAAGTCTCAAACTAGATCACAGCAGCTTCAGGATAGCTGAAGGATGTCCCAGCAATGTTCCAGGGTTGAATTCAAAATCGCAGCATTTCAGGAAGTAGACAGTAGCATGTATCATTCAATGGAGTCTCCAATATATCATATACACCAGCAATATGAATAAAAATGTTTACAGACTCCATGCAGCTATATACTCAACGCATATATACCACAATCACAGGCCCATACAACAGCCTCACCATTCAGCCACGCCATTCATAAATATGAAAATATTTTACTTCAAACTTCACGTAAAATCTAGGGTAAATTTAGGGTTTGTGTAATCCAACGATCACAAAAGATATCAACACAAAAATTTTACCTCCACGCTCTTGAAGAGAATAGTATTCAATAATTATGGCATGCTGGCTAGCACATATTCAGACTTTGCTGCTCATATATGGTGGAGTTGCAGGCAACGCTATCTCTGTGATGAGGCAGGCAACGATATCTCTGTTATTGTTCAGAAAGTGGATGTGTACATCCACGAGCTGTAGGAACAGCTGGAGACTTCAAAGGCCCAAGGTGATGCTACCACCATTACTGCAGAACAAAATATGGCACTCGATAAGCGGGCCACAAAACTTGCTCAAGTTCAGGCGCAGACACACAAACTCGAGCTTGGAGTGATGATGAAGTATGTATTTGTACAAGATTAGCGGGCCACGGAGCTTGCTCAAGTTCAGGCATGGATTATATTCTAACATTTATTAGTCCCATGGTTGTACAAGAGAAGAATAATGATGAAGTATGTATTTGAGTCAGCCTCCGAAAATTAAAAGAGGCTTGTTTGCATTATTCGTTACCAACTCCTTTTATAGATGAATTGTTGGAGAGCATCGATTGTCAGGAGGTATATTCTTTTACTTATATCTTTTTTGGATACCATTAGATACATATAGAAAAACAAGGTCAAGAAATACTACTTTTGCACTAGAATGGGGTTGTTTCCAATACACAATAATGCACTTTCGACTAAAAACTTCACCTGCTATATTTTCAAGAATAATTGTTGATACATTTAAATAATTTATACATAAATTCTTGGAAGTTTATTTTAATTACTAGATAGTTTATGGGATGATTAGATATCATCTTGATAGTCTCCAAATCATGCTAGAAAGATGTCAAAAATACCATATTTCTTTAAATTTAAAGAAATGCATATTTTTTGCACCATTTGGCCTCTCGTCACTCCATCTCGGCACATTTTCATCCCATTCAAACCAATATACATAGCATAATTACCAATGTGTATGAACCTAAAATTTATGATCAAAAACTCTATTTCTTGGACTTTTTGCACTGGAGAAATCAAGATCAATCTTATCCCCTTGATATTCTAGGAGGGGATTTCATCTCATCACCTCTTTGAAGGACAAATAATGGGGGAATCATTTTCTCTCTCAGGAATATATTCTCTTTAAGGAATTCATTGATAATAATGGACTGGTAGACATGGAAACCAACAATGGCATCCACACCTGCAACAATTGTAGAGGAGGAACTACACAGATTACTACCAAGCTAGATCATTTCCTCATCTTGGAGCATATGATCCTCAGAAATGAGGAAATCACAACCTCCATCCTCCCTAATGTAGGTTCTGATCAGTAGCCCATATGTTTAAACTAGAATCTAGAAGAGGCCACTCATAGAAAGCCTTCTTGATTTGAGAAATTTTTGGCTCACTCATCCATATTTCTCTGAAATGATCGAGGAATGGTGGTCTACCACTTAGGTCACTGGATCCTCTTGCATGATAAGAATGTAGAAGAAGTTTAAGCTCTTAAAAAGCCATCTCAAATATTGGAATAGGAAACCTTCGACAACATATTCACCTACAAATCTCAACTCGAGCAGGAAATGGAAAAACTCCAACAACAAATTATTACCAGCGGCATAATAGAGGAGAAGTACAAGTAAGAGAAACATCTTTATTCTCAAATAGAAGAACGCTCCAGACAAGAAGAGATACTCTGGAAGCAAAATTACAAAATCAAATGGCTATAGGAGGGGGAGCATAACACTTCTTTATTCCATCACTCCACTATCGAACACCGCATGTACAATAGAATCACCCATCTCAAAAACAATGAAGGAACCAAATTGGAAACTTACAAGGACATATAAAAGGAACTTGTCACATTCTATGAAGACATGCTCTCTGAAAATGATCTTGATCGAGAAGCATCTATTCAACATGTTGCTTCACTCATCCCCACCTTGGAGATGGATGACTAAAATTTCATTCTCATGAGCCCTACCATGCTTGAAGAGGTGGAAATGGCTATCAAACAAATTAAGGATGCCATAACTCCAGGACCTAATGTCTTCACCGTGAACTTTCATTTTTGTTGGGATCTGCTCAAATATAAAATATGAGACATGGTTGAAGAATCTCGTAGCAATCAAAGGATCCTTCCAGCCCTCAATGCTACATTCATCACTCTCATTCCTAAAGAAGACAAAATAGCCACCCCTAGTAAGTACATACCCATAGCCTTATGCAATGTTCTTTACAAAATTATTACCAAAGTCATTTCCAAGCACATCAAGCCTCTACTCCCTCACCTCATCTCCCCAGAGAAAACTGGGTACGTAGAAGGACACCAAATTTTTTACGGCGTCGTCCTTTCTCATGAATTTATCCACTCTCTTAAAATCTCCAAAAACCCTGTTATGCTCCTCAAACTAGAACTCTCCCAATCCTTTCATAAACTCAATTGGAACTTCATCAAACAAATCCTCCTTGCCTTTGGATTTGATCATTCTTGGTTCTAATGGATCCTCAACCTAATTTCCATGGCTTTTTTCTCTGTCCTCATTGATGGGGCTCCCTTGAAAACTTTTAATCTCTCAGTAGGTGTCCGACAAGGTGTTTCTCTCTCTCCCTTCCTTTTTATCCCTATAGTCTAAGTCTTGGGACGTATGCTCATCCAAGCCAACTACCTTGGCATCTTAAAATGCCTCTCGCTTCATGATCACATCCCCCTAACCCACCAACAATTTGTGGATGATAACCTTCTCATGGGACATCCCTCCATTTAGGAAGACATAAACTTTCATGATCTTCTCTCCACTTTCTCTAAAGCTTCTGGCATGGCCCTCAATCTAGAAAAATCCGCAGTCTTTTTTTCAACACCCCTCTGATCACCCAAAGGAATATCACCATAATATTAGGCTTCAAGGCTTCCAAGATATTGAAATATTGTAACTTCAAAGAATATTATATATGTATATTTTTGTTGTCCCCAATGGTCTTACTGGGAGAACCACTTGTATTACTTTGTACCCCGATGCTTCTAATCGGAAGAACTAATAAGAGTCATGAGGTAGTCCCCTCTAATAGTAAAGGTGGGTCATTAGCACCCTAGTGTGGTTACTTGAGCCTACATGTCAAATGAGTTAATTAAAGTGAACGGATGAATATAAATAGAGGTGTAGCACTCCTCATTTGGAGCACACACTCTCACTTGTGTAGTGCATTAGTGGAGGAGACAGAAGTAGCTGGAGAAGGAGGAGGATCATGCTTTGATCTCCTTGTTGGTTTTATCTTTTACATTTTGGGGAATATATATTGAGGAATTTTTTCTGGGTTTTTCCCTTTAGGGTTTTCCCAGGATAAATCTTTGTGTTCCTTTTGTATGGTTGTGCTTGTCTATCTTTCAGTGATCTTGTTTATATGTTTTTGTTATGAAATTGTAATGAAATACTAATGATCTAGCTTAGAATATGAAAATTTAACATGGTATCAGAGCCACCCTTAAAGAATACATTTTCTAGCTACAGAAGCTAGGGATTCTTACTTTTTTATTCTCTCTCCACAATCTATCAACAAAAGAAGGCTAGGCTGACTCTCCATTTAAGGGCGCATCTTTTTGTCGAAGCGGAATTCGATTCTGAGCATTTTCAGTTTTCGGTCAAGGAAATTAGGGATTCTTGCAGAAGAGGAATTTTTGAGTGAGCTCAGCATAGGATTGATATCCTCATCAAAATCAAAGTTTAGAGACCTGGATCAATATTTTTGGTTGGGTGAAACTCCAAAAAAGTCAAACCCTAGTTTGACCCCGAGCTAAAAAAACCCTAAATACTAAAACTGCTAAGTTTCGGTACATTCTCTATATCCCAATATTAAAGAAGGTTAAGGTGCTCAAAATTGTAGATGCCAAATCTAAAATTCTTATGTACACTATGTCCCAAATTCAGCCTCAGATTCACTATATTCTGGGAGATATGATCCCTCCAAGTTAGGGTTCCAGCCTCTTCCAAAATTCATCTCTAAATAGGACACATAGGGATAATTGCTATATTTTGGGTTACATAGGTCCAAATGGAATTCCTGAAGCATTTACATAAAGGGAACGGAATTTACTTTCTATGGTCCAAATTTCATACCCCGAAGATGAAATAATGACACGTGGCAGTCCATACAACCTCACTGTTCTGAACAGTCTTGTAACAGGTCACCTTGGGAAAAGGATCATAAATCCTAATTGGTGAACTAAATTCTGATTAAACCTATGGTGTTAGATCAAGGACGCATGAGGTTACCTCAGTGAGAAATATCAGACATAGAGGAGCATTAATTTAGGAGATATCATAGAAACAATGACAGGAATTTCTACAGAATAAATTAGAAAACTAGGGCTTCCTGTTCCGGTAGCTTCCCTCCACTGTTTTCAGAAAAGGAGTACATTGGAAAGATCCATTTGAAGAGATATATATTTATATCCAATCAGATCTATAATATTCCAAGTTTTGAAAATTAGGGTTTTTGTGACAAACCCTAGATCAGCCAGCTCCGGAACCAAAACGGACACCTCAAAACGGTAAGATCTAATCTTTCTCTATTTTCAGTTGAGGTTCTCATTTCAAAGTGATATTTCACATCAGCTTGATGACAAGCTTGGGGAAGTTAACAAATTCTAAGCCTGGAAGTATATGATCTCTCTAAATAAAATGGATTGGACACCTACATGAGTATAGAAGTTCCAGTTCCAAAGGGAGATAAGGCTAGAAGCCTTACACAAGAAGAACTTGGTCAAGGCCAAGAAGATCATTGTTGATTCAGTCACGAATCAACTTGTACTACAAGTGTCTTCCTTAAAGACACCAAATATGTTTGATTCCTTGACCAAGCTATTTGAAGGGAAGAATAGAAATTGAAATATGACCTTAAGAAACCAGTTGAAGAATGTGAAGATCCAGAATGCAAAGACCATGCAGTCATACTTTACAAGGGTCTCTCAAATCAAATAACAACTTGTAGCGGTAAAAGTGTTGATATATTTGTAACTTCGGAATGTATTCATCTATGTATCTTATGTATTGTAACCTGATGTTTAATCCGAGATTTTTCTATTATGTATTTGAGTCATGTTGTCTTGCCCCGATGTTTCGATCGGGAGGATCAATAATGTAAATAAGTCATGTCAAGTCATTGTTAAAGTCCCCACAGTTTTGAGGCACTAGGGTTATTAGACACTCATAGAGATGTCGGCTCTAGCAAGTAATTGTTAAGTGAGGCCTACATGATTGAGTGCACTTCAAGTGAACGAAATAATATAAATAGAGAGTGAGTCTCTCTATTTATCATACACATCATTCACTCACTCAAGTGTGGTGCATTAGTGAGGAAGGAAATACATTGGGGCTAGACAAGAAGAAGACTATTGCTGTCGAGAGAGCATCTTACTATTTTGGGGTTTTACATCTTGTGTTGATTCTATCTCTGAAGAAGTTGCAGGGTTTTCTCCATTTATGGTTTCCTCGATCAAAAACATTTTGTTCATTGTCTCTTGTGTTTGATTTCTATACTTGTTATTCTCTGAGTAAAGATCCTAACATAATGCTAGCTTAATGTTGAAAAACTAACATGGGATCAGAGCTAACCTGAGAAGAAGACACTTTGCAGCTGTGGGAACTAGGGCTTCCTATTTTGGGTATCTTCCTCCACATATTTTCAGAAAAAGTAAGGTGGAACAACTCCCCTCCTTAGGGCGCATCTTTCTATCGAAATAGAATCCAATTCTGAGGTTTTTTAGTTTTGGACCTGTCACTGCGGTCGAAAATTAGGGCTTTTCACAGAAGAGGAATTTTTAAGTGAGCCCAAGCCTGGATATTATGTCTTGCACATGATCTAGGAACTAGGAATCAAAATCATCAAAGAATAATTAACAAATACTCATGAATTGGAAATAATCAGAACTAGAATTGGTTTCCTCTCTGTATATTTAATAAACAATAAAGGGATACAATTCCAATGTTAAGCAATGGCTTAACTCCATGAAGAATTTGAATACCTAAGGATACAATTCAAATTCAGTGAGTGAGTCTAGCTTAACTAACTCTCAACCATGCAATCTCACTCAGTTAACCACTTGACCAAAACCCTAATTGACTCACCAAACCCTAACTGAAGTCGAAGTGCAATAAATGACTGAATCTCAACTGAAGGAGATCAGACACATGTCATAGCAATCCAACCATCAAGTGCTAGTGCTCCATGACTCCAATGAACCCCGATGAGGTTAACTGAAGCTGAACTGACCATCAGAAGTTGGTGGAGGTGCCTTGTTGACTCCAAATCATTAAATAATAATAAATAATCATAAAATAATCATAAAATAATATATTTAATGACTGGAGGCACCTTAACTGACTGTAACTGACCGGTTGAACTGATTGTAACCACCAGTTAGCAGTTAGGTGCATTAATGTCACACAGATCACCCCTAGAGTGCTCCAGTTAGCCTCCTTGACTGTAGGTAGGCGTGGGTGTGACTGGATGATGGCAATTAATGCTCCACTGATGTCAATTAAACTTAGGATAGTGGTTTAACTAGGCCAATTTGACAAAAAGAGTGTGTATGATGGTAAATGTCTCCAACAATGGATTGATCTCCTCCCCAAAATCGAAGTTAGGGACAAATTTCAAGGCATTTGGGTGGACAGAACTCTGGAAAAGAAAAACCCTAGTTTGCTCTTGAACTAGCTCTGCAGGATTTCAGCTCAAGTTTCAAATCCGACATCTTGAACCTGGTAAGATCTAAAATATTTTGTATTTCCATTTGAGGTTCTCATTTAAAGATGTCTCATCATACCAAGCTTGATGAAAAGCTTGAGGGAGCTGAAAACTTCCGAGCCTGGAAGTATAGGATATCCCTGGTCCTAGAAGAGAATGAATTAGACTCCTACATCCATGAGGAGATTCCAGTTCCAAAGGGAGATGAGGCAAAGGCCTTACATAAGAAGAAGATGGTTATGGAAAAGAGGATCATTGTTGATTCTATTAAGGATCATCTTATCCCACAGGTGTCCTCTCTCAAGACACATAAAGCTATGTTTGATGCCCTAACCAAATTGTTTGAAGGAAAGAACATCAATCGGAAGATGACCCTGAGGAACCAACTGAAGAATGTGAAGATTTAGAATGCAGAAACTATCCAGTCTTACTTCACAAGGGTTTCTCAGATCAAGGAACAATTAGAAGCTGTTGATGAAGAAGTGGAAAATGCATAGTTTGTGATGACTACTTTGAATGGCATCCCTAGGTCATTAGATGCTTTCATCCAAGGAATCTGTGCGAGAAAGAAGTTAGTCAAGTTCAGCAGACTATGGGAAGAGTGTTCTCAAGAAGAAGCTCGGATAGTAGCTCGAGAAGAGAAGATGGGAAGTGAACACCAAGCTCTTACAATACACTCCAAGTCTCACTCCAAGTCAAGCAAAAGAAGGCCTCATGGCTCTAGAGGTAAGCACTCTCACAGAGATAATACTAGAAGAGATGTATCTAGGATCATATTCTATACTTGTGATGAAGAAGGACACTATGCAAGGAATTGTCCTAACAAACAGAAGATAGTAAAGAAGAGCAGCAAAAGAAGACATCATGCTCATGCTGCAGAGGATGATGAACCATCCAGAAAGAGATCCAAGTATGAAAGTGAAGATTCTTCAAGCGAGGATGAATATGTTCTGATATCAGCCCTCACATGTAACATTACTCATCGTAGTGATGATTGGCTTATAGACAGTGGGGCTTCCAAACACATGGCGGGATTCAAGGAATCCTTTGTAAGACTATCAGAACATGAATCACCTCACAAGGTGAAGCTAGGAGATGACTACCAGTATCCAATAAAAGGTAGTGGGGAATATTCATATAAGATAGACTCTGGTAAGTCTCTAACAATGAAAGAAGTAATGTTTGTGCCAGGACTCAAGAAGAACCTTCTCTCCATTTCAGCATTGGATGCAAAAGGAATGCGGGTTGCATTCATAGATGGTCAAGTCATCATGTGGCCAAAAGGAAATACTATCGATGATGCAATAGTGATTGGAGAACAAGAAGGAGGATTATACAAATTAAAGGGCCATCCAGAACAAGCCTTGGTCCATGACACAGTAGAGCCAAGTGAACTTTGGCATAGAAGACTTGCACATGTGCATTACAAAGCACTACCTATTGCAAGCAAAGCTGTTGAAGGCCTTCCAGAAATTCAAGCTAAACATGATGGGGTCTGCAAAGGATGTGCGAAAGGAAACAATACAAAGAAGACATTTCCCAATAGCGAAAGCAAAGCCAAAAGCATTCTAGAAATCATCCACTATGATGTATGCGGTCCTATGTCATCAAACTCACTAAGCGGGTATGCATACTATGTTTCTTTTATTGATGATTTTTTTAGGAAGACATGGATTTACTTTATGAAGAACAAAGATGAAGTATTCAGTAAGTTTAAGAAATTCAAAGCCTTGATCGAGAACCATACTGAAAAGAATATCAAAACCATTCGATCAGATAATGGCAGAGAATTCACTTCGAATGAATTCAGAGAGCTATGTAAAGAATCAGGGATTAAGAGGGAGTTGTCTACTCCTTATAATCCACAACAGAATGGGATTGCGGAATGGAAGAACAGGACCATCATGGAAGCTGCAAGAGAAATGCTTCATGATCAAGACCTTCCTATGCATCTTTGGGCTGAAGCTACCAGAACAACAGTGTATGTACAGAACCGTACTCCACATAGAGTACTCGAGAACAAGACTCCTGAAGAAGTCTTCTCCGGCAAGAAACTAGAAATCAGCCGTCTCAAAATTTTCGATTGTCCCGTGTACATACACATTCCAAAAGAGAAGAGAACAAAATTAGATCCTTCAGGAAAGAAGGGCATATTTGTGGGATACTCTGAAAGCTCGAAGGCTTACAAAATCTACTTCCCAAGATACAAGAAGATTGACATCAACAGGGATGTGACATTTGATGAAGGCACAGCTTACAGCAAATCCAGAAAGAGACCTGCTAAAGAACCTGAAGAAGCAGAAGCAAAAGTACCCAGAATTCATGATACAATCATGGACGAAGAAGCTCAAGAAGAAGATCGAGAGTTCAAGGAACCACAAAGACCTATAGATCCACCTCTAGAGAAGAATCCTCATAAGAGGAAACCTGCATGGATACGTGAACTTATCCAAGGTGTGAAAATATATGGGGCTCCAGAAGAGAATCACAGAGAAAGAAAGAGGACTAGATCTAATGCCAGGTATGTAGCTTTACTATGTAATTTCATTGATAAAAAATCTTCCAATTATGTAGAAGTGGCAGAACAGAAAGAATGGAAGGATGCTATGATCGAAGAATATCAATCAATCATGAAGAATGATGTTTGGGATGTTGTCCCAAGACCAAAAGGGAAGTCAGTTGTAACTTCCAAATGGATCTACAAGATCAATCATGCTGCAGATGGCAACATTGAAAAGTATAAGGCAAGATTTGTAGCTATAGGATTCTCTCAGAAAGAGGGAGTGGACTATGAAGAGACCTTTGTACCTGTAGCCAGATACACTTCCATCAGATCAGTACTTGCTCTGGCTGCAGTGATGAAATGGAAGATACACCAGATGGATTTCAAGACTTCCTTCTTGAATGGTGTAGTAGAAGAGGAAGTGTATGTAGAACAGGCACTCGGTTTTGAGACACATGATAGAGAGTCTCATGTATGTAGATTGAAGAAAGCCCTGTATGGATTGAAATAGGAACCCAGGACCTGGTACGGTGGAATTGACAGCTTTCTATCCAATTTGGGCTTTACCAAGAGTAAAGCAGATTCCAACCTTTACTACAAGGTTGAATTTGGAAACCCTGTGATGCTCCTACTGTATGTAGATGATCTATTTGTGACAGGTACAGATGAGTTGATTGCTGATACGAAGAGAAATCTTGCTATTGAGTTCGAAATGAAGGACTTGGGGATGATGCATTACTTTCTAGGTATGGAGGTGTGGCAGAGTACAGATGGAATCTTCGTTGGACAAGGGAAGTATGTAGTAGAGATCCTAAATAGGTTTGGGATGATGGACTGCAAAGCTATGGCCACACCTATGGCATCAAACCTGAAGCCATTGAGTGATGCTTCATCAGAGTCGGTTGATGCTATGATGTATCGTCAGATGATTGGGTCATTGATGTACCTGACAAACACAAGACTAGACATTTGCTTTGTTGTGAACACCTTCAGCCAATACTTGATAGATTCGAGAAGTGTTCACTTGACTGTTTCAAAGCATATTCTGAGGTACCTGAAGGGTACAGTTGATTATGGGCTCAAGTATGATGTGAATCAAAAGATTAACCTGGAGGATTATGTTGATTCAGATTGGGCAGGCAGTGCCATCGACAGGAAGAGTACTTCAGGATGTTGCTTCACTATGGGATCAGGTATGATCTCTTGGTTTAGCAGGAAACAATCCTGTGTGGCACTGAGTACAGTTGAAGCAGAGTATGTCGCATCTTGTTCAGCTAGTTGTGAGGCAGTATGGCTGCGGAAGCTACTGTCTGATATATTTGATCTCCAGTTGGATGCTACTTGTATACATTGTCACAACCAGAGTTGTGTGAAGTTATCAGAGAATCCAGTGTTCCATGACAAGTCGAAGAATATCGAGATCAAGTACCACTATATCAGGGATATGGTGCAGAGAATAGCAGTAAAGCTCTAGTATGTTGCGACGGAGGAACAGATAGCTAATGTGTTGACAAATCCCTTAGCCAGAGTGAAGTTCAAGTACTTCAGGGAGAAGCTTAGTGTTCTCCAGATCGAGGTTTCCTCCTAGGGAAAAGGATGAGTCCCAAAGCCATTCTGACAAGCAGGTCAGATATAAGGGCTGAGCCATTCTATCATGGTGAGAGGATTCAGTTCCTTCCATGTCAGATATGAGTGCTGAGATGCATAGCCATTCTGACGAGCAGGTCATATGTAAGGGCTGAACCATTCTATCATGGCTAAAGGATTAGGTTCCTCCCATGTCAGATGTGAGTGTTGTCCATTCTGTCGAGTAGGACAGATGTAAGGGCATATGCCACTCTCCAAGAGAGTGGAGGAACCTGGTCAGTTACCAGGTAGCTCAATCTGGGACTGGGGGCCTTTCTGGCGAGGGTGGAGGATTTGGTTCCTTCCAGGTCAGATGTGAGTGCATGCCATTCCGTCATGGTGAGAGGATTAAGTTCCTTCCATGGCCGATGTAAGTGCGGGCCGTTCCGTCATGGTGAGAGGATTAAGTTCCTTCCATGGCCGATGTAAGTGCGGGCCATTCTTTCATGGTGAGAGGATTAAGTTCCTTCCATGTCAGATGTAAGGGCAAGCCATTCTATCTTGGTGAGAAGATTCAGTTCCTTCCATGATAGATGTGAGTGCAGGGCCTTTCTGATGTGATTGTAGTTTACTACATGATCAGATGTGACTGCTGGGCATGCCTTTATAAAAAGTAGGTCAGATGTAAGTGCTGGGCATGCCTTTCTGATGAGTAGGTCAGATATAAGTTCTGGGCGAAGACCTACCTGTTGGCTAGGCCTACAACCAGCATGAAAGAAGGATGGCTCTGTAAAACTTCCTATGATGAGATAGTACACACATGATGATGACCAGTGATGATCCAGATTGAGCTATGATCCAGATCCAGTTATGATGACTCCGAGTGATCTAGATCTAGCAGTGATGATCCAGATTGAGAGATGATCCAGATCCAGATCCAGATCGAGTGATGATCTAGATCCAGTCCAGTGATGATGATCTAGATTGAGTGATGATCCAGATCCAGTGATGATGTCCCATGATGATCCAGATCGAGAGATGATCTAGCTCCGATGATGAAGATGAATTGAAGACGAAGATGACTTGAAGATGAAGATGATTTGAAGACAAAGATGATCCAGCTAAGACAGAGAAGAAGACCAGTGCTAAAAATTGTGTCAGAAGAATACCTTCCTAGTTAAGAGGGAGTGTTGATGTATTTGTAACTTCAGAATGTATTCATCTATGTATCTTATTTATTGTAACCCAATGTTTATTCCAGGATGTTTCTATTATGTATTTGATTCATGTTTTCTTGCCCCGATGTTTCGATCGGGAGGATCAATAATGTAAATAAGTCATGTCAAGTCATTGTTAAAGTCCCCATAGTTTCGGGGTACTAGGGTTATTAGACACTCATAGAGATGTTGGCTCTAGTAAGTAATTGTTAAGTGAGGCCGAGATGATTGAGTGCACTTCAAGTGAATGAAAGAATATAAATAGAGAGTGAGTCTCTCTATTTATCATACACATCATTCACTCACTCAAGTGTGGCGCATTAGTTAGGAAGGAAATACACTGGGGCTAGACAAGAAGAAGACTATTGTTGTCGGGAGAGCATCTTATTGTTTTGGGGTTTTACATCTTGTGCTGATTCTATCTCTGAGGAAGTTGCAGGGTTTTCTCCATTTATGGTTTCCCCGATAAAAAACATTATGTTCATTGTCTCTTGTGTTTGATTGCTGTACTTTTTATTCTTTCAGTAAAGATCCTAACATAATGCTAGCTTAATGTTGAAAAACTAACAAAAAGAAGAAGTGAAGAATGTAATAGTGGTGATGTCCACCTTGAATGACCTCCCAGGATCATGGGATTCATTCATTTGAGGAATGTGTGCCAGAAGGAAGTGATTACTTTCAGCAGACTCTGGGAAGAAGAAGAAGCTCGACTCATAAGAAGAGAAGAGAAGATGGGAGAAATTGAAGATCAAGCTCTCACCATTTAAAGAAGATCCCTCAAGCAATGAGGAATATGAAGAACTCAATTCTTGACGAACCTCTTATCCATCTTATCATTTGGATAAGAAATGATGATGTCATGAATGAAGAAAATGATGAAGTAGAAGGATCAAGAAGGAGTCTACCCACGAAACGAATAAAAGATAAGTATTCAATTGTCATTTCATGATATTGTTTTGTTATACATTTGATTATATTCAGTTGATGTGTTATGCATGATAGACTGGTTGCATGAATGACATTTATGAGATATGGATAAATGTTGTGTTGGCTAAACAGTTGCATGATGCATAAGAATTTGTCATTACGCATATGTTTTATGAAATAGTTCTAACCATGCAACTGGTGCATTTGAATTGTAGGAAAGGTCCTGTACAACCACCTACAAGAAAAGAAGGATGAGACTTGTTCCAAAGAACAAGTGATGAAAATTCAATAAACATGAATATGAAGCTCCCAGGGTCAGAGACATCATGACGAAGGAAAGAGCTTCAGAGAGCGGTAGATCCACCTCGAAGGATAAAGACCACCATGGCTATGAAAGAATATATGATCAAAGAGTAAGAATTGATCATGAGGAATGATGTATTCGATATGGTTTCGAGACATAAAGGGAAGTACATAGTATCTTCCATATGGATCTACAAGAACAAGTGTACAAATCAAGGTTTGTGATTTGCCTCAAAAGGAATAGACTATGACATGACATACTCTATTGAAAAGTATATATCAAGCATAGAACCACCTGTATAAAATGAAGAGGCAAGATGATACTCCACTTCAGGGGGAGTGACTACAGAAGATATTTGAGTTCAACATGGTACGACATGATGGACAGCTTCTTGATGGATTGAGACTTTACCAAGAGTAAAGTGGGTTCCAACCTTCAAGGTTGAATGCAGAAGACTAGAATATGTTGATGACATGACAAGACGAACTCATGGAAGATGTTATGATGAAAGAATACTAGAATGATGTTTGGGATATAATACTCAAACCAGAAAGCAAGAATGTGGTATCTTCCAAATGGATTTGTAAGTTAAAATATGCTGCTGATAGAAGTAAGGAAAGACTTGTGGCTTCTCTTAAAAAGAGGGAATTAATTTTGAAGAGACACTTACTCCAGGAAGCAAGGTATACTTCCTTCGAAACTATCATAGTAGTTTCTTCCATGATGAAGTAAAGACAAGCCTTCCTTAATGGTATGATTGAGGAAGAGTTTTTGAAGTTGAAGATAGATGGAATCACGTATGCAAGTTGAAGAAGGCCCTCTATGGCTGAAGCAAGCTCCCAGAGCTTCGTATGGAAGACTAGATAGTTTCCTGTTGAACATGGGATTTACCAAGAGTAAAGCTGATCCTAACCTTTATCTCAAGGTTGTAGAAGATGAACCTATCATCCTATTATTATATGTGGATGATATATTTCTGACAAGGAATGAGAAACAGATTGTAGAATGCAAGAAGAAGTCCGCTGAAGAATTTAGACCTTGGTCTAATACTTTATTTCCTAGGTCTGGAAGTATGAAGGAATATTTCTCAATCAAGGAAAGTATGCAGTGCAAGTTTTGAAAAGATTTGATATGTTTGAATGAAAATCCATGGCCACACCCATGGACTCCAACCTAAAGTTATTAGCCGATGACTCATCAGAGGTAGTGGATGTGACTCAATACAGATAGATTATTGGGTCATTGATGTACTTAACAAATACCAGACCATACATTTGTTTTGCTGTGAAAAAATTGAGTCAATATATAGTTCAACCTAGATGGGTTCACATGATAGCCACAAAACATGTGATGAGATATCTGAAAGGGACTATAGACTTTGGTCTATACTATGATGGAAACCATTATTACAGATTGTATGACTATACAGATGTAGATTGGGATGGAAGTATCTCAGACAGGAAAAGCACATCAAGTAGATGCTTTTGTTTGGGGTCTGCTATGAATTCATGGTTTAGCAGAAAACACTCCAATGTTTCTCCTAGCACGGCTGAAGCAGAATACATAGTAGATTGCTCTGCTAAGTTGTGAAGCCATATGGCTTCAGAAGCTAATATCAGGTCTCTTTGACCTGAATATGGATACTATAATGATTCTATGTGATAACCAAAGTTGTGATGACAGAGAACCCTGTGTTCCATCGTAAGACATAGAAATCTGGTATTTCTACATATGAGATAAGATGCAGATAATGATGTTTCAGTATTTACATACTATAGATGTAGATGATGGTGATTCAGTATTTCTATACTGAATATAGAGATGATGATGTTTCAGTATTCCCATATTGAAGATATAGATGATGATGATTTCAGTATTCCCATACTAAAGATATAGATGATGTTTCAGTATTTACATACTGTAGATACAGATGATGGTGATTTCATATTTCTATACTGAATATAGAGGTGATAATGCTTTCAGTATTTATATACTGAAGATATAGATGATGATGCTTTCAATATTCAAATACTGGAGATACAGATGGTGATAGTTCAGTATTCACATACTAAAGATGTAGATGATGATGGTTTAGATGCTGATGTGTTGACGAAACCTCTGTCCCGAGTAAAGTTTGAACACTTTCGAGACAAGCTTGGTGTGGTTCGAAAAAACCTTCCCCGAAAGGGGAAGTAGTGATGTTGCAGTGGGATTGTATCATCCCTGGGCACTTGCCCTAAAGTGATCTAGTGACCTTGGTCCTCGAGAATGAAGAGGGATTGTACCATCCTGGGACATATGTCCATAATAGATCCGATGACTTCAGTCATCGAGAATGTGGTAGGATTGTATCATCCATGAACCTCAGTTCAAAATGGATCCGGTGACTTTGGTCATCGAGATGGTGGTAGGATTGTATCATCCGTGAACTTCGGTTCAGAATGTATTTGGTGACTTCGATCGAGATAGTGGTAGGATTGTATCATCCATGAACCTCGGTTTAGAATGGATCCGGTGACTTCGGTCATCGAGAATGTGATAGGATTGTATCATTCGTGAACCTTGGTTTAGAATGGATCTAGTGACTTCGGTCATCGAGATGGTGGTAGGATTGTATCATCCATGAACCTCGATTTAGAATGTATCTGGTGACTTCGGTCATTGATATGGTGGTAGGATTGTATCATCTATGAACCTCGGTTCATAATGGATCTGCTGACTTCGGTACTCGAGAACATGGTAGGATTGTATCATTTATGAACCTCGGTTCAGAATGGATCCGGTGACTTCGGTCATCAAGAAGGTGGTAGGATTGTGTCATCCTTGAACTTCAGTTCAAAACGGATCCGGTTACTTCGGTACTCAAGAAAATGTGTTGATCTCGTAATTCCTAGAGGAAGGATTTTCTGAGTTCCACAGATGTGTTGATCCCATAATTCCAAAAGGAAGGATCGTTAGTAACTCCGTAAAGACCTAAATCCTGTAATTCCGAAAGGAAGGATCATTGACTTGATCCCGTAATTCCAATAGGAAGGATTGTCTGAGTTCCACAGATGTGTTGATCCCATAATTCTGAAAGGAAGGATTGTTAGTAACTCCGTAAAGACCTAAATCCCGTAATTCTAAAAGGAAGGATCGTTGGTAGCTCCGTAAAGACTTGATCCCATAATTCCAACAGGAGGATTATCTAAGTTCCACAGATGTGTTGATCCTGTAATTCCAATAGGAAGGATTTTTCGAGTTCCACAAATGTGTTGATCCCGTAATTCCAAAAGGAAGGATCGTTAGTAACTCCATAAAGACCTAAATCCCATCCGAAAGGAAGGATCGTTAGTATCTCCGTAAAGACTTGATCCCATAATTCTAAAAGGAAGGATCCTCTGAGCTCCACAGATGTGTTGATCCCATAATTCCGAAAGGAAGGATCAATGGTAACTCCGTAAAGACCAAAATCCCGTAATTCTGAAAGGAAGGATCATGTGAGTACCACAGACATGTTGATCCCGCAATTCCGAAAGGAAGGATCATGTTGATGCTTTGATGATGATGATGTTGATGTCTTGATGATGTTGATGTTTTGATGATAATGATGTTTTGATGATGATGATGTTTTCATGATGATGTTTCTAATCGAAAGATCAGAGTATGATGATGATGATGTTTTTTATCAAAAGATCAGAGTATGATGATGATGTTGTTGCTGATTGAAAGGTTAAAGTGCTGAAGATGTTGTTGAAGATGTTTCTGATCGAAAGCTCAAAGTGCTAAAGATGTTGATGATCGAAAGGTCAAAGTGTTGAAGATGTTGCTGATCGAAAGGTCAAAGTGCTGAAGATGTTGCTGATCGAAAGGTCAAAGTGATAAAGATGTTGCTGAAGGTGTTGTTGATCAAAAGGTCAAAGTGCTGAATATGTTGCTAAAGATGTTGCTGATCGAAAGGTCAAAGTGCTAAAGATGTTGCTGAAGATGTTGCTAATCGAAAGGTCAAAAGATGTTGATGCTTATCAAAGAGTTGTTGTAATTGAATATTGAAGATGAAGACTATATGATGTTGAAAAGCTTCCAATGATTTATAAATGTGTTACCCTATGATGTTGATGATGTCCTCTATCTCTCTCCTACTATTGTTGTTGTTGATGTTGTTGTAGAATACCCTTCTCGTTAAGGGGGAGTGTTGAAATATTGTAACTTCAAAGAATATTCTATATGTATCTTTTTGTGGTCCCCAATGGTCCTACCAGGAGAACCACTTGTATTACTTTGTACCTCGATGCTTCTAATCAGAAGAACTAATAAGAGTCATGAGGTAGTCCCCTCTAATTGTAAAGGTGGATCATTAGCACCCCAGTCTGGTTACTTGAGCCTACATGTGTAACTCGAGCCTACATGATTTAACTCGAGCCTACATGTCGGATGACTTAATTAAAGTGAACGGATGAATATAAATAGAGGTGTAGCGCTCTTCATTTGGAGCACACACTCTCACTTGTGTAGCGCATTAGTGGAGGAGAGATAAGTAGCTAGAGAAGGAGGAGGATCAGGCTTTGATCTCCTTGTTGGTTTCATCTTTTACATTTTGGGGCATCTATATTGAGGAAGTTTTTGCTGGGTTTTTCCCTTTAGGGTTTTCCCAGGATAAATCTTTGTGTTCCTTTTGTATGGTTGTGCTTTTCTATCTTTCAGTGATCCTGTTTATATGCTTTTGTTATGAAATTAAAATGAAATACTAATGATCTAGCTTAGCATATGAAAATTTAACACAAGCTTCCCTCGAAGTATCTTCATGCCCCTCTTATTGACTCTTCCCTCAAACAATCCTCTTGGAAGGACCTTCTTGACAAATTACAGCTTTGACTCTCCTGCTGGACTTTGCGCACTCTCAATATTGTCGGATGCCTTGTCCTTATCAAATCTATTTTTCAAGTGATGCCTATTTACTTTTTATTTGTCCTGGCTACCCCTAAATGGGTCCTCATATCCATCATAACTCTTCAACGTGCCTTCCTCTCGAAAGGGGACAAAGTCTCTCACAATTTGTCCTTGGTCAAATGGGAAACCCTTTATCGTACTAAAAATGGAGGGGACCTTGGTCTTCGGGATCTAGCCAAAAATAATGAAATTCTAAGGGCTAAAATTTGGTGTAATTGGGTTACCAAAAGAAGTACTCCCTGGACCCCTCTATGGAATAAAAAATACGCTTCCAACTAGCATGCTCAAAGTCTCATAAGATACTCGCAGGACATAATCAGTTCGCTCATCAGGAATGCCACAAGTTCTCAACGTCATCTAGTCCAGCAACACAACTTCTGGGAGATTCATGATGGATCCTTAGCAAAATTTTGGATGGATTCCTGGAACCAGTTCCCCTACTTAGAGTTCATGCACAATCTACACCACTGTCATGATATTTTTCGACTTCCCAATCATGAAAAATTTAACACTTTTTGGAACCAAGAAACTAAGCAAGAATTTTGCAATTGGCTTCCCCACGATAGATGGAATACAAACCAACAACAAGGTTATTTTGACTCTCTCTGGGAGGACCTTCAACAAAGACTTATCATAACCATACATGGACCTTATGTCCTCGGATGGGGTTACAAACCCAAAGGTATGTTCTCTATAAAGGAATCCTATCATCTCTCCATCAACATTCCCAATGAGCAACTTGAGCTTTTTGGGCCAAAATCTGGGGGATAAAAACTTGGCTGAAAGTGACTATCTTTCTCTATCTTGTGTTACATAAGCACTTTCTTACATGTGACAATATCCTCAAAAGAGGCTTCATAGGACCCTCGCAGTGTGTTCTATGTAAATAACAAGAGGAAACCATGGATCATATTCTCGATCAATGCTCCTTCTCCAGCAGACTCTAGGAAAAGATTGCCTCTATTTACAAAAAAAATGATCCCTTCCAAGGAAACATCTTAGAGACTATCAAGCATTGGCATACCTTCCCCTATTAGAATCCTCTTCTAAATAGAATATGGCAACTTATCCCAGGATTTTTCATTTGGAACACCTGGAAGGAACGCAATCTCAAAATTTTCGAAGATAAAGCGACCCCCATTGAAATTGTTTGGGCTTCCTGTCATCAACACATAAATGAAACAACACATATTTCTTTAAATTTGAAATTAAATAGTGTATTTTGAATTATAAAATAACCTAAAAACTCAATCTTGGGTTTGTTCTTGTAATAAAATATTTAAAATTTTAATGAAATATGTTTTAAACTACCATGTTGCATAAATAGAATGATCAAGATATCCAAGCTACTCACATGGAAAATATCATTTTGGAGAATTGGAAAATCTCCCCTCTTCCGGATTCTACTACTTTCTCGACCTAGGCTCATCGCCTCACCATCCCGAATCATTGGAGAGGTCTGCGCCTTGGTTTCTACAAGATAAATTTTGAAGGGGGATCCAAAGGTAATCCTGGATAAGTAGGCTACGATGGGGTTTTTTAATCATCCATTGGATATATACTCAAAAAATTCTACGGAATGCTCGACATTGAAAGAAACAATGCAGCTAAATTAACGATATTACTCCAAGGAATCTGTATTGATTTCAACCATGATCTCTTTCTAGTTATAGTAGAGGGGGACTCGTGGCTTGTCCTAAATATGGCCATCGAATTGCAAAATGGTTCCAATTGCACCAAGGTTTCCCCCAGTTGGAGGTTGGACTACGATATACAACAACTTACACTCCTCCTTTCTCAACCTTCGTCCATCACCTTTCAGCATGTTCGAAGACAAGCTAACTCTTTAGCTAACAAAATAGCTAATTGGAAAGTCTCTTCGAAGTCTTATTTACAACACTTGTCCCTGGAAGAGATTACAAACTCCACTCAAGCATGATTGTATCCAAATCACCAAGGATGAAATTCACCCAGATGCGGGTGATTACGTGGCTCAAAGGAGGAGCAGAAGAAGCTATAGGGACACAAAGTTGTTGCCTATATTCATTCCCCAAACTTCCCATCATTAAGTATTTAATGATGCAATCCATCCCCTTCATCGATCTGTGCAATATCTTCAGGTTATTGATGAGAGGTTACATTCCTGCTATCACCCGACACTGTGCTTCACTGTGCAGATTAATGGATAATTTAACTTCATTTCATGTTCCATGAAACCCTCATATGGTAATCATGTACATCACACCTTAGCTCATTTGTTCCTCCCTACACATTTTAGTGAAGGCCAACAATTCTGCACAACATGTGGCAACTATGAAGAACGTTATCTTTCATCCTCCTACACCTTCATTCTCAGTCGAAGTTCAGATATTACACCACACTGTGCTTATAGTTCACCTAAATATGTCTCACATACTAAGAGCTATGCCAATGCGGGGATGAGGAGATCATGGAGACTCAAACGAGCATGCAAGAACTCTCATTGCCTAGGAAAATAATGAAGGCTACGACGTCGAAATCGTGGACCATCTCCATCATCTCATGGATGAATGGGAGGATGAGCTCATGGGCTCCCACTCCATTGAAAATAGGATGGTTCTGCGCATATATAACTTTTGGGTGATAAAGAACCTCCTGGATAGAATTATCCTGTGTCTTAAAGGTACTCAAAATTATCCCTCGTCTACCTCCTCAATAACTCTTGTGGCTCACATGGACATAGAGCAGTAGCCTCCTCCTTCTCTGAGGACCATGGCAGGAACCCTGTAGGGTAAAGCAGCCATCAATTTTGCTACAGAATACAGGAAAACATAACCGCTCCCAGTTAATAAGAATCCCTATAGCACCAGCGACTTGAGTAGAGAAGAGGATACTAGTAGTGACTCTAAGAGCTCTAGAAAAGATGGAAGCTAGACTTTTGTCATCCCATCGGCTCCCCCAGGGGAAGGATGAAAAAAAATGCATATTGGATTCAACTTTGGTGTTACCATTGAGGAGGAGAATCCCTACAATCCATAAGTCTAAGTTCCTAGGTTTCTATTTTTCTCTCTCATGGTCAATCTGGGTCTAGCCCTACCAGTTGATTACAACAGTAACACTAGGTTTTTTGCTTCAATATTGTTTGTTTTGCTATCACTATGATATTTTTTCCCTTCCATATGGAGGATCAATTTGACTATAAAAGTCTGAATTCCGAGAGGGGGATGCTTCAAAATTCTCTCTGCTACATTCAGTTCACAAAACTGCGATCATGATCTGTATTTTTTCCTATACTGTTATTTTTTGAATCAATAGATTAAACTCTGAATTTACAAATATATATATATATATATATATATATGTATGTATGTATGTATGTATGTATGTATGTATGTATGTATGTATGTATGTATGTATGTATGTATGTATATATATATATAACCTTGTGAAACCCTTTTACAAAACCCATAACTAGTAACTATCATATCCCATATCTCCTAAAGTCATTAATTCTTATAATTCCTAACCCCTAATCCCCCTTAACCAATAACACATACCCTAACCATTATAACCCCTAAAACTATAATTCGTAATGACTATCTTAGTTGATTTCTAATCGTCATAATCCTAAATCCTTATAAATCATAAAGTTTTACACTTGTTGTATATAAACCTTATCCCTTATCGCATGTAACCTCTAGATCCTATCACTCCAAACCATATTCTCTAACAACCAAGACCTAATCTTTAACCCCTAACCTCTATCTCTCATGAACCTATCAACCCCGCTTTTTATACGCTTTTTGTCCTCTAGTACTAAAACCCTAACCCCTATAATACATAACCCTTAAAATATCTAACTGATAATCCTTTTATACCATATCCCAAATTACTCATAACTATTATAAACCGTACCATATCTAAATTCCCTAGCCGATCTTAAACCCTATCGACCTCAGGTACTATAACACTTAACATTTAAAACCCTTATTTGGTAACCCACATGTTGGCTTTGATTTATTGTATATATGATAACTTACTCAACTCTTTAGTTAATATTTTAGTTCTATCTTCTTAATCTTTGATATTTTATGTAAAAACCTTCTCTATAGAAAGGGCGTTTTCTTTGTGAGAGATGGAGCTATGGAAATTCTTGAACCCCTACTCCCATACACTTCCAAGGCCCTAAGACACATACTTACTACTAAAAAATACACAGTGGTGCCATTATTTTCAATTATAGGCTAATGATACCCTTATGAGTACATTTGTGGTTAATTAAGGACACCTTTTTATCCCTATATGGATAGAATATTATTTTTGGGATTGACGTCTAAGTATCCTCCCTTGACCATTTCCAAGCTCCTAAGTCCCAAGACCCATACATAGTTCCATGGATAGCCCCAAGAAGTCATTTGTGGCTCTTTGATACATTGTACATGTCCCTTGATACCTCGGTGGCTCCTTTAGGTCATAAGGCATGGTATTCTTCCCGGTAACATTTCCAAGGCCTCAATATCTATATATACAACTCAAAACCACCTAATGGAATTGAAATCATGAATCATAGACCAATGATACTCTTAGGAGGCCATGTGTGGTTGCTCAAGGTAAAATTATTATCCCTGGATTCCTAGAAGATTACTTTAGGTCCTAATTCCTAGGTCTCCTCCTTTAACCATGTCTAGAACCCGAAGGCCCCAAGACCCATATAGAGTGCCATATATACCCTTATGAATTCAAGTCTAGTTCTTCAACTAATTGTTCTTTCCTTTCGATACATAACCAATTTTTTTAAGGACTAAGGAATGGTATTCTTCCATAGAACATCATTCCCGGGGCCTTGAGACACATACACATTAATTAAGACCACCTAATAGCACCAATTTCCTCAATTACAAAATAATGATACCCTAAGATGAAATGCGTGCTTGGTGGAGGAAACCTTCTTCGTCGTAGATGGCTAGAAAAATCCTTTAGGGATTGAGGCTCAAGTGCTATCCCCTAACCATGTCCAAGGCCCCAAGACCCATACATAGTGCCATGGATACCCCAAAAGGTCATGCATGGTGCTTCGAGCAATTGTTCATGGATTTTGATGCTTAAATAGTTTCTTTAGGGCCTAAGGTATGGTATTCTTCCATGGAATACTTCCAAGGCCTTAACGTGCATACTTATTCCTCAAAAACTGCTAACACCATTAAAATCATCAATCATCTAGGCCAATGATACCCTAAGGAAGCCATATGTGGTTGGTCAAGGAAATCTTCTTGGCCCTGGATGACTAGAAGATTCCTTTAATATTTGAGGTTCAAGTCTCCTCTCCTAACCATGTCCAAGGTCTCAAGAGCCATTTATAGTTCTAAAATTACTAATGGAAGCTACATACCTATTTAAAGGTAAATAATTCCCTTGAGTGGTCCTTTGGGGTGGTTCAAGGTCAAATTCTTGTCATATAATGCTTGAAATCTTGAAAATGGCCTAAGGCTTGGGTTTTTGGCCCTAACCATATCCAAGTTCAAGAGACCTATACTTAAATTATGTTCAAAACCATACAATGTTGTTTATCACCATTTTGAGAGTAAGGATACCCTAGAAAGGTCCTTTGTGGGGGTTCAACATGTCATTCTTGGCTCTACATGCTTAAAATGTAGTGCTATTTTTTATTTAATAGATCGCATATCCCCTCTTAAAGGCCATGACATAGTTCCAATAACACGTACATGTTTCTAGAACACAGGTACATTTTTATAGCATGTTTGTATTCCTTGAATTCAAATGTTTAAGGTGTCATTGACAATTTTGAAATATGTGTTTACTAATTTGGTTGGTTCAAACATAGTTTCAAAATGACAAACCTAATGGTTTAGGATTCAAACACATCAAAAAATAATTTTTTCATAATGATTTTCAATAATTACATTTTTTTCATTTATATTGTATCGGGTGCACAAATCCTTCATTCATGAAACTACACACACATATAGATTCATCAATGCAGATTCCAAATATATATTTTTTCTAAAAATGATCATTCTTTACTATTTTTATTTATTTTTGGCTTGATAGGTATAAAAATACTAAAATGTATATGTTTGTTATTCCTACTCTAAAATTTTATCATTTTATAAATTTTTAAATAAATTATACACTACACTGGTACATACAACAATATGATATCTTTAAAAAAAATTGTTTGATTATGTGAATGCCACCAAACCCTACACTTATGCATGGTCTCTTAATTTCAAGGGTATAATGACTTTCATAATTTAAAAATATATCAAACTAGATTTATAATTTTTGGAAAAATATATGTGCAGAATAACATTCCATTCTATATAATTTTATAAAAAATTAACAAAATCCCATCCTTTAAGTACTCTAAACGTTTACTCATACTCATGGGAGCATATACATTAGTTTTTTATTGAAAAATAAATATCATTCTCATAAAAAAATCAAATTTATTATACTCATACAAAAATATCCAGAAATAAAAGATAATTCAATTTCCTAGATTTCATCTTCTTATACCGTATTTTTTTTGTAATTACCCATGAGGTATTTGAACTCGTGATTTTCCATTTAGAACTTTCTCATCTCAATTCCTCATTACCAATTTCTCTAACCCCTATGGATATCTTATTATACCATGTTAAAATTCATTACAGAAGTACATTAAATCGACCCTCCAAGTTAACAAATTATTTGTTTCTTCATGTTTACATTGCCACTAATCCATCATGAGATACCATTATTATCTTTCACTCATTCATAATTAAATTAGCACTACCATGCATAATATTTTCTTTTACTTTCATAAGGTCCACACCATCTAGTTGTGAGGTGACACTACCAACGATTATTAGAGAGAGTTAGTACACCTCTCCCAACTCAGAGTACCCATGCATGATCATATAAGAATGAGGAGGTCCATGACCTAGGAAAATATGGGGATTCTTATTAATTTATGGATATAATTAAGTTTGAAAATTTCAATTTACAAGAAAGCATTGATTTTAATGTATACATATTTTAATATAACTTGTAGAGGCCTCTATTGGACATGGTTATCATGCATTTCCATCATTATGGGAGAATGAGGTCACAAAAATCACCCTTAAGAGACATTTGGATAGTGCAACTAGTTGTGCAAGCATATCCTAACCGTTTCTCTTCATTGAAAAGTTTAATGGTGAAATTTTTCCCATGGGAAAAAATTGAGAGGTCTCAAATATTAACTGGGTGAATATTTTATATGGTAGTAAGTTTAAAAAATAAAAATAATTCACCCCATATTTATTTTAAAAAATATATGTATGTATAACTATTATCCAATGAGTTTTTATGAGAGAGAGAGATTGAAAATGGTTCTCCCCCCATGGTTTTTAGAATAGATTGGATTGAAAATGGTTTTGACCGATGGTTTCTAGAAGATTGGGGATTGAAAATGGTTTTTGTCCATGGTTTTTACAAAAGAGAGACTTGAAAATACTTTTTTCCATGCTTTTTAAAAGGGGAGGGGTTGAAAATGGTTTCCTTTTCCCATGTTTTGATGCCTGGGAAATCACAAGCGACAATAGAAAGGGATTATCCCCAGTAAACGTTCCCAACTAGCCCATTACTATTTGGTATGGAGAATCCATCCGGCTTGCGGTCCGGCTACCGTAGGTCAAGTAACAAAAATAAAAGGTTTTACCGGTTGTGGCCTGGTCCACCATGTATATTTTTTGTGTTTTAGTTTTAAGTATGGTATGCAAGTGCCTATCTAAAATGCATATTGATAGAGAATACGAGGAGCGGTCACAATGTGATGCGCAGGTTCTTACCTCTCGTCTTAAACTCTCTCGCATCTAAATCACACACAGCAAGAAATTAAAACTAACTATCTAACTATCCCTAGGGAGCGAGATTATAATTTAATGAGTAATGTATTACTATTCATGCATTAAGAGAAATCACATGTAGCTGTTCTTATTTCAAACACATAAACATGAATAGATAGATGAACAACAAGATAGCTCATTGTTTGTGAAAACATTCATTACTCATAGTGGAAATTATCATAAAATAAACCAGAGAACATTTACACAAGAACATAGGTTCAAAAAGTTAGAACGATCTCACAGTTAATGAATAAAAGCTGAAAATGAAATAGTTCCCCTTCAACATCATCCATTGCACAGCATTTGAACATTCCACCAAAGCTTTCTCCAACAGGAAAAATTGTAATTTTCTATTGCAAAACGAAATAGTTCCTCTTACAACATGTTCTCACAAGTCTAACTGTGAAAAAGTTCATACTCCTATCTAACTCTCCTATACTTATACAAAAGGCAAAACTTTTGGGCTGCCCCAAATGACTTTTGGGCTTCCCCGATGTTTCAACTCCCAAAAAAATTTCCTATAGTGAGTGCTCATACATTTTACAATATATTACATTTGAAACAAACTAATAGAACACTTTTAAGTAGAGGGCCCTGCTTGATTATTTAGGAACTTTTTCCACGCTTGGGCTTCTGATGCTATTCCCTCGAACTCTGAAGGCTCAAGAAAATGAATGTTGATTTCAAACTTTGCAGCCTGATTTTTTATCACTTCAATATTTGCTGAGCTTAAGCGTAACTGATCCTCAAGAAACTGGACACTGAGTGCTGAATGAGATACTTCATTCTTCAGGATTTTCTCATCCAAGACCTTGACTTGTTGAATCCTCTGCTCATCCTCATGATATCTACTCTGTAGCATTCCTGTGAAAAGCTCATGCTCTGGAAATGCGTCTAATCTATGTTCAGCAGCCACTTGACATCAGTTGTAGGTGATCAACACCCTTCTGTAATACTCGGTGCAAGCTCCTCTTGTTTTCTTCACAGCCTTCTTGAACTCCTCTGCTATATTTATTGTGAATTCCAATAAGTTATAATCCTGCTTTAAGCTTTGTTGATCTTGGGCTGGTAAATCTATAGGAATTTCTTCATTGGCTTCCATCCTTCCTATCCTTCCATTCAGAACTTCCAAAATGTCCTGAGACCTATCCACAAAATACGAGGTAATCTCCAAAATTTCCTCCAATCTATTATCTACCTGCAAGATCTTGCATCTTTCCTCTTCAATAGACACCTGCAGCTGGTGCATTCTTCTTCTTTGGGCTAGGACATGCTCTTTAAGAGGCTGAATATCAGTTTGTTGTTCACTGGCCTCTTTCAATGATGTTGTTAATGAAGCAATTTGTCCTTCAAAATCTGCTACCTATGCTTGGAATTGCTTTTCTTTCTCCTCCATGGTAGCCCTTTGTGTTTCCAACTCCCCAACTTTTCTTTGTAGCTGGTCTTTTTCTGCACTAAGATTGTCATATGCTATTTTGAGTCCATCCCTTTCTGTCCTCGGCTCTTGATATTCTTGCTGTAACCTCCGCAGTTCTGCTAGGTTATTCTAAGCATCACTTCCTGTCTTTTCAATGGAAAACTTCCAAAGTCATCTTGTTTTCCTAGAGGGACTGAAGTTCTGCTTTTGAAGTCTTCACTTCATTTCGCATGTCTTCAAACTTTCTCTTTAATCTGTTGCCTTCTTCCCTTTCCTTTCTCAGGGTGTCCTTTAATTGAGCTGCATTTTTCCTTGATTGCTCAAGGTCTGTCATTAGTCGATCCACATTGTCATTAATGGTGTGGATTAATGCTACTCCAGCTCTGACTGTCAGTCTTGGATCTTTATCTGTCCCATACACCAAGGTTTTGTCAGTGACCATCATCCTTGATTGTCCACCTGATTCAACCTTCTTCTCAGTCCTTCTTACAATCCTCTTCTTTTCTCTATCATAAAAAATGGTGCTAAAATCTGGGACTTCTTCTCCTTTCTTCTGCTCAAAAGGTATCAGCCTCAATTCAGAAACAACAACCTACCCTATATTGCTGCTAGTAGTTGTAGCAAGATCTTGAGAATCAGGACCATCTTGATCCTGTACTTCTTGAATGTCTGTTGGGTCAAAATTTTGTTGGTCTGTTGTGGATCATGTCAACTTCAGATTTTCAACTTCTTTCTTCTTTCTTTCTTCTTCTTCCTTCTTTCCAGCTTCCTCGGCATTCTTTCCCACTTCTTGTTCATCTTTCTTCCTTTCTTCTTCTTCATTCTTAAGCCAACTCTCGGCTTCCTGCGCTAGCCTCCTAGCATTCTCTTCTCTTTTTCTGGCCTCCTCTTCATTAGCTTTCTTCTATTCAATCTGGCCCTTACCGCCTTTAGTGGTGATCTTCTATTTGAATCTTATTTTTAAGGCAGTCATGTTCTTTGCATTCCTAAAAATTTCTTTGTCTTTGTCCCAATAGTTTGTATATTCAAAGTAAACATTTTCCTCCTTGCAATGTTCTGCAACTTTCTTTTGGGAATCATTTCTGTGGAAGTTCATCTCCCCAAAGTGAAAGTGCTACAATTCTTGTACAAACTCAGTAGTTTGTTTAACCTTTGAAATTTTATAGCTTCACAGTCTGAAAGGTATGGGAGGATAAGTTGCCTTCTTGAGTTCAAACAGAAAACTCCCTACACCATCTAGGTAAACCTACCTGACTACTTATTTATGTACCACAAAATCAGTGGCATACTTGGGGAGGAAAGCAGGTGCCCTAGAGCAACCATACATTCTGATGTACATCCCCTCATCAGTCAAATAATAATTTGCATAATCCTCGATGACTTTAAATGCCTCCTCAGACACATAGTTACATTCTGTTAGGAAGATCAAAGTATATAAAGGCATAATAAAATGTTCACAAGTTTCTTTATAATGGCTGTAATATTTGTGTGCCCATAACAGCTTGTAGGCTATGTACACAGGGGTTCTATCCCTGTCCCACATGCACCTTAGGGCTGGAAATGGCTGGGTGCATAGTATACAGTCTGTTAATATGGAGCTCATGTAAAAATCAGACTTCTTCTGAGACACCCCTCCTAGAGCTGAAGAAATGCAAGCTGAGATACTGTTGGACACATTGTTCGCCAGTTGAATATAGTCCCCTGGGTGGCTACATAGAAAATAATGGGAACCCAACCCAACTTGAAACTCTTACCATGGGCTCTCCCAAAAACTCTATTCAGCGTTAGTGCTATAAACCTATAAGGGGTTCTGAGAGTGGTTGTGTCATACTCCCCCGAAGGGCCTGGTCCAAAATTTCTTACCAGGTATCATCATCCTCTTTACTGCTTCAACCAGGTCTAAGTTAATTTCTTTCAACCAATATTCAGTTAGGTAAACCTGGGCTGGAGGTAAGTGATGAGATAATGAAACATAACCAGGACTGTAAGCAGCATAGCCCTATTTGGCAGTGCTGGACAGAATCATAGTTGTCACATCTGCCCTAGGCAGAATCCATCCAATCACTTCATAGCATGGGAACAGCTCGGGTCTGGTAGCTATCTTCATCAAGGCATACTTCTCAATGTTGGCGTATATCGTTAACTCTTCAAACCCAGTATCAAGCACTTCTTAGTTTGAAATCAGTCAATAGATATCGACCCACTTGTATTCAGCATCCATGCTAGTGGTGGCTCTAGTATCTTCATAAATATACTCAACCTTCGTAATACTTTCCACCTCGGGTTCCCCCTCAGCAACAGGAGCCTTTTTTTCTATCTTTTCAACATATCTCCTTTAAAGAAGTTGTCCTGTCATAAACCAAAATGTATTTAGGTTATTTGAGCTTTTAATCAGTATTCAAAGAATGTAGAAAACTGTATAAATAATTACCTCCTCCATATTCGCAACAGCTAAAATCTATGCAAACGCAAAATCGGGAATAGATAGAAAGAACTTCTTAAAGAGTTAAGTCTGGACAATCCTAAGTCATGCATCCAACTAACAATAATCGTGCTTCATCATAACTCCTCACTAACATGGAAAACCCCTACCAGTAAGACTAAACTCAGTACTACGCGAAAAACCACTCTGGCCAAGCATTAAACCCCCCGCCGTCTCAGCGAAACAGTGTGAATGCCCATGATGGGACAAGACTTGGAATTTCCCTATGAACATCCAAATGCAAACCCAGAAAAATCAGTGCAGACAGCGTAACACTTGTCTGCACCAATTTCCTAAACAATCAAACAAGGTCCGAACCCCCATAACGGTTTTACAAAACAACTTAGGAAAAAGAAAAAAACCCCCATCTGCGAACTGTCAAAATGGACCACACTACACACTGATAGGATACAAACCAAGACATAATGACCATATACCACAGTGGGAAAACATAACCAAAGGACAATACCCTAGTTCCAAAAATCAAAAGAAAAGGTAAAACCATGGTTGGCCTACCTGGCAAACGAGCAGTGCAGTCGACAAGGGAAATCTAAAACTCCACAGAGACGCCACCCATGAACGAGGTCCCGATAGCTAGGCACGAACGCACGGTTTGAATTGACAGGGACAGTGTAAGTACGAGTTCACAGGGATAACAATAAAACAATGACCAATCCCATATATATAGACCTTGGTGAAAAATAGTCGATGGGGAAACATCGAAAAGTGGAACAACTAAGGCATCGGTGATTAATTCGATGAGACGCCGCAATGGTGGGTGACGAAGATACTATGAATTCCACAGTACAATAGAAAGTGTCGGTGAGATACACACTAGAACTTTAGCATCGGAGCTAAAAAAAATATAGCGGCGGATGACTAGTTTAAAATAAAACCCCAATGACGGACGTCACACAGACTAAAAGTTCCACGGACCAGTAAAAATTAGATAAAATCATAACAAACCATCAGTGAAAGAATAGCTAAAACATCAGCAAAAATCAGAACATCTGTAATAACCAAACAACCCGTGTTGGATGGTTAGTCCGCTCCGGAGCCGTTGTGGCGGGTATCAAATAAACTATGAATTCCGCGACAATGGGGAACATCGCCAATCGGAACAGCCAAAGACTAATCCCCCAATCCAAAATCAACATAATCTTGACAGTGAGAAAACAATAAACCCGTAGAATCGATAAGATATAAGCTTCCATCGTAGTGCTTGCAATTCTCCATCTGAAATGGCGGTGACACAAGGGACTAATGATCCGACAGTGATGAAACAAAACAAAAAATCACATCGGCGAAAAACAAAATTTGGATCAGGTCACTTGTAAGTAAGTTTCCGCAATGGCGACTGCGNACACAAGGTACTAATGATCCGACAGTGATGAAACAAAACAAAAAATCACATCGGCGAAAAACAAAATTTGGATCAGGTCACTTGTAAGTAAGTTTCCGCAATGGCGACTGCGTAGATGACTACGGCTCGGACTAATAGTTCAAAAACCTCCAATAGTGAAAAACCGAAACCATCTTAACTTTAAAGTATCGAGTTCAAGTCAATAGCATCGGTAGGAAAATAAAGTCATTCAACAACTTAACCTCAAAGATTGAAAATTGTAGCAAAAGACAAAGTAGCTCAGCAGTCCCAAACAATTCGAGGCAAAGAAAAATTTAAAAGGAGGGTCCCAAATTTTTTAGAAATTTGGGAAAACGTTGCAGCTGCAACAATTGGCGACTACCTGGTGAACCCAGATCTCTCAACAATTTCTTCCTTAAGTAACAGACTATTTAGTAATAAAACCAACATGTTGAATTCTTCTAGATGTCATGGATTCCCATAATGGCAAATATACGTAATTTTAATCATTGATGATAGTCCAATTTTAGGAAAATGGAACCCAAAATCTCAAAGTCAAGATAACTCTTTTGAGGCTAGGTAGATGAGTTTCATTTTTTTACCTTTGTCTTTGGGTAGCTTCCAAATTGGACACCATAGGATTGTAACATATGGTAAACATAAATATTCATTTGTTCCCCATTCTCATGCCATTTTGCACTGTTTTGTGCTTTTGGACTTTTGTCCTTTTTGAGTCCCCATGCCTTTCTTTCTAAATTCTTATTCAGGCTCCTCTATCCATAGTGTCCTTTTGTGTGAGAGATGTATTTAATTTTCAACTCACGGAAGGAGAAGAACTTTTGGAAATTTTGTACTCATATGATTCAGTACTTTGTTTTGATAGATATTGCTTCTTTAGGAATTTTGACTCTTATTAGCCTTTTTGGCCTTCACTTCTTGGCATGGGATCATTTATATATAATATACTATTTACCTTGCTTCCTTTCCATGGGTCTTTTGTTGTCACACCCTAGGAGACTTTTTAAATGTCAAATGGATGGAGCCTCGAAATAGTACTCCATACCTTTTGATCTCGAGTTATTTTACAGGGATTAAGTAGGACTTCAATGTGCTCATAGTCATTTAGGAAAATTGCTTAACTAGAAGAAATTCTATCAGATGAAACAATAGTACACAGTCTGTTACTTAATGATATCTATTAATCCAGAATTCTGATGCATTCCATGCAACCAACAGTTTGCCTCTTTTATTGAACTCAAACAAAATTTAACTAAAACAAACAAAAATGAAATAGAACAAAACAACCAAATCAATTTATTTATGTACAAATCCATCAAGAAATAAAAATCAAAAAATAAAAGTTGAGAACTAAACCACTAACTGGTTAGTTCTCTACCCAACCCCATAGATCTGGCAACTTGTAAGTTAAGGGCTAGGCTTGACTACAAAATGAGAAAGACCTAACCAGTATCTAATTCTACTGTACTTGAAGCAAACACTACATCTACTATCTTACAATCAATCTCATCAGCCCGTGAACATTGAAGGAGATCGGGCTGGGTGTCTGATATATTGCTGACTTCCTCTAATGCAAAGTTTCCCAGCTCAAGTTCAATTAGATAATTTCCTAATACAAAATTTACTGGTTCATTTTTCTCTTCCAATTGCGTGACATTATGTTTCATGTAGGGTTCTCTTAATATTTTAATCTGATTTGGGATTCCCTTCTGAGGAAACCACAAATGTGACCAATCTGAAGCAAAATACCCCATTAATCTTGCTGACCAGTCTTGATTCAAAATAAGCCCATAACCATCAGGTATTTCTGCTAGCACAACATCAATATACTAACATATCTTTTTATTAGCAGATAAACGAATCAGAACATTCTCCATTTCCCCCACTACTTTCACATTGGTCTTGTCTAATTGAGTAACCTCCCAGGTAGTAGGTTTAGGCTGTCCATTAATCTTTTTGCAAACTGCAAGTGGCATAGCATTTACTAATGATCCAGAATCTACCAAACAATTGTGCACATTATGGTTCAAAATTTCCAAAGTCAAAAGGAATGGTGGGGTCTTAAACTTTGTCTTACCCCCCACACTTGCTTCAACAACTTCTTAGGTAGGTTGGTTGTTGGTGGGAAGTTCTTCCTTTGGTCCTTTAGGTGTTTTGAGATTTTCCTTGACATTACCCACTTTGTCCTCAAAAGTTTCAGCAGGCATGTTGATCTGTTTCGAATCTTGACTGCTAATGGTAAGTTTAGGTATTTCTTTATTTGTGTTGTTTTTCTGTATCTTTTTCATATTGTCTTGAAATTTCTTTATCTTTGGAATTAGTGAAATGTCTTTATTGAGAAAGTCTTTGCTTCTTGTTGTCACTTTTCCTTTTGGTATGTCCTCATGTCCCAAATCACTTTCTTTTTTGGTGTCAAAAATTGAGACACGGTCCCATAAAACCATGGAATCATTCTCTTGTTTTTTTATGGCTTTACCACCCTTTTCTTCTTCATCATTATCCTCTGTTAATTTGGAATCCAGCAGCTGATTCATCACTAATGTCATTGAGTTTATCCATTGAGGACAATTTTTTTCAGAATGGGGTTGTTGGTGAAAAGTGCAAAAGTTATCCATGCCTACCTCTATTAAGTTCATTGATGCAAGACTGTGTGGAGGAGGTTTAGACTAATTATTATCCTCTCTTCTCTTGTAGTAAGGCTTATAGGCTTTCTGAGTTTCTTTTTCCTTTTCCAAATCTATTATTCTGTTGGAAAGCTTCTGCATCATCTTTAACATTCCTTCAAAATCATGTGATTGCTCCTTTTTAGGCTTAGACAATAATAAGGTTTTCTTCCCAAAAAATTTCTCTCCTGACTACTTAGGATAATCTTCTATGCTTTCTTTTTCAGCTTCTTAATAAGTTTCTGATAATGTAGGTTTAACTTGAGCCTTTGCAAACATAGCCAAGTCAGGTCCCAAAGCTAAGGTATAATACTCAATCAGAACTTTATCAGAGGGCTTATCAGTTGCAGAGAAATTCTTAAGATAAGTAAAAAACATTTGAGTAAAACTATGCACCTTTTGTTTTCTTTCTTTTTTTAAAGCGCCTAAACCTTTCATTAGTGCTGCATGGGTCTTTTGGGCTGCATATTTATTTTTGAATATCCTTTCAAAAGTATCCCAGTCTGGAATTGAGTTTGCAGGCAGACCAAAATACCATGAGGCTACTGCCCCTTTCAAGGTATGTGGAAAACGTTTGCAGACAACATCTTCGTGTTCTCCAGCCCTTAATCCTTCTATGGCCAAGTAAAAGATTTGCAAGTGGTCATCTACTAAAATCCTCTCACTTGGGTCAAATTTGGGCAGCATTTTCTCAAAATCCTGAGGTAAGTCATGCAAAGGAGGTGTTAGGTTTAGAGGTGATCTGGCTTTCCAAGCAGGTGATGGATTTGGTGTGTTAGGTGGCTGATTTGCATTTATGCCTGTAATGAGTCTGGGTGGAGAGTGAGGTGGTGAATGAACATGAGTATTAATAGGTGAACTGTAAGGTGTATTTGGGCCCACTTGATTCAAAGGTTGAACAACTTCCTATAATTTTGTTTCTACCAATTCTTCCAAATCTCCAACCAACACTGAGTCTTCCAATACAAGACAGTCTTTTTTCTTATACTCTCTTCTGGGTAAATCAGGGATAATCGGTAATCCTCCAATACTTTTCACATAAGCCCTAGTATGTCTTCTCAGATCATTAACAACTTTGTTATCAACAAAATACAAGTGTTCCTTCCACTTCTCTTCAGGAATCGGATTGGGAAATGAACTGCTTTCTGAACTATCATTGGTGGAGTAATTTCGATGAAATGAGTTTCCTCGACCAGCCATGCACTGGTGGCCCTCCTTCTAGCATCAAAAACTGTTGATGCCTAGGAAATCACAGGCGACAACAGCAAGGGATTCTCCCCAGTAAACATTCCCAACTAGCCCGTTATTGTTTGGTATGGGGAATCCATCCGGCTTGTGGTCCAGCTACCGTACGTCAAGTAACAAAAATAAAAGGTTCTAACAGTTGCAGCCCGGTCCACCGTGTATATTTTTGTGTTTTAGTTTTAAGTATGATATGCAAGTGCCTATATAAAATGCAGATTAATAGAGAATACGAGGAGTGGTCACAATGTGATGCACAGGTTCTTACCCCTCATCTTAAACTCTTTCACATCTAAATCACACACAGCAAGAAATTAAAACTAACTATCTAACTGTCCCTAGGGAACGAGGTTATCATTTAATAAGTAATGTATTACTGTTCATGCATTAAGAGAAATCACAGGTAGTTGTTCTTATTTCAAACACATAAACATGAATAGATATATGAACAACAAGATAGCTCATTGTTTGTGAAAACATTCATTACTCATAGTGGAAATTATCATAAAATAAACCAGAGAACATTTACACAAGAACATAGGTTCAACAAGTTAGAACGATCTCACAGTTAATGAATAAAAGCTGAAAATGAAATAGTTCCCCTTCAACATCATCCATTGCATAGCATTTTAACATTCCACCAAAGCTTTCTCCAACAGGAAAAATTGTATTTTTCTATTGCAAAATGAAATAGTTCCTCTTACAACATGTTCTCACAAGTCTAACTGGGAAAAATTCCATACTCCTATCTAGCTCTCCTATACTTATACAAAAGACAAAACTTTTGCGCTGCCCCAAATGACTCTTGCGCTTCCCCAACATTTCAACTCCCAAAAAAATTTCCTATAGTGAGTGCTCATACATTTTACAATATATTACATTTGAAACAAACTAATAGAACACTTTTAAGTAGAGGGCCCCACTTGATTATTTAGGAACTTTTTCCACGCTTGGGATTCTGATGCTATGCCCTCGAACTCTGAAGGATCAAGAAAATGAATGTTGATTTCAAACTTTGCAGCCTGATTTTTTATCACTTCAATTCTTGCTGAGATTAAGCGTAACTGATCCTCAAGAAACTGGACACTGACTGCTGAATGAGATACTTCATTCTTCGGGATTTTCTCATCCAGGACCTTGACTTGCTGAATCCTCTGCTCATCCTCATGATATCTACTCTATAGCATTCCTGTGAAAAGCTTATGCACTGGAAATGTGTCTAATCTTTGTTCAGTAGCCACTTGACATCGGTTGTAGGTGATCAACACCCTACAATACTCGGTGCAAGCTCTTCTTTTTTTCTTCACAGCCTTCTTGAACTCCTCTGCTATATTTATTGCGAATTCCAACAAGTCATAATCCTACTTTAAGCTTTGTTTATCTTTGGCTAGTAAATCTACAGGCATTGCTTCATTGGCTTCCATCCTTCCTATCCTTCCAGTCAGGACTTCCAAAATGTCCTGAGACCTATCTACAAAATACGAGGTAGTCTCCAAAATTTCCTCCAATCTGTTCTCTACCTGCAAGATCTTGCATCTTTCCTCTTCAATAGACACCTGCAGCTGGTGCATTCTTCTTCTTTGGGCTAGGACATGCTCTTTAAGAGGCTAAATATCAGTTTGTTGTTCACCGGCCTCTTTCAATGATGCTGTTAATGAAGCAATATGTCCTTCAAAATCTACTGCCTGTGCTTGGAATTACTTTTCTTTCACCTCCATGGTAGCCCTTTGTGTTTCCAACTCCCCAACTTTGCTTTGCAGCTGGTCTTTTTCTGCACTAAGATTTTCATATGTTGTTTTGAGTCCATCCCTTTCTGTCCTCAGCTCCTGATATTCTTGCTGTAACTTCTGCAATTCTGCTAGGTTATTCTGAGCATCACTTCCTGTCTTTCAATGGCAACTTCCAAAGTCATCTTGTTTTCCTGGAGAGACTGGAGTTCTGCTTTTGAAGTCTTCACTTCATTTCGCATGTCTTCAAACTTTCTCTTTAATCTGTTGTCTTATTCCCTTTCCTTTCTCAGGGTGTCCTTTAATTGAGCTACATTTTTCCTTGATTGCTCAAGGTCTGTCATTAGTCGATCCACATTGTCTTCAGTGGCATGGATTAATGTTGCTCCAGCTCTGAGTGTCAGTCTTGGATCTTTATATGTCCCATGCACCAAGGTTTTATTAGTGACCATCATCCCTGATTGTGCACTTCTTTCAACCTTCTTCTCTGTCCTTCTTACAATCCTCTTCTTTTCTCTGTCATAAAAAATGGTGCTAAAATCTGGGACTTCTTCTCCTTTATTCTACTCAAAAGGTATCAGCCTCAATTCATAAACAACAACCTACCCTATATTGCTGCCAGCAGTTGTAGCAAGCTCTTGAGAATCAGGACCATCTTGATCCTGTACTTCTCGAATGTCTGTTGGGTCAAAAGTTTGTTGATCTATTGTGGATCCTATCATCTTTAGATTTTCAGCTTCTTTCTTCTTTTGCTCTTCATCTTCTTTCTTCTTTCTTTCTTCTTCTTCCTTATTTGCAGCTTCCTTGTCATTTTTTGTTGCTTCTTGTTCATCTTTCTTCCTTTCTTCTTATTCGTTCTTAAGCCAACTCTCAGCTTCCTACACTAGCCTCCTAGCATCCTCTTCTCTTTTCCTGGCCTCCTCTTCATCAGCTTTCTTCTATTCAGTTTGGCCCTTACCACCTTTAGTGGTGATCTTCTATTTGAATCTTCTTTTTAAGGCAGTCATGTTCCTTGCATTCTTGAAAATTTCTTTGTCTTTGTCCCAGTAGTTTGTATATTCAAAGTGAACATTTTCCTCCTTGTAATGTTCTGCAAGTTTCTTTTGGGAATCATTTCTGTGGAAGTTCATCTCCCCAAAGTGAAAGTGCTCCAATTCTTATACAAACTCAGTAGTTTGTTTAACCTTTGAAAATTTATAGCTTCGCAGTCTGAAAGGTATGGGAGGATAAGCTGCCTTCTTATGTTCAAAAAGAAAACTCCCTACACCATCCAAGTAAACCTGCCTGACTGCTTCTTTATGTACCACAAAATCAGTGGCATACTTGGGGAGAAAAGCAGGTGGCCTAGAGCAACCATACATTTTGATGTACATTCCCTCGTTAGTCAAATAATAATTTGCATACTCCTCAATGACTTTAAAGGCCTCCTCAAACATACAATTGAATTCTGTTAGGAAGATCAAAGTATATAAAGGCATAATAAAATGTTCACAAATTTCTTTATAATGGCTGTAATATTTGTGTGCCCATAATAGATTGTAGGTTGTGTACACAGGGGTTCTGTCCCTGTCCCACATGCACCTTAGGGATGGAAATGGTTGGGTGCATAGTATATAGTCTATTAATATGGAGATCATGTAGAACTCGGACTTCTTCTGAGACACCCCTCCTAGAGCTGAATAAATGCAAGCTGAGAGACTATTGGAAATAATGTTCACCCAGTTGAATACAGTCCTTTGGGTGGCTACATAGAAAATAATGGGAACCCAACCCAACTTGAAACTCTTACCATGGGCTCTCCCAAAAACTTTGTTCAGCATTAATGCTATAAACCTATAAGGGGTTCTGAGAGTGGCTGTGTCATACTCCCCCGAGGACCTGGTTCAAAAGTTCTTACCAGGTATCATCATCCTCTTTACTGCTTCAACCAGGTCTAAGTTAATTTCTTTCAACCAATCTTTAGTTAGGTAAGCCTAGGCTAGAGGTAAGTGATAAGCTAATGAGACATAACTAGGACTGTAAGGAGCATAGCCCTGTTTGGCAGTGTTGGTCAAAATCATAGTTGTCACATCTTCCCTAGACAGAATCCATCCAATCACTTCAGAGCATGGGAACAGCTCAGGTATGGTAGCTATCTTCATCAAGGCAGACTTCTCAATATTGGCGTATATCGTTAACTCTTCAGACCCGGTATCAGGCACTTCTTGGTTTGAAATCAGTCGATAGATATCGCCCCACTTGTAGTCATGCTCCACATCGATGGTGGCTCTAGTATCTTCATAAATATACTCAACCTTCGTAATAATTTCCACCTCACGTTCCCCCTTAGTAATAGGAGCCTTTTTTTTCTATATTTTCGACATATCTCCTATAAAGAAGTTTCCCTGTCATAAGCCAAAATGCATTTAGGCTATTTGAGATTTTAATCAGTATTCGAAGAATGCAGAAAACTGTATAAAGAATTACCTCCTCCATATTTGCAACAGTTAAAATCTATGCAAACGCAAAATTAGGAATAACTAGCAAGAACTTCTTAAAGGGTTAAGTCTAGACAATCCTAAGTCATATCTGCAACTAACAATAATTGTGCTTCATCATAACTCCTCGCTAACACGGAAAACCCCTACCAGCAAGACTAAACTCAACACTATGCGAAAAACCAATATGGCCAAGCATTAAACCCCCTGGTGTCTCAGCGAAACAGGGTGAATGCCCGTGACGGGACAAGACTTGGAATTTCCCCGCTAACAGCCAAATGCAAACCCAGAAAAACTAGTGCAGACAGCGTAACGCTTGTCTGCACCAATTTCCTAAACAATTGGATAAGGTATGAACCCCCATAATGGCTTTGCAAAACAACTCAGGAAAAAGAAAAAAACCCCCGTCTGCGAACTGTCAAACCAGACCACACTAAACGCTGATAGGATACAAACCAAGACATAACAACCATCTACCACGACGGGAAAACCTAACCAAAGGACAATACCCTAGTTCCAAAACTCAAACGAAAGGGTAAAACCATGGTTGGCCTACCTGGAAAACAAGCTGTGCAGGTGACAAGGGAAATCTGAAACTCCACAGAGACGCCACCCATGAACGAGGTCCCGACAGCTAGGCATGAATGCACAGTTCAAATCGACAAGGATAGTGTAAGCACAAGTTCACAGGGATAGCAATAAAATAATGACCAGTCCCATATATATAGACCTTGGTGAAAAACAGTCGGCAGGAAAACGTGTATATCGGAAAGCGGAACAAATAAGGCATCGGCGATTAATTCGATGAGACATTGCAACAGTGGGCGACGAAGATACTATGAATTCCACAGCACAATAGAAAGCGTCGGTGAGATACACACTAGAACTTTAGTATCGGAGCTAAAAAAAATATAGCATCAAACGACTAGTTTAAATTAAAACTGCAACGACGGACGTCACATAGACTAAAAGTTCCACGGACTAGTAAAAATCAGATAAAACCATAACAAACCATCGGCAAAAGAATAGCTAAAACATCGGCGAAAATCAAACCAACGGCGAAAATCAGAACATCGGTAATAACCAAACAACCCGTGTTGGATGGTTAGTTCGCTCCGGAGCCGCCACGACGGGTATCAAATAAACTACGAATTTCACGACAACGGGGAACATCGCCGATCGGAACAGCCAAAGACTAATCTTCCAATACAAAATCAACATAATCCTGACAGCGAGAAAACAATAAACCCATAGAATCAACAAGATATAAGCTTCCATCGTAGTGCTTGCAACTCGCCATCCAAAACGGCGGCGACACAAGGTACTAATGATCTGACGGTGATGAAACAAAACGTCGAAATAAAATAAAACAAAACAAAAAAGCGCATTGGCGGAAAACAAAACTTTGGATCGGGTCACTCGTAAGTAAGTTTTCGCAATGGTGGCTGTGTAGACGACTACGGCCTCAACTAATAGTTCAAAAACCTCCGATAGTGAAAAACCAAAACCATCTTAACTTCAAAGTATCGAGTTCAAGTCAATAGCATTGGTAGGAAAATAAAGTCATTCAATAATTTAACCTCAAAGATCGAAAATTGCAACAAAAGACAAAGTAGCTCAACAATCCCAAACAATTCCAAGCAAAGTAAAATTTAAAAGGAGGGTCCCAAATTTTTTAGAAATTTGGGAAAACGTTGCAGCTACAACACCATGCAATCATAATCAATTTATAATTTTTAAATTTTCCAAATATAAAATAAATACATGTATTTGAAATGAAATTTGAAACCAATAAAATACGATACAAAATATTTTTTGATCACGGAATTCAAAAGCATATTCCACATTAATTTAATATATATACTTTCTTCTTAATTAAAAGAATAATATGTCAATTTAAACCAATTTAAATATTTATAATTGTAATCAATTAAAATTTCTATTTTATATTTAATGAGAGACTTTAGAAGGTTTTATAGTTTACTGAAAGATTTGCATTTTACAAGATTTTATAATTTCATGAAATATTCTCAAAATAATTATATATACATATTATATTATTGATAAAATAACCTTCAAACTTCCCCATGTATCATGGGGATTCCCCATTTATTATACATATAAATTTTGGGGGGTTTAAAAAAATCCCTGATTCTCATTATATCACCACTCAATGGTCAATGCCGATGTTTCTAGAGAGTGTTGATGATTTTATGGATCTATATTGGAGGGTAGGACCACAAAAAACACTATGGGAGAGAGTTATCATGAAGAGGAGTACCCACATGTTGGGGAGAGATAATTGGGATATGGTGAAATCTACAATGAGGATTGATGATGTTAGAGTTCATTGATTGAGATCCCTCCTAATCATTTGAGGGGGGAAAAATTTAATCTTCGACGATTTCAATTTTAGGTTGCAATGTGTCATATTTATGAAACTTTTATAGGATTGTGGGGCATATTCCCTCATTATGACATGAGGTTTCATTATATTTTGTGACACATAACTTGCTGCTATACCACCTTTTGCAAGATTAGTACCATTATCATGTATGAGGGTTGTCAAGTACTCTAGGAGTTGGTTGACCCATTATATCTAAAAGTTGACAAAAGGGGATTGATGACAGACACCATGCAAACTATGTTGGGAAGTGTTTCTTCTTTTTAGCTAGGGACAGATCTAGACTACCACATGTTTTTGTAGAGTCTAATTTTCATTAGGTGGATGACACTATACTTGCATTGATACTTGACAAATATTTATTATACTAATGTTATTAGTGCACAAAATGCATATTTTTGGTTTCATGGGAGATGGAATCCACTCATAAAGGTGAGAAACAGTTTTTTACAATTATGTGTTCTTAAATTATCTTTATTAGTCATTTATCGATCATATTAGTACATGTAGAATCAACACATTAAGTAACATCTTTTTTTAAATGAGATGCAGATGTCTATAGCATTGAATGAGATTTACTCGAGTAAATAGTCGACTTCTCACACACACATGGAAGATGGAGAATACTCTTTTAGTCTATGGTTGAATTTTGGAAATTTCAATTGATATAAATTTTACTTATGTGCTTACCTATTTACAATTGGTTATTTCATCCTAACTTTCTACACATGTTCCCCATTGAATTTGTACAAGGTAAAGGAAAAGTTGTCACTAATGGTTTTAAACCTGTGCCTAACCATGAGCTCATACCTAAGCCTAAATCGCCACATATAACCCCCATTACAAATATAGGTACTTAACGTTAGTGCCTAGTAAAAAAGGTACACTATGTGAATCACTTGACTGAATCCATGTTATACATAAATTTTTGAAACAATTATTATAGTACAAATTGATTAATTTGAGTGTTTACAATTAATGTCATCACACAAAGGTCCATGTACAAGGGGATATTTATATGTCAATGGTGTGGGAGCATGAGTGGATTGCAATATTTTCTCATTGTGATGAGGGATCACTAATGATCACAATATCTATTGCATATGTACGAATCGATACAAATAGGTATGTATAGTTTGAAATTGAAATGTTTATCATTTTTAAATTATAATCATATTTTTTAATATACATTTGGTTTCATGTTTTCAAGGCACTATAATGGGAATCCATGCTCACCAAGGCATGACTAGAATGGGTGCATAGACTAAGATTGCATCTATTTGGACTCAAATCCCATTTACACAATTTATCATTGAATCGAATCAGGTAACTTCATCCATCTAGTTAAAATTGAAAATATTGTCTGCCTGTACTTTATACTAAAATATATCGAACTTGATAAAAGAAATATTTGCATTACACAACATTAGAGATTATGCATATGAGTTATATGGGTTTCAATACTTATATTGATGATGGCGTTCTTGGTGCAAGTGATGGTGGTAGTGGCGATGGTCACAAGGGTGATGGAAGGGCTACTGTAAGTGATAGTGCTGCAATGGTGGTCATGGGGCAAATGGTGTTGAGTGATTTTGATTTCCAATGTTTTTTTTAGGCTAGTGCTCATGTCATTTGTTTGTTTTTAGCTCAGTGCTTTGGTTTATGCTAGATCTATTTATTACATATATAAACTTACTTTTTTCTATTAAAATCTATAAGAAATTTTGTTTTCAAATTTATGATGACTATTGAATAAATGCATGTAAATATTAAATATGTTAAATATTAAATTAATATAAAAAAAACATAACTCTTTCATTTTACATCAAATTTCAACTTATATATAATTTGCTATAAATTTTAATTATATGAAAATGTGTCTACAATATTTTGGTTTCCTACCATTTAAAATAAGTCAACAAGTTATTTTATAAAGTTTATGTATTACCCAAAATCAAATGCAACAAAAATTTAGAAAAAACGTACACAGAATTCACACATCCATATTTTTTATAATTTTTCAAAATCTTAAAAACCAAAGCTCAATATAATCTATATTTTTATAAGTTTCCAAAATCCTATAAACCAAAGCTCAATATCTTAAAATTTGCAAATATTAATATATAACTATCTAACATTTCAAAGTATTAATATATAACTATCTCATATTTCAAAGTATTAATGTATATAATTATATTAATATATAACTATCTCATATTTCAAAGTATTAATGTATAACTATCTAAAATTATAGTCTAATTGTGTGTTTTATTTCTCCATCAAAATCTTAAAAATATGGTCTTGTCTTTCTTTCATCAAAATCTTGTGCCCACTATGTAAAGGAAACTTCATTCAACACCCCTAATCTCCACAAACATTTTCCACTAAGGGCAAGTTCTTCGAAACTTATAACCATTAATAAATAATAAATTCATTCTTTTTTTTTCTAAATGTCCTTACTATATTGATCTTAATGAAAATTGCACTTGTACTTCATTTTTTTATAACTTCAAGCTTATGCAAATATTAACACAAATAACATGTATATAAGTAAAATGGAATACTGCTTTAAAAAAAATAAGAATCAATAAAAATTAAAAATAATATGGCATGTATATAAGTAAAATGGAATACTCCTTTAAAAAAATAAGAATCAATAAAAATTAAAAATGTTAAAAATAATATGACATATTTTTTAATTGATAGTTACATCTTTAATGATAATGCAATTAATATATAAGTCCGGAGGTCAAAGTTGTAACCAATGTAATTGAGAAACCACAAGATGAATTGAATGCATTGGGTGTACAACATGAAGTATGAACACATTCAAGTGGAATATATAATATATTTTAAAATATTTATTTATTAATATTTTATATAGGTATAGTGGATTAGTATATTTTAAAAGTATTTATTTAATAATATTTTGTATAAATATAGTGGATTAGTATATTTTAAAATTATTTATTTAATAATATTGTGTATAATTAATTTTAAATTTAAAAAATAATTTATTTTAATAATATTTATAAATTATTAATGAAAATCTTAAATTAATGAAATTTTATGTTTACTATCTATTTACTTTAATAAATCTTACAAGAATTATAATTATTAATTTAATTTAATGAAAAAAAAATAAGTTTTAAATGAATTATAATTACAAATTTAAACTAATAAAAGAAATGTATAATAAGATGTTATTTTGTAAATAGTTTTAGGTGTTTAGATGATGAAAATGAGAAATTGATATAATTAATATTTTTTTTCATGTCATCATTTATTAAGGGTTTGGATAATATAGTTAAATGTATGTATTTTATTAACTAAATTATATATTGAAATGTATATAATGGTGAAATTTATGTGTATAATAAAGGATCTCAAATTTAAAATATTTTTAAGCAATACATAGTATTTTTAAGCAATATTTTTTTTTAATTTAATGACTATTAAAGATATATTATCAAGTGATCTTGTTAAATTAATTAAAACAAATATTGAAAATTATTTTATATTTTTACTATAAAATTTTAACTTAACAAATATTGAAGATTCATTATTGAGCAATCATATTAAATTAATAGAATCATTATTTTATATTTTCATCCCCTTTAAATATAGTTTGTGTGTTTGTTCTTCCATGGTGTATGTTAAGTATTTGTCGAATCTTATCAACTAAATGACCACAACCACTCAATAAATATAATTTTAATGTATGACTAGTCATTATTTTACTAAACATAATAAATATCATGAAAGAGTGGGGATAAAGCTCTTTTAAACATATTTAAATCTATAATAGCTAACTCAAGGAATAATTTATTATATGGTGCTATAATAAATAAATATGACATTAATGCATCTACCTACAAAAAGATTATAAAAAACGATGAAACCTATCCTTAACCATCTTAATGTGTATTAATAAAAAAAACACATATAAAATAATTAACAATTACTCATAACTATTATTGATAATAATAATGATCTTATATTGAACATGTTGAACTCATAATTATTGTCATCATTGACACCATAAAACTAGTCAATCATATAAACCATATTCTTAAGAAACACATATATCATTCAAAAGGAAAAAGCATTTAAGAAGAGCTTTAGAACACTTTAAAGAAGTTTAATTCAATTTTGAAGGAAATTCTCTCACTTAACAAAAGCACTCGAAAATAAGATAAGATAGTGCAAACATAGTATCTTTTCTACATTACAAAGAGGGACAACAAAGAATTTTGTTAACTTTGATGATGCCCATCATGATACTTTAATATGATTACAATTTGAATGATTTAGTTTTACTCAATGTGGGAATGAAATTTTAGAAGACAAGGGATGTACGGTCATTTCAAAAAATAAATGAAATTTTTCTAATCGAAATAAAAATAATTAAAACCCATCAATATAATTTTTTTAATTGAAAATAATTAAGAAATAGAAAGAAAATTCAATTTTGGATTGTGAATGAAAGTAAGATATCTTTGTTAATGAATCTTGGCATATATGTATATAAGGTTATTAAACGCTTTGAAACATCACCAAGAAAAAAGAGTGGGAGCCTCAACTCTACTCTCTTGTTACCAAAATTATACGAGAGCCATCCTCTAAGGTGGCCTTCCTACTTTAGGCAACGAATCATCATTTGTCAAGTTAGAGGCGGGTTGGCTCTAGTTGGTTTCTTTCTATGGTGCCAATTTTTCGCCATGTTTCATGTACATATATGTATGGGTTATTAAACACTTTGAAACAACACCAATAAA
>LPNX010943201.1:527813-581049 GCA_001517045.1 Pseudotsuga menziesii
TATATAGGAGTATCTATGAAAAGAATAAGTATCAAGTAAATCATGACATAGAAGTATGCACATTTCGAGTTGAGTACACTATAAAAAAGAAGAAAATGAATGAAGTTCACACCCTAAAGGAGAGAATGATGTAATTTATGTGGACTCCATGTGATTCATGAACATGATAGTAAATTGTATGCATAACAAGTGCAAAACACACATGATAGGAGTGTGCATGGTAGAGGGATACTTGAAAGGGAATTTGAGTGAAATTTTATAATATAGAGGGATCGATTCCACATGAGGTTAGGAAGATATGGTATATGCACCTAGAAAGAATAATATATGATAGAGAAATGTGCAAGACGTGTAGAATAGTTGGCAGTTTGCATGAATGGTATTTCATTAAGGAAGTTTATGCAATATGAATGCAAGGTGAAGTGTTAAGAACAAGAAGGGTAAGAGATAAGAATAAGAAGAGGAAGACCATTATCACCATAACTGTTCACAACATTAAAATAAGGGAATGCATTGCATACTATTACAATGTTACACCAAAGGAGAAAAGTGAAGATCGGTGAGGTTAATGAAAATTTATATGGGTTGGGAATAAATGGGAAGGTATCCTAGAAAATGGTAAATAACTAGTCCATATTCATAGATGGTTGTAGATATCATAGATAATTAATTGAGAGACATACTATACACTAAGGAACACATGTGAATTTATATTTGTATCAATGCCTATAAATGCATATTGTATCAAAGACAATATTTGAATTGAGCCTATGGGTTATGGGCTTACTACAATTACATTACAAATTTTGAAGTGATTTCAACTATGGTTAATATAATTTAAAACAAACACAAAATAATATAAATGATTTCAATTATACAATATAAAAAATTTATATAAAAATATAGAATCTAATCAACCAAGGAAGTAAATTTCAAAGAAAAAAGTGATTAATATATACAGCAATGCAATCAAATATTACATTAACTCATTGTAAAATAAGTTAGTGAACCAACTAGATCAACTTCAGAAGTGACATATTGTTTACTCTTGTTCCCAATGGGTTATAGGAATACAAGTCTCCATAATACTTTCGTGTTCAACTTCCACCATCTTCCATGTCCTTACTTCACCTCTCTCACTTTGATACTCATTAGTTGTATTTGATTTTCTATCACAAAATGACTATAGTAGAACGATATATATCTAGGAAAAAAATATTTATAGTTAATATAATCATTTTTCACTACATAAATGTAACCTATCCCAACTATGTCATTGGATTGGTATGCGTAATCTCCATCTTGATATGGTCGCACCAGCTTGAATTTTAATTGTGTGCACCTGATCAAATAATGGGCCATATTTTGTTCATTTCCAAATGTTTCTATGATATAAAATGCATCATCTACAACCACAGTTTAAAATATTAATCAATATATGATTTCTCAAATTTGAAAGTTTAGACATTAATTTGAAAAGGTCAAATGAAAATGCATTCTTCTATAATGAACCTATTAGTAAAGTCACATAACTTCACTAACAACATCAAAAACTCAATCCTGATCTAATAAAACCACGACCTCTTTAGCATGCATCCTTTGGCGTGTTAAAAATAGATGTGGCCCCATTTGATTAAACTTGACATTTTTTCATTGTTTCACATACCCTTCATTTTACCATTAATCAATTGCACATCCCTCTCCATTAGTGAAAAATACACAAAAGCTTGCATATAGTCTTGTATTAGTGGAAACATGTCACCTATGTCTTTACTCTAAAAAACGTGTAATTCCTTCATGCTAGGTATAGTTTCTCGATACCAAGGCATGGTTCTATTCACGTCACCAAGTGAAACATTCAAAAATAGATTGCATCATAATATCAAACGTAATTTTTCTACTATGCATGTGTTTCATAACATGTCAAACATTTGATCTTTTTTGTTCACACCACAATCTGTTACATGAGCACCAACCTTTCTTGTTCATGACCATCATGGGCGAAATACAATTTTCACCAATCAAATACCACAATAGATGAATTGAGTCACATTACATCATGACTCATTTGGTACCTCCTAAGTACTTGTTTCACATAAGTACTCATGCTATTCTATTCACTCTTTCCATGCCATGTTTCAAAAAAATCCAAGTATATTGAAATATTGTCTCCTTATGAACTTGAATCAATAGTAAAACTAGTATGCCTTTTTTTATTCCTTTCACATCCATCAAACCAAGTTTTTTTTTAGAATGTTATCCCATTCTTTCTGAATGATCCATAGAGTAAACAAATCTAATGCTAACCAAACAGTATGCCATGCTCATAGTAATCATTAATATAAAAATGGTACTCCTTAATCGCATTGCATGAACATAGATTGAGATCACTATAATCAATCCTCACCTATGCATACATCTATATAATACATATATGAATTATATATGCCTGCAAATGCAAGTCATCCATCAATAAAAGTCAACCAAGAAAAAGAAAAACAATATTTATCAAAGACGTAGAAGGCAATAAAAGTAGAATGAGGCATCCATGTGGGTTGCAAGCTCTTTGATAAAATTTCCATTAAACACGTGTTGTAAAGTACAATGTCATAGTGTGTGTGTGTGTGTGTGTGAGAAAACTACACATAAGATACTTGAAATATAATACTTGGTCAAAATGATACTAATCACTACGTATCTCTCTTTAGGAGAAAATTTGTATTTCTTGATGAATTCTACCACTGATAAGATTGTTCTTGGCTCACTCATGAGATTGTCTAAATTGGAAATCTTTCTACCTAGACTTGTGAAAGTGTTTAATATTTTTTAAATATAATTTTGAACCTTCCCTATGAACTATGAAATGGAGATATCATCCTTGAGCAAGTCAATACTCTTAGATGACACACCTAAAGAATATGATATATTCATAGTAACATAGTCATATATCCTCCATGTGATTGTGATATTTGAAAATCTAAGGTGTGCGAGATCCATATGAAATAGTGTCAAAAGACCACATTCATGCATCTTTTTTTACCTACACATTTTTTTTTATGGAGAAACAAATCTTTCAAGTTCCTTCTACACAATATCATTGAAATAAAATCATGCATGATGGGAGGAGGAGGGTCACTGTTCTAGTCCCTTTCGTATAAATCTATGAATGCATCATAATAGAAATGAATTCAATGTGATATAGACAACAATAAGTGATGTGAACTCTATTGGGCCTAGTATACCATGGTTTCAACTTATCAAACATGCTAATGAAAATATTGACACCATTATGGATTTCTTACAACTCTTAAAATTATTCGACTTGCATCATATCCATAATGTTCTTTTAATGCACATCATACACACCTCTAGAGTTGTTATAGATTTATTTTTATTTGGTCTAACATGACCATGGGTTTCCAAAAATGCTACCACCTTCTCTCTAATGTCTTCTGCAAGTCCATGTATATAGGGTTTCTTGCAAGTAAGATCCCAACAAGAATCTTTATCCTTTTCATCTATATGGACCCTTAATTTATAATGCATTTGCAATGTTTTTTCTTGAAACATAGAGCTATTTTGACACCATTGTCACCATTCAAAATCATGAAGTGCCTAGTTTGACATTAACAACTATAATTTTCCTATGAGAAGGTTATACATTCAGTTCAATGTATCAAAAGATGAAAATATTTTTGATACATTTATGACACATTGCCATGTGCCTTTGAATGATTATCATCAAGCGAAAATATAAAACAAAATTGTTGATTGTTTTAAATTTTTGTATTTTTATCAATCTATTTAGGTCATCGAGCAACAATATAACAACCTTGTTGATTGTTTTATATCTTGTGTTTTTATCAATCTATTAGGATTTATCTTATTTAATCGTTAATTTTTTCTAAAAAAAACTTAATTATGTTACTAACATGTTCTCAGCTTGATTAGGGCGTGAATCCCCAAATTATTCTCTTGTGTTTGCAACCAAACTTTCTGATACTACCACCACTCCAGGGGACAAGGTCATGTAGTAGTTGATTAGATTTTAAACCGACATAGTTCAATCAATTTTGTGTACATGTATTACATATAAATAACAATATAGATCATAAGCCAAAGTATAAGTATAATATGTATGTGGACAATATGGTTAAAACATATTGATATTACCCTCAACTTGATGCCAAAAAAAACCCTCGAGTTAATGCACAACGATTGAAGTACATTTCTTCTTATGCTATCTCAATTGTGCTTGTCTTTGTTGCATCCCTTCTCTATCCTTCTCTCACTCTTAATCTCCATCAATCCATTAACAATTCTTAAATTTCTCATATATGTTATCTTAATTATTAATTAATATATATTAAAATAGATTGAGGCAATTTTCTTATTTGAAAACATTAATAGAAAGTTTTATCAACCCTCGATCAAGGTATATTCAAAGATAAAAATAACCCTCAATGTGTCATAATTACTGATCAAAGGTTCAAAAACTAGAAATCTAAACCCCTTTTCTATAAGATTTTAAATGCAACTCCCAAGGGCTGAAACTCCTTTATCTCTATCATGTCAAATGGGAAAGTTGATCGTAGTGGATTGCCTCATTTTTTTTCAGTTTAATATTAGAATTATTTATTTATTTTCTTCTCAAACTTATTCTTAATTCTTTTCCATCACAATATTAGTAACTTAAAAGTTACACAATCAAAAAAAATTGACCGATAACAAATGATTGCTTAATCCCATACAAGACACAAAGACAATACATTGGAAGTTTATTAATCACCACTGTTACGATAAGCCATACGTATACGTATCCTCGTATCCTTGTGGATGTGAATTATTATTATAACATTGTGTTAGGTGAGAGCGCATTGACATTTTGTATGTATTCATTGTTAATTCGGTACCCACTTTTATTTTATTTTAATTATTTCTCATCCTATCATGAGCATCGCATTTTTAAATATTGTAAATATTTTATACAAATTTGCAAAGAAAATGAGGCAACAGATAATAATATTATTCTAAAATGTCAACGGCAAAAGGAAACCGACATAGTAGAATAAACAAGTAAAGAACAAGGAATGGTATCCAGAGCAGATGTTGCATAATTTATCGCTGGACAGTCGGTAAAACCCTCGCAGCGGCGGGGCGAGTCGGGCTGTCGTGTTGTGGTTTGCAGCTTCCGTGGAATGAAACCGCGTGAAGACGGGCAGGGCAGGGTAGGGCAGGGCAGCCTTCTGTGATGTCATTACCGGATTTTCAATTCTCAGCCGAATGCGATGCGTTTGGCAGGCGGGATGGCGGTGTTAGTTATCGTTTTTTATTATGGTTTACAGTAAGATGGGTTCTTTGAATAGGACTGCACGGTCCAGAATTCACAAGTCAAAAGTAAAAGATTTTATCCCTGCCTGTAGGCTGTAGCTACATGAAAAAAAAGCGGGGCCAAGCCTTGAATCTTGATTCTTGAAAACAAGTTGGGGTTTCTTCTCGAAGGTGAAAAGATGACAGAAGAGCCGGTGTTGACTTGACTTGCATTGTCAGCGTTTGTCGCGGCTCTCTATACAGCATCCTGATTGGAAAGCAGTACAAGCTTCTTCTTACAGATATTAAATTAGGTCTGCTTCGTACAGGTTCTGAATAATTTGGGAATCATGAATACTCGACGATCGCCCAGGAAGGAACTTCACGGTCCCAGACCTTCCCCTCTGAAGATATGTAAAGATTCTCATAAAATTCGAAAGCCTGCCCCTGCGATTCCAGCTGTTCCGTCGATGCCGATCATCAACAGATCACAGCCGATGATAATTTACATGCAGTCTCCTAAGATCATCCACGCAGAAGTGCAGGATTTCATGACCCTGGTGCAACGCCTCACAGGGAGCTCATCCTCCTCGGCGGATACTCGTAATTCTGATCATCCCGAAAACCTCGCAGCCGATCATGATGATTCCACGGTACACCAAGCCTCCGCTGCCACATCTGTAGAGAATATTGGGATATCTTATACCGATAATACATCTGATCGTGATTTCGTTGATCCCAAGCCACTGTTTACAACGATCATGGATAAGAATCAAGAAATTGGGAGCAGAGCTTCCGAGGCTGAAGCTCACGAGCACGAGCTTACCGCACAGAGTTCTGCTTCGACTATTCCAACCACACCGGTGTTGCCTCCTTTCTCGCCCAATTTCATGTTCCCCTCGCCGCGCTTTAATTTCTCTCCGAGAATTTTCCAAGATCTTCCCCCAATGACCCCCAGTTCTGATCATTTCTTCTACTCTACAAGGGACTTTTATCGAATTTCTGAGGCATTGTTCAGTCCTTCTCCGAGACCGCCCTTGAACACCTTGACCATGCTGCAGTTGCCATCTCCGACTGCCTTAGATTTGTACAATAATAATCAAGAGCATTAGGGTTTATACTGTTGCCATGAATAAGACTTTCCATGTGTATTGGACATCATTTGTCATTCGAATAGGGGTTAAATATTTCAGCTACTCTCCCTTTACGAGGACGGCTGCCTTTGCGTTTTGATGTATCTGCCACGCTATACATTTGTTGCAATGTATTTGACAAATTCTGTTTTCTGACGAGCGATCGCCATTTTACAGGTATTTAACACTTCATTCTTTAATGTACTTAAGTTAGTATAAGCAGACTGGTAGCCTGGTAGCTGTCATATGGAAATAACTTACTTTTACCTTTCTTTTTTTTAGTGTTCATTGGAGACTGGTAGATCGTAGGCGCTCCCAAATAAGTGGTTTTTATTTTTTAACTTATAGTGGGGTTAACAGAAGGGTATTCTGTTTCTTTTCAACAACTAAAATTATAAAGAAATTTTCTTTTCCGTCTATCACCAACCTGCCGCCTCATAGGACGGCTTCTCATCTCTATTTGAGAATTTCGATCGATTAGGTTTTCAGTATTGAAAATAGTTTTTCCATTTTTGTATTTGATCCAGATATTCATGGTTCCAATGGTTTTCTAGAACTTGATTATGAGGGAAAGATGCCAGTCCAATAGCTTGATAACTTATGTGCATATTTCAAATTAATTCATCGATGATCTTCTGGGCTTCCTTTTGGGTGTATACTGCTAACCAGGCTTATCTGAGGCGTCCACATTATTTTCATCCCAATTTTAATGACAGTTAAAGTGATGCCATGGTCAAAAGTGTAATTACCTTCGACATTTGATTAAAAAATGGTTTGGATATTCAATCTCGTTCGACACATTTATTTATTATATCCTAATGTTCTTATTTCAAAATTTTCAGATCCTCTTCCATCTCAGAAAAATGTTCCTTTCCTCTTCCATCTCCGAAAAATGTTGCTTAGATATCTTTTCAGACTTTTCCTTTCCTCTTCCATCTCAGAAAAATGTTAATGTTCTTCGTGCTTTTGTATACTTGATCCTGTAGCCACGAGTTGGCGCCCTTGCTTTACCTAAGGCGGGTAACCTTGTTGAAGTGGAGCCACCGATAGCAGGGATGGGGCAAGTACCTTGTCTAGCGTCCATCCCTGTTCCAAAATAAGCTTATCCCGCAGAGGCAAAGGTAGCTTCAGGACCAGCAACAGTAGTTTAAGTTTCATTACCATAATAATTCGTTCATGGTTAAAAGCTTGTTCCATTGCTTTAGGGCCCGGTTAAACGCTTTCTATGTACACAACCTTAATCCAATTACACTATGCACCATATGTACACAACTGATTCGCTTCGCTGCTTTCGCTATAACATACCCCAGTAAAACGAGTTAGGGAAAAACACAAATCTGTTTATATGAAATACATTATTTGCACGTTTATGATGATCTTATAATGCATGAATGATTTAGTAATTGCTTATCCTGCCCGCGCTTTCTGGCTTTACGACTGCTCTGGCTTTGTCTGCCTGGTGGCTGGCTACCTGAAAGGTGGGGTAGTAACTGGCTGGCTTTGCTGGCTTCGGGTTGTCTGGCTTGTGCTGGCTATATGGGTCTGGTATCTTTGGCTGGGTCTTGATTTTGACATCTTTCATCGTTAACCTCTTTCGTCTTTATTTCTCTGCATACTGTTTTATTTATTTTAATTCTTTATGATTGTTTTGATAATTATTGATTAATTTATATCACCAATCTTCTCTTTTTACTCGCTATTATGTTATATGGATTGTTTTTTATGCACCATCTTCAATGGAAAACTTCTTAATTTCATCACATGCCCTCTCTGTATATCTGAACATATATGCCTTAATGTGTTCTTTTGTTTTTAAAGAAAAAAGAAATTTATAAACTTTGTATGTATGTTTAGGTATTTTCTTTGAGAAAAGAGAACTCAGCCTTTTATATCATCAGTATAGAATTAAAAGTAATCTTCAATATTCCTAAGATAAAAAAAACTTTTTTATCAGCATAGAATTAAAAGTAATCTTCAATATTCCTATGTTAAGATAAATAAAACAGTCCCTTCAACATTCATAACAGTATTATCAATATTTATAGGTTTTTAAGCTAAATATTAAATATAAAAAGTTATTAGTAATTTTTAAAATAGCAGTGCATCTTATATTATAAACTTTTTATAGAGAGAACATGTCCAGTCGATGACTTATTATAGTTTCATTATTTTTTTAAAATCATAATTCTTCAATGTCTAGATAATTATCAAACCATACATCATACTTAATATTGAAAGACTTATTAAAATGAATGATAATGTATGTTTTTATTTAAATTTTAAAAGTTAAGATAATTATAAAACTATATCTAATAGTTTAAGAGTCGTTAACAAAAATGATAATTACAGGTAATTGCAATTATTAATCATAAATAAAGTTGTCCTAAAGTATATGGAGACATGTAGAAAATTTATAAGGAACACAATTGTAACAACTTGATAGACTCTTTAAGAGTGTATCATATAATAAGAACAAGTATGTAAGAGTGTATCATATAAGAGTGTATCATATAATAAGAACAAGTGTGTATTTCTTTTCTTGTATGAATTGAGACTGGCATTATGGAGAAATTACTTCTACTATCTTAAAAGGCCCGCGGTTTTAAGATAAAAAACGAGATTGGGACCACAAGTGGTTGTAGATCATCCAATTTTATAGCCAGTATAAATGGCATAGGCGGCTAGAGTGTTTCGCCAATTGAGGTTTCTCTCCCAAAAGAAAAAGTAGAACCCCAACATAATCATCAATTTATTGGGTTTTAAAACTCTTTATTGGGTTTAAAAAATGCATTAAAAGAAGATTATGAGTTCAATTTTGATTTGATTCCAATTCTTTTCTCTAAACTTTTCATTGTGATTTTGTCACTCTTTTATCCATTTGAAGTTATTGTTTCTATTAACTCTTCAAACTATTTTTTTATATAATCATATTCATTTATTGCATTCTTATCATGATTATTTTTTTTTAAATGTTCAAATCCCATCCTAAAGATTTGGAGTCCCTACCTTGAGAATAAAAAATAAATAAATAAAAAATAAAAATAAAAAAATAAAAAAATTAAGAGTTTATTGTTTATTTTGGGAAGCAACATTAACATTAATATACTAGGAAGATGATAATGTATTTTTTAAATTTAAAAAACTTACAATATTTGAAATATACTAGGTTAACATCTCTTTGGTGTAAGTAGTCATATTTGTTTATTTTCTTGTCCCATGTCTCCGCTCTAGCTCTCTATTTCCTAAATTCATAAAGGCTAATGGTTTACATAGAAATAGTCATGACAATTTAATGTTTAGTCAATATTTTTTGACAAATACATACACATATGTAATTTTATGTTCAATTATGATGCCCTCTCACACATATACATACATCTATTTATTATGATACTAGAATTTTATTTTCTACATTTTTTATTTTTATTTTTGTAAGAATCATTTATTTCATTTTTTTTACAATCATTTTCATATAGGTCATAAGATCATTTTAGCGAGGATTTTTATTTCAAGTATTTTGACATAGAGTATTTTTTCCATGATTTTTCTAAAGGAGACCCACCTTATAGGAAATTGAGAGGAAATTATAAAGATAATTTCTATATTTAAAAGACCACATATTTTATTAATAAAAATATTACTAACAACTCTACTAGGAACCATGTAGATCATGGTGGTTCACTAAATCATTTGCTAAACTCACTCCACTCATACTTTTCTATTTAAAAACCCCCCAAACTCTTATCTTGTTAACCATATTCAATAGATATTCTAGGTATCCATTATTTTCATGACATTTTTCATGCCTCTTTTCATTTATATCTCTATTATATTGATCCCAATATAGTATCCACTTTTCACCTACTATTCCTCATCATAAATCACTATGATTTGACTTACTCAAAACACTCTTAGAATCTCATAGGTTTCCTCATCCCTTTACGTTTGAAAATCCCAGATCGATATCCATAGGTAAATTAACATACACCATCAAATGCTTATACCCATAGATATATTAAAATACCCATGTCACCCTATTATTATACCAAGAAATATATTGTTCAACTCATGTAATTTTAAAACCCCAATATGAATGAAGATAGTGTGAATAAACATATTGTGATATTTCCTAATTAATGCATCCCCATGGCATAGTAGTTAATGCCCCCCATGGCAAAAATTGTGATTACCTTATGATGCCTTGATGTTTGGTTAGTAATGATGCCATTCTCTCTCACAAATTATGGTTCAATGATTAAATGAATTCCACACATTCATACTCAAGGAATGGATTTGAATCCATTGCAAGTGTTTGGGCCATTGTATTTGTTGAAACTTTGGTTCCATTTCCTCCATTATTAGAGGAGACTTACCCATTTTATTGAGTAATTATTATGATTCATTAGCAGAACATCTACAACGTTTTATGTTATTTTTAAGGTGCATGGTGTAAGGAAATATTGTTTTGTTTCTCACATAAATTTAGACTCTTTAGGAAAAAGATCCAATGATCCAATGGTACCTCTCTTTGATACCATATTAGTGGAAATCAAAATATTTTTATCATTACAAATATGAGAATGATAAAGTGACCCAAGTTTAATCCTCAATTAAAGGATGGACCTCTAAATTTACTTAGACTGTAGGATTGATGGCCTTCATTCCTAGATCTTTTTTTCTTTTTTGAATAGAGAGGAAACAAAAACACAAGAATTCAACCATTCAAAATTTCTACTCTTTATAATGTACATGATTTAATCATGTGGGGAGATTTTGCAGTCCAACTTTGTGAAATATCAAGAATAAAATGTGGTAGTTTAGTGTTTTACTAAAGTTCAAAGATGAGCTCTTTGAAGGTACTCCAATGTGCTAAGGAGTACCAAAGGATAGGATGACATAGAGCTAAAACAATTTGCAAAATTTTAAATAGTGAAACCACAATAGAATTTCCATCTAATGTTTCATAATGTATTTTTTAACCTCTAGATTATTTTTTATTAACAATATGCAATAATAATTTTGTCACTAAGAATAGATCACGATGCAAATGTTCCACAAGATTATATACATGATATTGAAAGTGAAGCTGTATGAACCCTATGGAAAAATGTGTTTTTCCTCCTTGATACAAGGTATAAGCTTGAATATCAATCAACCCAACTCAAGTGACAATCTATAAAAATAAGATATTGTTACAAAATATACTTCCTCGATGCAATCAAATAATCATACGAACACAATAATTGATAAATTAATTATAAATCCGATAATGGATCAAGAAGTTGCAATGCATCTTGAATTATTTAAAAAAAAGTGTGCGATATAGTTTTTCCTATGTCATAATAAAACGAGGGTTTTAATTTAGTTGAGAATCAATACTTTTATTAATAAGTTAGTTTTTATTTACATCACTCAAATTTCAATTGTTGGACTAAGTGAATGTTATACACACTTTTAATGGTTCGATTTATTAGGTAAATGCAATTAGTTTAAATAGATCAATTTTAGGAAGGATTATATTGTCATTGCATGACATTCTCAATTGTTAATATATCACCTAACTAATATTTTTGAATCCATACACTAAGACCTAGCCATGATTAGGTTAATGTGATCTTGAGTCAAATCGATTTTGTCTAAGGATTGGTTCTCAAGACAAAGGGAGATGTATGAGTCCCTTATTTCATGCATATTTATTTACTTTGAATAATTCTTCAAGGATTAAGTAGTATAAATAGCATACAAAAGGAACTCAATAGTAAAATGGTTAGTTCTTGATTAAGAATTTGTAAGTAGTAGGATAATTGAAACCTATTAGAATATCTCAATCTCAATGATTTATCCATCATTAGTCCATCATCAAGATAATATAATAAGGAAAGAGGAAATTTCATCCTAGTGACTCGCCATCTACATGGATCTTGGCAAGCCATTTCGAGGTCCATGTGGTAGCATGAGACTAGGAATCCATACAAGTAAGTGAGATAGCCAAGTTCTAAATTATATTTATTAATAAATGTGACTTGCCAACCGAACTGGGAACTTAAAGTTAAGAGAAATTGAAATGTGTTCTTTCATTTATTTCATTAAATTATCAATAAGTTTAAATACTAAGTCTTATTTCCTTCAAGGAACCCAATCTCTTGATGTTTTATCCTTGATTGAGTCATCAAAAAAGGTAGATTGGTTGTGACTTAAAATAATATCTCATATCCACATCGATTGTTGATCATTGATCAAGCCATCAGGAATGTTTGGTTAGTGGAGAATGAGATAAAAAGGGTCCAAGGAACATTCTTCATGATCCATAAACCATATGGCTCTTAATGAGTCATCCCAAGGTCCATTTAGAAACTTGGAATTCAAGGTTTGTGCAAGAAAGTATGATAGTTGCTTGACAAGTGTACATATATAAAAATGACACATATGAATCAACCTTTCAAATTAAAGTTAAAAAGTAGTAAAAATATGAATTCTCATTTATTTCTTCAAATCAACTAAATTTTTTTCTTAAGCCCCAAAACTTGCGATACTTAAAAATATAACTTATAAATAGGAGTTGGGGTCAAATATCATGCCTAAAATTAGAATATACATGAGGAAAAAATTCAATAGAAAGTAGGTATAGTTGTTAGCAACAAATATATAATCATTCTCCCAAATTATGGAGATGTAGATGTTCCCTAGAATTCCAAGGAAGAAAATTGTAATAACTTAGTGATCCCTCAACTACAAACATAATAGTATCACTGGCAATGGCCAAAAAGTAAAGCAAGACAAAGTGATTCCATTGAACCATCAATATCAATGACAATGACCAATACATACAATGAGGGGAAGTTATTTCATCTAACAATCTTAGCAACTCAAAGTTTTAGAAATAGTTGTAACCAAATGTAACTTAATTAGGAAGTTCAATAATAACTAGTACAAAACATAATAAAATACCAATGACAATGTAATCAATATCTTAAAATATATACAAACATAGAAATTGCTTACCATTTTAGCTACCTATTGATTTAGAAAAGTGAAGAGGAAAATGACAAGAAGAAAATGAGGATTCAAATTCCAATTTTGGGTTTGCTTCTTAAGTCTTTTTATGTACTTGCTAACATGAGTTTTTCAATCTTTTTTCCATTCAAGGCTCTTGTTTTATTAAGCTTGTAGCTAATGTGTTGTTTGTCGATAATTGTTACATTCATATTTTCATTAGTTTCCCTTAGAAATGTTGTTAGAATTGGAGTCCCCATTATTTAGGGACAATGATCTTGAATTTTTTAACATATTTATAAGACCACCATTTTTTTTTTATGAAAGTATACTAGTACTACTCTATTTTGAAGAGGATGCTTAGTAGGATTTAATCTAAGTTAAAGTTAGACGGTATACTATAGTAGTGGATTAGTGGATTAATTGAATCCTGCATTTTTTGAAATTTATTGGGTTGAAATATTTGTGTTCTAAGATACATTTTTATGTATGTATTTATTTTACCACTCTATTCTTTCTCTTACATTCATGAGGGTGAATGGTCTACGTTACATTTGTTCTTGTGATCTTATAAATTGATATCTCTCTTACACAAATATTCATTATGATAGTTATTTTATTGTATGCAATCGTTGCGTGTATGTGTGTGGGCACACATGCACACACTTTACGAAATCACTGTATTTATGAAAATATCATGTATTTTCATTACATTCCATGATATTATAAGTATTCTCAAAAAAACGGTAACATAATTTAAACATATACTTTTTTTCGAAATTTATTTCTTTAAATGAACCTTACCTTATAGAACATAAAGAAAAAAGCTCTTTGATTTCTTAGATCTCTTGTGATTTTTTGTCGCTTCATATGGATGGAGTTATGACACTTTTTCTTTCAATCGAAGTAAAAAAAATACACTATCAATATTCATGAGCACATAAGCTATAGTTATAAATATTTCCTCACAACTGTTATAGCATATTAGGTTGTTGAACAAATTATAATGTAAATTATGTATTCAAAATAATTAGAATTATTGGGTTGTTAAACGCCTAGTGTGTTGTGAATCATTAGTATGCATCTTAGTATCATATATTCCATTTCCAACGAACAATCTTGTGTAGAGAATATCATATTCTTCCATGTTTGTAACAATGTGATTTTGTTATAATAAGATTACTTCTAATTTCTTGTTAATGTTTTAAGTTGTTAGGAATATCTTGATTGATAAAAAAAATGTTAGGAACTTTCAAAACCCATGTTTCAATATTATATGATGAGAATAACAAATCCTAAAAATTGGTAAGGTTTTTAGTGTATATGTTTTTTTTTCCAAAGAAAAAATGCGTAAATCTTTATTTACATTCAGCAGATGGCACATGAAAGCCATTACACCATAAATCCATCTTATGTATAGAAACTTACATCAGCTCCATAGTGATGAGCTTAGACCAAAAAAAGTTTAGTTCGAAGGCATAAAGCCTAACCTCAAAAACATTCAAAATTCTTCAAGATAAGTTCAACAAACTGCTCAAAAAACAGTCTCTAATAGAACCAAAAACATGGAGTTACTCCATATCCAAAAACCTCTTATGAAGGATATCTGTCAGTATAAGTCAAATAGGCCTAGATAAAAAGTTTTATAGGCCAGACCATATCAAAACAATAAAACTATTTATCAAAAATAAAGATATATAAATGTCCCCAAAGCATGATACCCTTCAACATCCACTAGACCTACTCTGAATCAAGATCATCAACCAGTTGAAGCCCGAACAGATACAGAATCTCCAAAGTGACAAGTAAGATCACCCCAAGATCCAAAGAAACCTATAAACATTGACCAATTAGAAAACCTGAAAGGTTTCCACACCTGCATCTCCACGATGTTCCATAATTGACTAGGATCCTTCCAGAATCCTACCTCCATCTTTTGCTAGAGCATCTGCAGACGAATTTCTTTCCCGATATATATGATAGAAAACAACATATTCAAAGGAATCAGTAAGTCTGTTAACATCCTGAAGAACCATGGCTAATTCTAAATTCAATAACCTGTACTTACCAGATGCCCAATTTATAACTAGCTGGGAATCACCGAAAATCTGAATTTTATCCATTGAATTCCTTCTAGCCAGATAGAGCAAAAGCTTGAGGGCACATAATTCTGCAAAATTATTAGTACTTAGTCCTAAGCCTGCCTTAAAGGAGAAAAAATGAGAATCAAATATATAAAGTATACCTCCAGCTCCACAAGTGATAGGGTCCCCTGCTGCAAAACCGTCAAAAAAACCCCAAGCATAGGTTTTATAAATAACTTCCACAGAAATGATTCTAGTGGAGACCGCAGAGTTTTTCTGAGGCAAAGACTTCATCAAACCCAAACAATAGCTGGAAACCTAAGCAGGTGTCAAAGAAAGATCTTCAAAGCAAGACAAATTTCTAGCCCTCCAAATGTACCATAAAACTATGATAGGCAAAGGATTATAATCAGCAACCTACATATTTAAACACCAGTTTTTGAAACAATTAGATACCGAAATACCACTCCAAAGGTTATTGAGTTTTAATTCAACAGCAATAAGTAACCAAACACTCTGAGTAAATGGACACACCACACCAATATGATGATTGGATTCACATTCCACTTTACACAGGTAACATCTCCCCGACCCGACTCTACCTTTTAAGCATAGAACATCCCATGTCAATGCTTTACCAGAAAAAATGAACCAGCAGATTTTTTTTTATTTAAGCGGGCATTTTANCATCTACCCGACCCGACTCTACCTTTTAAGCATAGAACATCCCATGTCAATGCTTTACCAGAAAAAATGAACCAGCAGATTTTTTTTTATTTAAGCGGGCATTTTAATTTCCATAAGACTTTCCACCACCATAGAAGATCCACATCCATGTGAATGAGTTGTGCATAGCCTTCCTTAGGTGTATACTTACCTGTTTTGGATAAATTCCAAACTAGAGCATCATCCTCGTTAGTGAGCCTCATATGACTGGATTTTAAAATGGCCAAATAACCATTCCAAATAGCTATCTCCCATGGCTCAGTAAATCCAATAAATTTAGCATTAAACCATTGTCGAGTCAACACTGCAGGAAAACCCTAAAGACCAATATCAGATAAGTAATGGAAACCTGCCACATTAAGTTTATCAATCATGGAAGAAGGCAGAATATGTCTCCATTTGCATCCTAACCAAGGATCCATTCCAATTCGAACAACATTTCCATTACCAATATGCCATACAAAGAAATTACCAATCATGTCAAAGGACCAAAGAACGGTTTTCCAACATATAGAAATGCACCTTTTCTTTTTAACATGAGCTCTAATCCATTCCAAAATATTCAAAGGATGAATATATTTCTATACAACTATCTTGACCCATAATCTCGTTCCATGTATGATGTTCCAGACATTTTTTGCTGCAAGTACTTTAGCAAAAACAACAGGAAATTTCAGGCCCCAACCTCCCATAGACTTTGGGATTGCCAGATTCTTCCAGGATGTCCAAGGTAACCCATAAGATTTTTTATTACCAAACCAAAGGAATTTGAAGCAAAGCTTTCTAATTTTCTCAATAATCCCCAATGGTAACCAAAAGTGCATCCAAAAGACCGGAATGGCCTCAAGTACTACTTTAATCAATATCAACTTACCCCCCTTAAAAACCCAACGGAAGCTCCAATTGTTGATCCTTTTTTCCACCTTGATAATCAGCCAGTCCCAATCCTTAATGAGATATCTGCATCGTTTGAAATAGAACCAAGATATTTCATCCCATTTTCAATTCTGTTAACAGGAAAGGAAAAAATATTCTGTAGAGTGATAACCTCTTATTCTTCCATATAAGAAAAATATAAAGAAGATTTTTCAATATTAATCTTCATCCCATAAGCTTTGCAAAAAATCAATAAAATCTCATATAAAGTGGATAAAGATAGTTCGGATCCATCATTGACCATTACAACATCATCTACAAACAATACATGTGTTATGTCAATATTATTACCAAAGGATAAGCCATGATAGCTCCCATAGTCTTTGGCAGAAATGAGAGCCCTACTTAACCCTTCAACCACAATAAGGAATAATAAAGGTGCCAAAGGGCATCCTTGTCTAAGACCCCTGCCCAACTTAAAGAAAGAAGTAGCAACTCCATTAATGAGTAAGGAGAAGGATACAGAAGAAAGACTACTCATGACCCAAGAAATGAAGTTCCCAACAAATCCCATTTTGGAAAGAATGACTCTAAGATAGGTCCAACTTACCTGATCATAGGCTTTAGATAAATCAATTTTTAACATAACAGCCTTGATACCTTTACTGTGCATAGTATGCAAACCTTCCTGTATAACCCCTACTGCATCATGAATTTTCCTGTCTGGCAAAAACCCAAACTGCTCCCCAGAAATACAACGGCCCAACACATATTTGATCTGAGAAGATATAATCTTACCAATAATCTTGTATACATAATTACACAATGAAATAGGCCTAAAGTCCTCAAAGGATATAGGTTGGTCAATCTTAGGTATAAGTGCAAGAAAGGTTGAATTAAAAACCGTTGGGATTTTTCCACTTACCCAAGACAGTTCTATAACTTTCAAAAGATCCTCACCCAGTACATCAAATAGGCACCTGTAAACCTCAACAGGGATCCCATCAGGTCCCAGGCTCTTATCATTTTTACTAATAGAAAGGATATGCTGAATCTCTTTCATTGTAACTGGCTTCATAAGATCAAAATTATCCTCCTCAGTAATAGAAGTGGGAAAATACCCAGCACTAAGCACAATCTCAGGCAGGTGAAGATCAGCTTCTTCCTGAAACATAGACTCAAAATGCTAAATCCCAACCTCTGCAGTTGCCTCAGGTCCTTCAACAAGATTTCCCAAATCATCCTTAATCTTCCATATGGAATTAAGATTTTTCCTATAAGTAGCATATTTATGGAAAAATGGAGTATTGTCATCACCACATAAGAGCCATAAAACCCTACTCTTCTGCTGAGCCTCTTTTTCCTGATTGCACAGGATAGTTCTTTTGCGTGATTAAGCTCATTCAAATTCAATTTATCGCTCTCCGTGTTAAATCCAATCCCCCAACTATCAATATGGACCTTCATCTCACTTTCAATATCACTCAGATCCTTGATATCCTGGGCTTTTCTCTTCACCGACCAGGCAATGGAAACTTCTTTTAATTTTTTAAGGTTAGCAGCAAATTGGGTGGTAGGAGATACCTCAGATGAAGCATCAAAAACCACCCATGAAGCTTTCAAGTAATCAACCAATTCAACATTTTCAAGCCATCATGCATTGAACTTAAAGGGACAATGAGCCTTAGGAACACTAGGAAATATTTGTAAGAACACAGGTTGATGGTCTAAATCGCCCCCACACCCAATCCATTGTCGAAGACGAAAAACATCCACAAAATCAACTAAGAGAAGAAATCTATCTAATCTTTTAAAAGTACTTTCACTACCAATTCGGCGATTAGACCAAGTTGGTCTTGGATCCAAAGGAGTAATATCAATGAGAACAAGTCTCTCCAGAAGATGATAAGAGAAATTAGTTAAACCATCCACCTTTGCTTTAAACCCCCAAATTTTGGACTGACCCATAGAAAAGTTCAGATCCCCACCAACAACCAAATTAGGAAAATTGAAACAATCCTTATCCGATAGATTGTTCCAGAAAGGTTCCCTATCAGAATAAGGCCCATAGAGATTAAGAAAACAAATCTCCAACTGCAACTCATAAGAATGCATAACAACACAGAGACCCGAGATCAAAGACCAGGAATTAAGAAAAACAAATTTACGAGTCCTCCACCCCAGTAGAAGCCCTCCAGATCTACCTTTAGCATCAATAGAAATAAATTTTCAATCTCTTAACAATGCTTCCATATCCTTCACCAAAACACTGCCATCAGACATGGTTTCTTGCAGAAAAATAACATCCAAGGACTGTTCATCAATCATTCTTTTCACAGCTAGCTTTTTGGGTAGACTAGCCAAACCCCTACAATTAAGGGTCATAAGTATCATGAGGGAAACACTGTAGAGGTAGGAAATGCTCTAAGTGCCTTAGATCCAACCATAACATCATGATGTGCATTCCCTAGATCACCAATACCGCTCTTAACATAAAAAGGTAATCCATCAGGATCATGACCAGATCCAATACCACCATCCTTAACTTTCGAACAAGAACATAGAAAGTAACCCTTCTTAACAGCAGAGAATGCTTTAGGGGGAGAAGCAAAACCCAGAACCTTAGCTCTTCAGGATGAAAAGAATCAAGAAAACCCTTATCTAACTGAGTTCATCCCAAACCCTCCGAATCAATTAAGGAAACAATACTTAAAGGTTTAAGAGATATTAAGGGATGAAAAGGCCCTATGGTGGACTCTTCGACAGAATTAGGATTAAGGTTCAAACCTATCCCTATAGAAATCTCATCAACAGACTTGGTTATAAGATTCAGCTCCTCCAACTTATCAACTAAAGACAATCCCTCTGGGGCGTCCTCATTAATCCCAATATTTTTAACCTTCCAGATCTTATGAGGAGAACCAGAAGTTTTCTTGTTATAAGGTAAGGAACACGCATGCATCAGATGACCTAAGACATGGCATCTGAAACACCTAAATGGAACGCCTACATAATCCAGAGGCCGAGAGAATTCTGAATTACCATTTCTAATAATTAAATTAGCAGGCAGACCATTCCTAAAGTCAATTAACACCAAAACCCTACCCAAGCAGCAAACCCCGGTCTTCAGAAAAGATAAATCAGTTTCCAGATGTGATCCTAAAGTGTTTCCCACCAATTTAAAAAAACAACTGACCAATTTTCAAAGGGTAAATTGGGTAGTTTGACCCAAATCGGAATATGATCATACCTTTCAATGCGAGGGTCGAATAAAGGTGTCCAGTGTTTGATCAGAAGCCCCGTATTTTCCCACCTCCACACACCAGCCACGACCAGATCCGCATCATCCTTTGAAATAAATTTAAACGCTATCCAACCATGCGGGAGAATGAAAATCGCCGGTAGTTGACTGATAACATTTTTCCAAACCAAAGCTGCCCAACCATTCAAACTGGAAGAATTATATTTACGGCTCCTGAATCACCCAACCAGAGTCGTGGCATTCGTAAGCACAATGTCATTCAACCCCACGTCTTCTCCAACAATCAACAGAACCGGATTATCAGATTTCTTAACAGTCCTCTAATAACGCTTTTTCTTCACCCCACCCGGCTGATTAGGCATAGGAGTACAACCAGAATTCTGATCCTTCGAAACACCCACAGAAACAATAGGTTTAGTAACCTCATCCAACTGCCGAATATAAGACCCTGAAACATCAGGCTCAACAGAGGAGGCCTTTGAAGCCTCAAAACCCAAATGTCCAACCTTAACATCCAAACCTACATTCACCCAAGAATTCATTTGCATACCTTTAGAAGAAGATAACCCCAAACCATCATCTCTAGGAACGCTAGAGCTTACCAGTCCCAAATTATCAAGAGAAGATACACCATCAGCAAAGGATGTATCAATCTCCTTATCAACCCTCGTCTGCCTATGAAAAACTGCATCCTCAAGAAAGGAATTTCTATCAACACGCAGAACGATAGCAAAACCAAGCTTATAAGAAAGACTAGGGCACATCCCGTGAGCTCCCGAATCCCCCCTCTGTCTCGCCTCAGTGTGCCCACCAATATCTAGGTCTGGACCCAACACACTGCTACCAAGTAATGAAGGATGATGCGCTAAATTCTCAGTTTTCAAAAGCTCACCATCACCTCCCTCATCTTCAGACACAAGTTTCAGAGAGCAGGATAAAGAACGAGCAGACCCCACATCATTTTTACCCCAATACACATGAAAATGCACATTCTTATCCTCCGAATGCACCCGAGCAACGCCCATGACCTCCCGAACAAAAGACTTACTAGAAAGACCACAAGAAACTGCACAAGCCTTTTGTTCGATGCCCAAACAATCGATAATCTCCTGTTTTTCCCCAGGCGGCGTACGAGCCAGCTTCTTCATAGAGCGTAACACCATTACGTGTCGAGTATATACAAAAAGGTGATAAATCGTATCCCAAGGTGATCACTCCAAAGAGTACGTGTAATCCTCGACAATAAAGACAGGTAGGTACTGTAAGATTTCCACCTGATTGCCATAAAGGAGAACATCACCCAAGAAATCAGGACGCCTAAACACTCTGCTAATGCACGATGAAGAACAGAGTTAATCCCACTTATAGTTGGATTAAACCTTAAGAAAAGATTAATCACGAATACGACCTCGCCTCAATTAATGAGCAATTAATACCAAAGATAAAGCTGGCCTCTCGTGAAAATCAGATTAAATACACCAGTAGAGGTGTCCACGTACACGAAGGATATGATCCCGCCAGCCAAAGCCTAAGTAACCTAAAAACCACCACCCAAAACTAAGCCAGGTTCAAACCAAAACCTAGGAAAGAACCCAAGCAAAACATACAGGAAAGACCTTAAACCTATCTATCCTAAATCAAGAAATACGTTCTGTAACATCTTCGACTACCAATCTATGCAAATTTTGGCAAGAGATTTTGTTATTCGATTGAAAGATACTAAAAATATTTTGTTATAAATCAATTTAGTGTATATGTTTTAGAGTACCAATGTTTTTCCACAGCATTGAAAAAGCTCATTTGAAGTTTTGAAATTAATGTAAGTCATAAATATTTAAATCTCTATTAAATCATTATAATGAACAAATTAAATTTCACTTAAAAATATATATTATAATAATAATTTCAATTTATTTTCATATAAATAATAATAATAATAATAATAATTTATTTTAAATTTTGAAACTATGAAACATCACACATACTTCACTCCGTAGAATTACCCTACCATGTATGTCTTTCGGTGAACCTTAAACATCTCCTAAAAATCACATAAAATCCTTTCCGTATATTAATAAAGTGATGAACGAAAACATAAGTCATACGAACATATTTGAATTCTCTATAAGTATAACATTGTTATGCATACCCGTTAGACATATATGTACGTGTACCCAGTATAGAGAAATAGTTGGCAGTGGGCACACCATGCCTTGATTTTACAGGCGATGGCCGCCTAAAATTTACATAACCTACCTGCAAGATGGACCCGTTGTCTAGATATTGCGCTAATAATAACTCTCGAACGCCTTAGTTTAATTAAATAAATATAATAAAATAAAAATCAGAAAAGAGGATTTGTCTGAGCCTCCTTTAATAAATTTTTGTTGCTAGATTTCTATTCATTTAATGACGGTTAGATAACAACGGGCCATTATAACCACGAAAGGAAGAATGGGTGGATTGACAAATGATAACTATTTTTAAGGAGTACGTCATGGTGAAATAAATGGTTGGATGGACAAATGACAAGTATTTTGTAAGGAGTACGAAATGTCTCTTTTATGTTAGTTTTATTTTTTAAAGGATGGTTATTTTATGGAAAATGTTAATATTGGTTATTCAAACGTGAATCAATATATTTATTACAAAGGAGCTTTATAAGAGCATATCAAGCATTACATAGGGGCTTCATAAGAGTATCGTGTGTTATTTACGAGAATTGAACCTAGGTGGGGAGGGTAACAATCATTTCTCCCAACTACCCAAGCTGCATCCAATGGACATGTTAGTTCTAACTAATTTCTTAATAGTCAACATTACTTGCAGTTTTCCAATATTTAAACCTATCTTTTGTGGTATTCTTTTTTTACATTTTAGAATCGTAATGAATTTTGGAGAATTAAAAATGTGTATTCAATGTTATCGCAATGACAATAACAAGGTGTTTTACAATTCAATAGGGGGATATGTTTTCATGTAACGTTACGTGACCAAAAATAATTTAAAAAATTCAAGTCAGTTCATAAAATAAAAAATTAAAATTAGTATAGATCTGTCTTAAACTTGGACATATCAAACACAAAGAGGGATCAAGTTTCTTGAGGTGTAATTTGTTTTCAATTTGTAAAAAATTTAAGATAAATAATATTTACACCTCAAAAAATTGGATTCCTCTTGGTGCTTGATAGATCCAGGTTTAAGATGGATATATGCTAGTAATATAGAAATGAACATGATGGATCCAGGTTTAAGATGGATATATGCTACTAATATAGAAATGAACATAATTTTCTAAGCTTTAGGTAATAGTAGAAGGACTTCCTTAAGACATATATTCATGTCTATATTTATCTATCATGGAATACCATTGTAAGTATCTTTCTTTGTAATTGAACTTCATTTTTTTAATTAAATCAAATACAAAGCTTCGAGGTTTTCCTTTTTTTAAGTTTTATGTACATTATGTCTTTTTTTGTGTGATCATTTTCTCTCCATTATGATCTCATAGAAGGTATTGGGACCCTTGACTTTGAGGAAGACTTGGGTGCCTAAGTCCTTGCATGTGATAGAGAATGTGTTGGTCTACAAGACCAACATATACTTTACTTTCCATTGGGTTCAACTTGTGTGTGGAAGTTGTGAGTTGGTTAGGAGGGTGTACTAGCTCATGGGTTAGCAGGACCAAAGATGTCTTGACTAGTAGGAAGGTGGACAACTGGTGATACTCTGTGGTTTATGATTTAATGGAGAATGGTGCACCTAGCAATGTGTTGTTGGTGTGCCAACCATGTTGTGGAAACTGCATTGAAAAATGGGGATTTAAATTATGTGAACATGTACTATAGGGACATGGATTTCAGACACTATCCGAAATCATGAAGTTAGTATCCACTTTTGGTTGTTTTTTGACAAACATAACTACAATTTTTTCTGTATTTCAACTTCGACCTCTTTAAACTCATATCTCCCTTAGGAATTACACCTTGAAGTAAACACAAATGTTTTAGATAAGTGAATTAAATTTCTACTGGTAGTTTAAAAAAATTGACATATCATGGGACAAATTTGGAGGCCAGCAACGACATATACTTTAAAATTTTAGTTATGGATAATGAAAGGCCTATGTGGCCTCCATTTTTTTGAGAGATGGTTACTCAGTTTAGGGAAAACAAAGTATACTCATATTCTATACACATTGCACATCTGCATGGACTATATTTTAAGTTTTTTTAGACTTGAGAACTATTTTTAATTATTTATTGAAATTACATATGTTCAGAAAATGATGCCTTATTAACACATGTTGGTGACCATCAATTTTGTTTTTAGTGTTACTCTTATTTTAAAAAGTAAAAGTACCATTTTCAAGAGGACAAGGAAAGGAAGATCTCTCTAAAGATTTTTTTTTTGGTGTTGTCTTTGTTATGATATTGAATTTTTATTTCAGGTGATTTTCTGAACAATAAATTTTTTAAGGGATAATGTTTAGTAAAAATTATTAATAAATATAAATTTAAAATGAATGAATTTTTTTTATATCATTGGAAACTAGATTCATAGATGAATCCATTGGTACCAACTTCGATAAAAAAATTTTAAATTTTGCAGGGGTTTGGCCTTGCTGAAGTTGCAGGTTCAAAAAAGTTGCAAGATATTTTCGTAGGTTTTGTTGATCGTGAACTCTCGACCGAGAAAATATCTTCCAAACCCTCCACTAAGAGTTTAGTTCAAACTCTTGGCTGCGATTCTTTTTTTTTAAATAGGGTGTTGCGATTGGTTCAAATCTCAATCTAGATTTTGAAGTCTCACAAACTCTTGGCCTAGAGTTTGAAGTTGACTTTTTTTCACGTATTTATCTGCGCACACTATTTTTTATTTCCGCTCCACTGTCCAGAAAGTGGATAGCAACTTCGTGATTTCACATAGGTCTAAACATCATGCTACATTGGGTAGTTATTTTTTTACTATGTTGGCTTGGGGGGAGGCATAACGAGGTTTTATATGGTTAGGTGGAAATGGTGCAACTTTGCTTATGGTTAAACTAGCATAATTATATTTTGAAAGTATATGAGTGTCCCCATATTGTGGTTAGCACACTCAATGAGGCATAAGACACATGATACAAAAAATTGTTAGTTGTACTTAACTAGAAAGGTCAGAATTGTGTTGAGAAATGAGCAGAGTTCTTGACTAGAATGGAATGTTCAAGAAGGACATGAGTTGGTTGGTAAGTATAGTGGCGTTGCATATGGTATTATATCCATGTTTGGACGTGGGACTTGCAGAAATATCTATTTTCCACCAACACCCTTTCATTGGATGTGCCAATGGAGCAGTGTTGATGGGGACATCTACTTCTTTAAGTGGGGGAGAATGTCAGGACCAACTTTGAGGAATACTTGGGATCTTAAGTCCTTTCTAGTGATAGAGGATGTGCTCAAATGACTTGGAAAATCTACATGTAGAAAGCATATATCTCGGTATCCTTGGTGATGAACTCATGTGTGGAAGTCATGAGTTGTTTAGGATGGTGTACTATATCAAGGACTAAGAGGACCAAGGATATCTTTCTTGGTAAGAGGTAGGATGATCGATGAGGCTCTATTGTTCAAGATTCAATAGACAACAATGTGATTGAAAATGTGAAGGTGGTGTGTTGATATTTCTAGTACAATTTCATTGGTAGGTGTGGATCGAGGTTATGTAAATAGTTCTTCCAAGGATGTTTCCTTCAAGAACTGTCAAGTACTAGTCTAGATGGATGGTAGCATCATCATGCATAGGGTGGTCAGTTTTTCAACTATGTTGTATTGGGAGATGTGTAATGAGGTTTCCTATGGTTGGGTTGTGATCATGGAACATTGTAATGATGAAACAATAACACTCATGTTACACAAGTATAACATGTGCTTGCATTAGGTTTGATGAGGAGGTGTTAGTTAAACATAATGTATGTGATATAAGTTGTTGTTGGTCTTGTACAATGAGAAAATCCATCATACTTCCAAGCAGTGGCTAGAATTCTTGAGTGGAATGAGACACTCAATCAATATGATAAGTCTAGGCCCATTAAAGCAACCCTCTTGAGAAACAAATTGCAATGGACCTTGGAATCACATTTTACCTCATATATTAATATTTAGATTGAAACTTAATATTATGTTAAAAAATGGGAATTATATAATCTTTATCAAATCCTTTAAGATATGTATTTTTTTTCTATAGAGTTCTATTTTGTGTAAAATATCTCTCTACATATTACCTTGCAAGGATTAAAATTGGATTTTAATATGGCACAACTACGAAATCTACTTAACTAGTACACATGATTTCCTTACTTCTTTTGCTAGATTGTAAATATAGCCTTAACGTATTTGGTAGCCAACCTCATTATCACGATACTCCGTATTTGAAGGGGCGATAAAAGTGTCATTATAAGTGGTCACACAAACCTCCAACACAACCTTTAAATGAAAATTTTCATCTAGAAATGACTTCCAAAAAGAAGATGTTGGAGGAGAATGATGTATATAAATCTAACATGAACTGAAAGGTGAGGAAGGCCATCTCTAAATGATATGGATGATCTACCTCTCTTATTTACTCCACTTAATATTATTTTTACATGGCCGACATTTTTGTAATAATTTCACTAATGAATCCTCTTTCATACTTGATTGTTTTCTTTGTCTAATTGCAATTTGGCATTCACCCTTATTTTAGTTTCACAAAAAATAATAACTTGTGAATCTTTTTATATGATGATGATAATAATAATTAGTACTATTAAGTAATACCAACTTTGTTTTATCGAACCTTAAAAAGTTAAGGAGTTACTTGGTTTTCTTTAAAATTTTATTTCTATGCTCGAAAATATTTGAAGAGAAGCATTCATAAATCATTATGGTTGTGATGAGTTAAAAAGTTAAGAAAGTTAGTATTGTAGAAAATATTTTGAAAGTGTGCTCTAATGTGGGTGTATGTGGGACATTCTATGAGAAATTTATTTTTATATTCAACACACATGGTGTCACACATATGACAAATTTTTTCATCCCACAAATCTCATGAAATTCTATTCTTATTTTAACAATGCTAATTTTTCTTTACACTAATTAAAACATAAATATAATTTGATATTCTAGATTAGGGTTGATAGTCTCCTTATCATACCTTAATTATTTTATCCTCCAACTCTTTATCACACCACATATTCTCGTTAAGTTTAGATGTAATACTACATTTAATATTATCACTATTATGCAGAGTGTCCTCCTTCTCCTTGACTCTCCATTGATTTGACCAAGACTTGGCATCTTTATGCCAACCTCACTTAAATCGTAGGTGATTTTGAAAAGAGTATGAAGAGATCTTAGGAAGTCTATTGTCTCCAATGTTATTTATCTTGTTCTTGTACATTAGGTACCTTGTCATAGCCATGCTTTCAATTAAGATGAGACTCACTTTGAGATTATATGTTATAATGTACTTTCGAAAATGTCCAACTAATATCATCTGTAAAAATTTACATTATAAAAATAAAAATAAAAAACCATTGTTAAAATTTTACTTATAAACTACATATAACTAAATAAAAAATATCCAAATAAAATTGAAACCGTTTTGTTTGCCTTTATAATAAAAATAAAGTAATTATATATATTCAAGTAATAATTTCTATAAAATGAATATTCAATTAAGATACCTTGAAAATATTTTGAAATAAAACTATAAAATCAAACATCTTGAAAAAGTTTTCAAATCATGTTAAAAGAAAATATTCAATGAAAATCTTCAAAGAAAAATTCAATTACTTTTGATAAATACAATTTTCACTAAAAACAAATTGAGTAATAAATCATCAATGAAGCATTTTATGTGATCAACTAAAATTTAAAATAAAAAATATCACCACAAAGATTTTATGTGATCAGCTAAAATTTAAATTAAAAAAGTATCACCACAAAGATTTTATGTGATCAGCTAAAATTTAAAATAAAAAAGTATCACCACAAAGATATAACCAAAGAAATGAGGCTATTTTCTTGATTAATTAAAAGTAAACAAACAAACTAAACTAAATTTTCCAAATTTTGTTCCATGTAAGGGCTTGGTTCTCGATTGCGAGCCAAAGGAACGTGGAGAATTTTGGCCATAAGTTTTGAGTCCATATATGCGTATAGATTCGTGTGTGTGGAGATTCGAAGGGAGGGAGGAGTATTATTTTAGATTGAAGCATCCTTCACACTAAAAAACCCATCTAAGCACATCCTTCCCATGCACAAAATGAATATAATGATGAGAAAGCTCATCTATAAGTGATTATTTTCCAAGTAGCTTCTTTAGGATGGTCCATTCATCTAAAAGAAGCCATGTGCAAGAGAGGTGACTCTGGCATCGACCCTCATAATAATGATAGGCATGGGTGAGAGGATTGTGATGCATATGAGTGAATACGGAATCCCATTGGGAGTTAGAGCAAAGAGACAAGGATTGTTGTCAATCATATTCCCAGAATAGTGTCATGTCTCCATCCCTTATCTCCCCAAAAAATTGCTGTTTAACCATTTCTCAATTGCCCCAAGGCACATTCCATATAATTGATCTCAGTTGGTTCCTATCCATATGAATGAAATCTTTGATATATGTGTTAGTTGCATATTTTTGCTTTTATAAAGGACTCTATGGAGCTGCTATTTTGTCAATCCATAACCACCAAATTTTATCCCCAAGGGCCACATTTTTGTATTCCGGGTCCTTGTGTCCTAGACCACACTCCTATTTTGGCCTACATACTTTGCGTCATGCAACAAAGGCCCATTGTTTCCTATTTCAGGATACCCCTAGAATTTTTTTAGGAGGATCATAATAATTATTAGGATGGTTTTGGGTGCCACAATAGATGAGAAGAGATAGATAGACATGGCATATAGGAACAATTTGAGTAAAACAAGGTGTCCTAGGCGATTTAATGCTTAGAAATCCTAATTGTCTAATTTATTTTCTATCTTGGTGAGGAGGTCTTCCCAAGTGATGTTCCCACGAGCTTTATTAAGAAGAGGAGGACTAAGGTATTTTTAAGTGAGAGAAATTTTTTGAAAGCCCTAAAATTTGGAAAGCCTTATAAATAGATGAAGATGAACGTTGAAAAATAAAACTTGGAATTTGTCTTTATTTAAAGAGGTCCCTGTTCGGGTACACAGGGTACTCCCAAAAGACCAAACACCTTGAGTAACTGCTTCACAAAAATAGATCACAGATCAACACATCGATGTTTGTCATGTGGTTAAAACCCTTGAGAGGGAAACAGTCCACGACCCCATCCAAATAGCTACTTGGAGCAATTTATTATGCAAAAGAAAGAAAGTTACACGAGCTTCTCATAATTGATCAACTAGCCAAAGATCCTCCATGCTCTTTAAATAGAGATCATGGACCAATCGGGTGTTAAGCCACGGATCAATGGTAGGTATGATCTAAGAGAAGTTGAACCGTCGGATCATTCTATGTATAGAACATATTTTGACCATCGGATTAGAATATTTAAAGATGCATACTAATGCATACTAAAGAAACACACTTTTACCTAAAGGATATATTACACAATTTGATCTTAACTAACTCCTAAGTGTCTAAATATCCTAACATACCCCCTTAAGAACAACTTGGGATAGGATTGAAGGATTTTCAAAAGTGATACTATTAGGAGAAGGAAGGAGGCATTAGAGCCTATCCCCCCTTAAGGACACATTCCTGAACTCCTAACAGAGACCGAAGTTTAGAAAACTTCGCTTCTATAAGAGACTTGGTGAAGATGTCTGCAACTTGATCATCTGTAGGGCAATAGAGCACTTCAATAACACGATCATGAACAAGATTTCTAATGAAGTTCATGTGTATCTCAATGTGTTTGCTACGCTGATGTAGAACTGGATCTTTGGCAAGCTTGATGGCACTTTGATTGTCGCACCAAAGTGGAGTAGGTTGCTGCTGCTCGAATCCAAACTCTAAAAGGATCTGTCGAAGCCATAAAGCTTCCTAACTGGCATTAACTGCAACTCGATATTATGCTTCTGCTAAAGAAAGAGCAAGAGCTTGTTGTTTCTTACAAGCCCAAGTGACAGGTCCAGATCCCAGAATGAAAACATAAATTGCAGTAGAATTTCCATCATCAGGATCGTCGTCCCAATTTGAATAAGTGAAACCAACCAACAAAGGTTTCCCCCCTGTACTATAATGAATCCCAAACTGAATTGTACCTTGAATATATCAAAGTATTCTTTTTGCTGCTTTACAGTGAATTTCATGAGGAGTTTGCATATAACGGGAAACACGACCAACGACAAAGGAAAGGTCAGGATAGGAATGACTCAAGTATAAAATACTACCAACAAGCTGACGATACAAGGTGGCATCTACTTCAGGGGAAGTACAAGTGGAAGAAATTTTGACTCTAGACTAGAAGGGAGAAGGGGCTCGTTTACAATCTTCCATGTGGAAGCGATGAAGAAGGTCACAAGCATACTTAGACTGGGAAAGAAAGATTCCTTCTTTAGTTTGCAATACTTGGAGACCAAGAAAATAATGAAAATGTCCTAAGTCTGACATTTCAAAATTTTGCTTAAGACTAGATTTCACATGGGTTATAAGTTTAGGGTTACTACCAGTAAGGATAAGATCATCAACATAAAGAACAAGAATGATGAGATGGTTTCCTAATTTCTTGTTATAGACATTGGGATCAGAGTGACATCTAGAAAAACCAGTGTCAAGGAGAAAGCTATCCATTTTGGCATACCAAGATCTAGGAGCTTGCTTAAGGCCATATAAGGATTTCTTAAGGAGACACACAAGGTAGAGTTATCCTGAACATATCCTGGAGGTTGTTCCATGTAAATTTCCTCCTGTAAATCACCATGTAAAAAGGAATACTTAACATCCATTTGATGTACTTCCCAATCATGTAAGGATGGAAGGGAAAGAACAAGGAAGATGGAATTCATTTTTGTGATAGGAGAAAAGGTTTCATTGTAGTCAATCCCTTCAACATGGGAAAAACATTTGGAAACTAACCTTGCCTTCCATCTGATGCATACTTAGTTCTGTAGACCCTTTACATCTAAGAAGTTTTCTTCCTTTTGGAAGAGGAACAAGATCCCAAGTATCGTTCACCATTAAGGAACGATATTCTTCATCCATAGCTACATCCCAATTTGGATTTCCTGAAGCTTCTGCAAAAGTTTCTGGATCATGATTCTTGAAAACTTGAGCCAAAAGAGAAGAGGCTCGCTGAAACTGAGAACGTGTTCGATGTTGATCTCTAGGATCACTTGCAAGATCACCAACTGTTTCACATGTTGAACGGACCCATCGAGGAAGTATTGGTGTTGGTGCAACTGGAGGAACATGAGCAGGCGAAGGTGGATTTTCATCCTCACTGTCATCATCAAAAACTGGAGTTGGAAACCTTTCAAGGAAGTTGGAAGAAGAAGAAGAAGGCACAATCACCAAATCAGGCTCGGAGGCCAAAGATGGCACACCTGCCAAGTTAGGCTCGCAGGCCAATAGATTTTCATCAAATTTAACCTCTCTTCTAATGATTATATCATGAGAATGTGGCTGAAGAAGTCTATAACCTTTTACATCTTCTAAATATCCAACAAATATGCACTTTTCACTTTCAGGCTGTAATTCTTTCTGTTTTTCATCCAGAATGTGAGCCCATGCTTCACAACTAAACACACGAAAGTGATTTACATCTGGTTTAATTGTACTCCATGCTTCTTCCGGTGTTATACCTTGTAAAACTTTAGTGGGTGTGCGATTAACTATGTAATTTGCACAATTTATGGCCTCAGCCCAATATTGAAGACTTAGTCCCTTAGATTGGATCATATAATTAGCCATTTCTTTTAAAGTGTGGTTCTTCCGTTCAGCTACACCATTTTATTGTGGTGTATATGGAATAGTGTGTTGTTGTTGGATTCTTTGTTTAGTGCAAAAATTAGTGAACTTGTTCTCAATATATTCTCCTCCATTGTCAGATCTTAACTCAATAATTTGATGACCAGATTGTTTTTCAATAAGGGCCTTGTATGCCAAGAACATGTTAAATACTTCTCTCTTAAGTTTTAGGAAGTAAACCCAAGTGCGTTTGGAGTAGTCATCAATGAAAGTTAAGAAATATTTGAAACCAGAAAAGGATGCAGATGGAAGATGGCCACACAAGTCACTATGCACAAGCTCCAAAGGAACCGAGGCATGCCAAGAGGCACGTTTGTCAAAACTATCCCGATGATGTTTTCTGAGTACACAACCAGAACAAACACCATCCTTGCAAGATACCATCGAAAGACTAGTCACCATATCGTATTCACATATTTGTTGCAATGAGCGATAATTTAAGTGACCAAATCGCTCATGCCAAAGTTTGCTCAAGTAATCACTATGAGCAACAAAAATTGAAGGAAAAAAGGTGATGACCCAAAGTTGTTAAATTTGTACAACCTGGTAATATCATCAACAGTTCCAGTAGCAAGAACATTTTGAGAATTTTTAAAATCCTTGATTACAACTTGGTGAGGTGTAAATGTCACAGTTTTACCTTCACCCGAATGAGTAATTTGATAGACTAATAACAAATTGCAAGAAATTTTTGGAACACATAGTACATCACTGAAATGACCATTTTCTACTGGAACTTTTCCAGATCCTACAACACTTAGAGATCTGTCATCACCAACAAATATTTGCTTGGTGTTACATTCATGCATAGTAGAAAAGATGGCTTGATCTTTAGCCATATGATAAGATGCTCCAAAATCAATGAGCCATTCAATTGAAGTAGAAGAAGAAGATGCAGTATAAGAGTAATCAGAAGCACAAAGTGCATGTCCATGAGAGGTAGATTCTGAAGAGGAACCTAGGCTGATGTTGTGCTTCTTCATTGTTGCTTCCAAGGATGCCATCTTCTTGAAACACTTAGATTCATCATGATTATCTTTCCCACAAAAATTGCAATGATGCTCAGTCTTCTTTCCTTTTGGCTTGGATCCTTTTTCATTTTTTAAAGAAGGAGCTGACTGAGAGGGTTTGGGACCCTTATTGTTTGGTTTATTATTGCAAAAATTTTGTTTCTTGGGAGGCTTGTACTTTTGCTTATGTTGGGACAATAAGGCTTTCCCAGATGTATCTGCATTGTTAATTATTCCAAGATGAATGAGCTTATTTTGCTCTCTAATTAATGATCACAAAAGGATTCAAGATTAGGCTCTTGATAGCTAGCTGCAGTCAATGATTCTTTTATGGAGTAGAAAGTAGATACAAAAACAGAATATGTAGGTCCAAGTTTGAAAAGAATATGATAAATACATTGTTTGTCTTCTTTCTTAATCTTGCATTCTGCACATAAAAGTCTAAGAGTTTTATACTTAGATAAATAGTCTTGAATGCATGAAAAATCATTTGGATTCAAGGAAATCAACTCATTCTCAAATTGATGACCCAAAATTTCATTGTGTTTACCAAATACAGATTCCAACTTTTCCCAAGCTTGATCAGGTTCATCAATTTCCGATATGTGGAATCACAAATAAATAGAGATTGACATCCCAATCAATCCACAAGATTTATCACATCTATTTTCCTATTTAATTTTCTTATCATCATCAGTGGGTTCTGTTTCTTTCCCTGAGGTTATCCTGAAAAGTTCCCTACTTCGTAGAACATCCTCCATACAAGATTTCCATGAGAAATAGTTAGAACTTGTAAGTATAATATCACAAGGGGCATCCATACTGTAAATTAATGGCTGAAAGAATATAAACTGACTATGTGGATGCAAAGATCTCGAATAAATATGCGGTTTAAAAAAAATGGCATTGAAAACTGATTCTGGATGATGAAGTTATGCTTGATCAAAGAAAACATTGAAGATGTCCACAATAGCGACGTGGCAGATATTAACTTGACCAACTAAAAAAAAGAACTCCTCTCTTCCCAAGATCAACCTTTGACAATCACTTTACAATAAAGTTGCTTTTAAGTGAATCACTTTTGTAGAATAAGTGATGTTCACTTTTACAATAATGTTACTCTTAAATAGTGTGGCAATAAATTAAAAGATTTAAGTGACTCACTTTTTATTTTATTTTATTTATGTGAGATGCACTTTTACAATAAAGTAACTTGAAAATAGAAATTGCATGCACTAAAAAGTAGCTTAATAAGACTTGAATTCAAGACCTATTAAGAAATAAAGCAACTTTGGACCAAGTGAGCTAAGTTTAAAAGGTACGTAAAAGAATAAAAGAGGAAGGGTTTTCTTTTTGTTTTTACTCTTCTCTCTCATTCTCCGTGATTTTCTTTTTTTTCCTGCAAATCACAAAAAAACGAAAAAAAAAAAAACTTTTTCCACACAATGGGGTTAGATCTTGGTTAGCTTACCTAGAAAATCTATGTTTTCAAGTTTTTTTGCTATTTCTGATTTGCCGTGATTGCACAAGGTGCACGGAAAAGAGAATACATAGCTGAGAAGACAAGAAAAAAAAACTCTCCCTTACTATTTCTGATTCGCCGCGATCGCGCAAGGTGCACGACAAAGAGCATATGCAGCCAGGGAAGGCAACAATCTGAGACTAAAACAGTAAAGATATAATAATAAGACTGATAGAATATGAGAGAAAAAAAACAAATCTGTCACTGTAACATTATACCTTCAGATTTGCCGAAATGGGTGTTTTTGGAACAAACAGAAACAATTTTCGATGAAACGAAAACTATTTCCTAATGGAAACGGTGCCGCAGACGCAATGGAATAGCTCCCACAGGCCACAAATGTACAAAAAATCTAGAACCAAAAACCCTTTGAAAGTATCAACAACACCGGTTCCAGATCTTGATCAAAACCGAAAGCGGCTCTTCATAAACGCTTTGATATCATGTTCGGGTACACAGGGTACTCCCAAAACACCAAACACCTTGAGTAACTACTTCACACAAATAGATCATAGATCAGCACATCGATGTTTTTCACGTGGTTAAAAACCTCGAGAGGGAAACAGTCCATGGCCCCAGCCAAATAGCTACTTGGAGCAATTTATTATGCAAAAGAAAGAAAGTTACATGAACTTCTCATAATCGATCAACTAGCTAAGGACCCTCCATGCTCTCTAAATAGAGATCATGGACCAATCGGGTGTTAAGACACGGATCAATGGTAGGTATGATCTAAGAAAAGTTGAACCATCGGATCACTCTATGTCTAGAACATATTGTGACCGTCGGATTAGAATATTTACAAATGCATACTAATGCATACTAAAGAAACACACTTTTACCTAATGGATATATTACACAAGATGATCTTAACTAACTCCTAAGTGTCTAAATATCCTAACAGTCCCAAAAGCATCCGAGAAACCAAAGAGCATTGTATAACAGACAAATTGGATATGGGAATCCAATTCTTCCTTTAGATTTAGACCTTTCATAACATTTCTTTGAACAATGGCATTAATAGATATACCAAGACCTTCTTACACGAGAATGAATAGAAAGAGGGACATACGATTTCCTTGTATGAATCCTTTTGAGGAGGAAAACGTTTTGAAGGGAAAACCATTGAACAATATGGAGAAGAAAGTAGATGCGGTTAGATCCAAGTCCCATCTTGTCTAATTTTCTGAGAATCCAAAAGCTTCTAGGACTTGATGCATGCATTTCCAATTTAGATTATCAAACTCTTTGGATATATCCATCTTCATGATCATCCATAGTTTCTTTTGCATTTTAAGAGAGTGGACTACCTCATGAGAAAAGATTATGTCATACAACAATTGTTGTCCCTCACCATGTCCTGATTGTTTCGGAGAGATTAAATTCATCATTAGTAGCTTTATTGAATTAGAGATTTCTTTATTAATGATTTTTTAGATGTTTTTATAGAGAGAGATGGGATAGAAGTTATATGGATTTTTGTTGTTGCTCCCCTTATGGATTAGGGTGAGGAACATGGATATAAGAGCATGGAGGATGGTCCCATTGGTTATGGGATTTTCCACAACTTCGAATACCTCCAATTTAATTAGTGAATATCATGCTTGGAATAAATCAACTATGAAGCCATTGAGTCCCACATCGTTTCCCTTTTTCACATTCATAAAAATTTTCACCACTTCTTCCAAATAGAAAGGTTTCATGAGAATTTTGTTCTGCTCCTCTGAAATGAGTTTGGGAATGTTTCTTGTTATTTATTGGATGGCATGGATTCTATTTCCCATGGGAATCTATGTGAGGATGTTCTTGTGATAGTAAAGGAGAACCCACTTGATGTCCTCATGTTTATAGAAATTTTTTCATTCCCTGTCGTTCAGCGAAGTGATGTGGTTATAATGACAATGCCTAATGATTGATATATGAAAAAAAGAAGAGTTTATTTCTCACTCTTTCATCCACTAGACTCTTGATTTTGTCTATAAAATATTTTGCTTGATTGCAGTATTTATTCAAGAAATTTTTCAACTTCTCTTCTTTCCTTGACATTTGTTCTAATGATCCTTCCTAGATGATAGAGAGATCAAGGTATTCTATTTATTCATCCAGTATTCTTTTTCTACGGAAAATGTTTCTGAATATATTCTTGTTCCATATTTTGGGGCATTGCTTAGTGAATCTAAGCTTTTGTTGAAATTGATACATTTTTCTTTAAGCTCAATAAGTTTTATCGTCTTCCCATCCCTTAAAGAAATTCTCAAGAAAGTGAGGGTACTAGAGCTATAAATGTTCAAATTTGAATGGGTGATTTTTAGGATGATCATGTAGATCAATCAGAAGTTAGACTAGCTAATGATCTGACCCAACATATGGGAGGATGGAGTTTTAAAGGGTGATATTTATAACTAAAAGATATTATGAAATGAGGAACATCCATGGGAGAGAGGCTATTTGGATAGCACCTCCTCTACTGTTATTATAGGTGTGTGTGTTCCATTTACAATGTTGATATCAACCAATGTGAGATCTTTATTGGTGCCTTTGAATATTACGCTTGTTTGATCCAATTTTATGATGCCTTCCATTTTCTCATATAAGGAAGTAATTATGTTGAAGTCCTCTCCTATGATCCAACATCCCTATTAGGGAATAGATCCATGAATAAGCATGAAATTTAGAAAGTTGGATTGATATTTAGTGGAAGTTAGTCCATAAATTTTTGTAATGACTCCCCTTCCTTCTGTGACCATAAGGAGGACAGAGGTAGAAATGGTTGTTGGATGGCTTGAAATCCATCTAGATTTAGGATCCGTGGATCCCATATAATTCCTAGACCTCCTACATCACCATGGGAATACAATAGAACACATTAAGCTCACTTATAGATATAATATTTAATTTTATCCATCTGATCCACACTACACTTTGTTTCTTGTAGGAGGATAATGTCATGACTTTCAATTTGGCTTTATTTCTTAACAATCTTTTCTTATCCTTGCAATTACGGATTCTAATATTCAAATTTATAACTTTCATGATGAAAATGTTTTGGAGGAGGGGAAGTAACTTGTGTCGGTCACTGCATACAAGACAAAGTCAATTAACCATTCCCCCAATTCCTTAGAGTTTGCTGCTTGGTTTTCCTATCTATTCCTTTATCTTTATCAAGAGGTTTTTGTAGAGTGATTTTTTTCATGCCTAATGATGGATGAGACTGTCCACTACTGTTATTGGGGTGAGCATGGTGACCCTTAGTTGCAATGATATATTATTTTATAATTCCCTTTTTCCTGTCTGAAAGGGTCTGCACTTCCTTATTTTGGCATGCCATTAGGATATCTTGAAAGAACATGTATCCAATCTCCATTTCCTATCATTCTTCTAAGATGATATCATTGTCTTCCATGCTCAATTTATCTTCTAGTGTTGGACTTGGGGTAGATGTCTCTAGCAAGTTACTATTCTTGGTCTTCTCCTAAGAACGGTTTCCTTGGAGAGTGAAATTATGGGTTCCTTTGTCACCAGTTTTTTCTATCTTTATTTCTTTGATGTTGGATATGGTTTCGAAGTTGTTTCTAGTTGGTTCCTTTGTGGATTTAAATGGTTTTTTTATTCAATCTACTTTTATTTCTTCAGCAGACCATCAACCTAAATCCTTCCCCATCGATAACATATTTGGCTTCCATTGATTGGTATTTTAGGGTCAGGAGGAAATCACAAAAAATATACACATTTTGTGGCAACTTTTGCATTGGCACATAATTTTCTCATAGTCCAATGTCTGGAGCCATTCATTGTCCCGGTAGCTCAAACAGATAGATTCAAGGAGTGTAATGTCTCCAAACCTTAAACAAGGAAAAAAGTTGTAAACTTCAGTTTAAGAATAGAGGAATAAGGTTAGGAAAACTAACCTTTAAATGATTGATTAAAGTTCTAACTTTAATAAACATTACTATGGTTGCATTACCTAATTAAATTACTTAATTAAATAATATGTCGCCCTTAGTTAAATAATATCAATACTTAATAAAATATATTAACATTAAATTTAAGTTCATAATCACATTCAGTGCATGAATAATAAATCTATTATCATAATGTTATTATGATCCTACATTAAATTATTATACTTCATAGAGATTATTGAAAACATAGTTTATAATTGTCAAGTATTGTGTCATTAACTGTTTGCATATTTAACTAGTTTGTGGTATTGTTGGGTGTGTATTTTAGTGAAGATAAACACTAAGAAAAACTCACATCAAGAAACATATATAGGTTTTAACCTACATCCACACCACAACCAAGGAAAAACAAAAGGCATCGACTATAATCACAGCCCACAAATTCACCTCCCAATCATTGTCCCCTACAACCATTTTTCACTACTATATTTTAGATTGCATGGATGCCTCCCTCCATCCATAAATAAATATCAGATTCAAATTACATTATTAAAACTCATATCTTTAAATAGGATTAGGTCCATGCATATAACATTTCCAATCTAACAACCGATGCACTCAACCTGGCACTAAGAAAACTGTTGGACCAAAACAGACATATCTTGGTCATCCTAAAAGATTTTTAGACAAAATGAATGGCTATCCTTACTGGAAACATTGTTCTAGACACAATGGAGCAGGTCCCCTAAAAAAAGGAACATATATTGGTGAACCAGAACATATGGTTTATCCCTTCCTAGTACCGTAGAGTCATAGTTACCATTTTGAAGAAGAGAAAGAATGTCCGAATGGATATATCATATCGGATTTGAATCATACAGAGTCCATTCTTCATATAAACAGATTATGAAATAAAATAATAAAAAATACATATAATTCAATTCATCCACCTTTGCACATAATCATCGTAATAATATGTTAAAACATAAAAATATCATATGGGAAATACTTATCTTAAGATATGGGAAATTGGTTACAGCAGGACAAATTTGCTCCCAAATGTAGACATTGTCAAGCCTTACTCTCTTCAATAGCTCACCCCCGAGATGAGACCATGGATCCACATGTAAATGAACACTTACTCTAGAAACTCTTGGAAATACCTCTTCTGACAACCACAATGCTTCCTACTACTACTTTCTTGTCTGTTTCCACTGCCTATGGGATATAACCTAGTTCGGCATTCCCATTTCTTAGCTTCCTGTGTGAGAAATTAGACTAGTAGAGTTATAGAATGGAAGCAAAGGGAAAACACATATACTTACTCTAAGTCTCATTACACTCCGAATCCTACCAACATTCTAAACATGGATACATAGCACATGTCACATGGTCAAAAGCTCAAGATTAACTTCAACAAGGAGAGGGAATATGAATTTATAGCACAAGGAGGCCAACTCTAACCTAAAGGGATCAACTCAAATCATTGGGAGTTAAGGTTTAATATTAATATTGGAGACTTAACTTGAATTAGTGGAGTGGTGTCTTAGTGAAAATATTCCATTTCCGAGAATAACACCATGAGGAGTCACCAAAAACTAAGGAGTGGAGCAATGAAGAGCACATGGAGGCACACTAATGCATAAAGGGGATTAACAAACATCAAGGATGGCGAAATAGGTGAGAGAGGGCATACAATTATGTGATAAATATAATGGAAGTACAAATGTAGTATCATCAATGCATATTGTAAGAGTGGAAGCTAGAAAATAGATTACAACCCCTAAAAACTAGGAAAATGGCTCATAAATGACCAAAAACACATAAATGTGAGGGAATATCTTCCCAAGGAGGGTTCCCTAGGAAAGAGGGCCCCACTAAGGTGTGAAAAATATGAAATGTTAACTCCACAGTGAATAAATATTGAGAATAGGGTCCATTGTACAAGGTTTGGGCGACCAACATTATTAATCTCACCAAGGTGCAAATATGAATTGGGATGGACAAGCTTAAGATGAAAACAAATTATAAGGTACTTGGGATGTCCCCATTACCCCTCACTTTGTGCCATCCATGGTCCCCCATACACTTTTAGTTTTCTTTGTTGAACCAGTTTTTTATTTAATCAATAGTAACAACATTCAAAGATATCAAATATGCTAGTAATAACATCAACATTAATAATAGTGCCAAAGTCCAAAGTCACATTATCAAACAATAATGACAAGTCCTTAATCACATTAATGATGCAACGGATCATAAGTGCACAATAATATAAAATATCATAAGTCCATAATGCAAAAGAACATAAGTGACATGAAGTATCATAAGTCCAGGGCTTAACAACATGGGTATTACATCCCCCTCCCCTTAAAAAATGCATCGTCCTCGATGCATATAAAATACATGCCACAAAATTTCAAAGTAGATGAGAGTATGCTTCCGTCATGGCATCTTCCAGCTCCCAAGTCGCATCCTTAAGACTATAATGGGTCCATTGGACCTTTACCTGCCTGATTTCTTGATTCCAAAGAAGCTTGACCTTGCTTCCCAAAATGGAAATAGGTTGTTCCAAAAAATCCCCTTCAGGTTCCACCTAGATCATAATCCATTAAATCACATGATTAGTACCATGCTTATATATATATGTACAAAAAATAAAAGCACTCTAATAACTTGGATCACATTACAATCAATTACATGGTTAGTATCAGGTATATACTTTTTGTTCAGGTACAAAGGGTACTCCCAAAAGACAAAACACCTTGAGAAACCACTTCACACAAATATGTCACAGATCAACACACCGATGTTTGTCACATGGTTAAAACCATCGAGAGGGAAACACTCCATGACCCCAGCCAAATAGCTACTTAGAGAAATTTATTATGAAAAAGAAAGAAAGTTACATATGAGCTTCTCATAATCGATCAACTATCCAAGGACCCTCCATGCTCTTTAAATAGAGATCATGGACCAACCAAGTGTTAAGGCACAGATCAATGGTAGGTATGATCTAAGAGAAGTTGAACCGTCAGATCACTCTATGTCTAGAACATATCGTGACTGTCGGATTAGAATATTTACAAATACATACTAATGCATACTAAAGAAACACACTTTTACCCAATGGATATATTACACAAGTTGATATTAACTAACTTCTAAGTGTCTAAATATCCTAACATCCCCCCTTAAGAACAACTTGGGATAGGATTGAAGGATTTACAAAAGTGACACTATTATGAGAAGGAAGGAGGCATTAGAGCCTATCCCCCCTTAAGGACACATTCTTGAACTCCTAACATAGACCAAAGTTTAGAAAACTTCACTTCTGTAAAAGACTTGGTGAAGATGTCTGCAACTTGATCATCTGTAGGGCAATAGAGAAATTCAATAACACGATCATGAACAAGATTTATGATGAAGTGCATATGTAGCTCAATGTGTTAGCTATGATGATGTATAACTAGATCTTTGGCAAGCTTGATGGAACTTTGATTGTCACACCAAAGTGGAGTAGGTTGTTGCTGCTCGAATCCAAACACTAAAGGATCTGTTCAAGCCATAAAGCTTCCTGATTTTCATTAAGTGCGGATTGATATTCTGCTTCTTCTGAAGAAAGAGTAAGAGCTTGTTGTTTCTTACAAGCCCAAGTGATAGGTCTAGTTCCTAGACTGAAAACATAACTTGCAGTAGACTTTCGATCATCAGGATCGTCGGTCCAATCTGAATCAGTGAAACCAACCAACAAAGGTTTCCCCCATGTACTGTAATGAATCCCAAACTTAGTTGTACCTCGAATATATCGAAGTATTCCTTTTGTTTCTTTCCAGTGACTTTCATGAGCAGTTTGCATATAATAGGAAACACGACCAATGACAAAGGAAAGGTTAGGCTTAGGAATGAGTCAAGTATAAAATACTACCAACATGTTGATGATACAAGGCGACATCTACTTCAGGGGAAGTACACGTGGAATAAAGTTTGACTCCAGACTAGAAGGGAGAAGGGGCTGGTTTATAATCTTCCATGTGGAAGCAATGAAGAAGGTCACAAGCATACTTAGACTAGGAAATAAAGATTTTTTCTTTGGTTTTCAAGACTTGGAGACCAAGAAAATAATGCAAATGTCCTAAGTCTGACATTTCAATTTTTTTTTTAAGACTGGATTTCACATGGGTTATAAGTTTAGGGTCACTACCAGTAAGGATAATATCATCAACATAAAGAACAAGTATGATGAGATGGTTTCCTACTTTCTTGGTATAGACATTGGGGTCAGAATGACATCTAGAAAAATCAGTGTCAAGGAGAAAGCTATTCATTTTGGCATACCAAGCTCTAGGAGCTTGCTTAAGGTCATATAAGGATTTCTTAAGGAGACAAACAAGGCTAGAGTTATCTTGAACATATCTAGGAGGTTGTTCCATGTAAATTTCCTCCTATAAATCACCATGTAAAAAGGAAGACTTGACATCCATTTGATGGACTTCCCAGTTATGTAAGGAGGCAAGGGAAAAAACAAGGTGGATGGAATTCATTTTTGCAACAGGAGGAAAGATTTCATTGTAGTCAATCCCTTCAACTTGGGAAAGACCTTTGAAAACTAATCTTGCCTTAAGTCTTTCAACACTTCCATATGATGTATACTTAGTTCTGTAGACCCATTTACATCTAACAAGTTTTCTTCCTTCTGGAAGAGGAACAAGATCCCAAGTATCGTTTGCCATTAAGGAACGATATTCTTCATCCATAACTGCATCCCAATCTGGATTTCCTGAAGCTTCTGTAAAGGTTTCTGGATCATGATTCTCAGAAACTTGAGCCAAAAGAGAAGAGGCTCACTGAAATTGAGAATGTGTTCGACGTCGATCTCTAGGATCACCAGCAAGATCACCAGCTGCTTCACATGTTAAACGGACCCATCGAGGAAGCATTGGTGCTGGTACAATTGGAGGAACATGAGCAAGAGGAGGTATATTTTCATCCTCACTGTCATCAACAAAACTATAGTTGGAAACCTATCAAGGAAGTTCGAAGAAGAAGAAGAAGGCACAATCACCGAATCAGGCTCACAGGCCAAAGATGGCACACCCGCCAATTTAGTCTCGTAGGCCAAGATATTTTCATCAAATTTAACATCTCTTCTAATGATTATATCATGAGAATATTTTCATCAAATTTAACATCTCTTCTATGACGTTTTACATCTTTTGAATATCCAACAAATATGAAATTTTCACTTTTGGGTTGCAATGCTTTCCATTTTTCATCCGGAATGTGAGCCCATGCTTCACAACCAAACACATGAAAGTGACTTAAATCTGGTTTAATGTTAATCCATGCTTCTTTCGGTGTTATACCTTGTAAAAATTTAGTGGGTGTGCAATTAACTATTTAATTTTCACAATTTATGGCCTCAACCCAATATTGAAGACTTAGTCCCTTAGATTGGATCATACAATTAGCCATTTCTTTTAAAGTGCGGTTCTTTCATTCAGCTACACCATTTTGTTGTGGTGTATATAGAACAATGTGATGTTGTTGGATTCCTTATTCAGTGTAAAAAGTAGTGAACTTGTTGTTAACATATTCTCCTCCATTGTCAGATCTTAACTTAATAATTTGATGACCAAATTGTTTTTCAACAAGGGCCTTGTAGGATAAGAACATGTTAAATACTTCGCTCTTAAGTTTTAGGAAGTAAACCCAAGTTCAAATGGAGTAGTCATCAATGAAAGTTAAGAAATATTTGAAACCAAAAAAGAAAGCAGATGGAAGAGGGCTACACAAGTCACTATGTACAAGCTCCAAGGGAACCGAGGCGTGCCAAGAGGCACGTTTGTCAAAACTATGCCAATGACGTTTTCTGAGTACACAACCAGAACAAACACCATCCTTGCAAGTTACCATCAGAAGACCAGTCACCATATTGTATTTACGTAGTTGTTGCAATGAGCGATAATTTAAGTGACCAAATTGCTCATGCCAAAGTTCCCTCAAGTTATCACTATGAGCAACAAAAACTGAAGGAAAAGGTGATGACCCAAAGTTGTTAAATTTGTACAACCTGGTAATATCATCAATAGTTCTAGTAGCAAGCACATTTTGAGGATTTTTAAAATCCTTGATTACAACTTGGTGAGGGGTAAACGTCACAGTTTTACCTTGCCTTGAATGAATAATTTGATAGACTGACAACAAATTGCAGGAAATTTTTGGAACACATAGTACTTCACTGAAATGACCATTTTATACTGGAACTATTCCAGATCCTACAACACTTAGAGATCTATCATCACCAATAAATATTTGCTTGGTGTTACATTCATGCATAGTAGAAAAGATGGCTCGATACTTAGCCATATGATAAGATGCTCCAAAATCAATGAGCCATTCATTTGAAGTAGAAGAAGAAGATGTAGTATAAGAGTAACAAGAAGCACAAAGTACATGTCCATGAGAGGTAGATTCTGAAGACGAATCTAGGATGATGTGGTGCTTCTTCATTGTTGCTTCCAAGGCTGCCATCTTCTTGAAACACTTAGATTCATCATGATTATCTTTCCCACCAAAATTGCAATGACACTCAATCTTCTTTACTTTTGGCTTGGATCCTTTGTCATTTTTAAAGAAGGAGCTAACTGAGAGGGTTTGGGACCCTTGTTGTTTTGTTTATAGACTTCCTTGTGGCTAAAGAAATCCTTGTTGTTTTTTTTTTTACTCTTCTCTCTCATTCTCTGTGCTTGCCTTTTTTCCTGCAAAACACAAAAAAATGAAAAACAAAAAACAAAAAAAAACTTTTCCACTTTATGGGTGGGGTTAGATCTTGGTTAACTTACCTGGAAAGTCTATGTTTTCAAGTTTCTCACTGTTTCTGATTCGCCATGATCGCACAAGGTGCACGACAAAGAGCATACGTAGCTGAGAAGATAAGAAAAAAATTTCCCTTTCTATTACTGATTCACCACGATCGGTTAAGGTGCACGACATAGAGAATACGTAGCTAGGGAATGCAACAATTCGAGAATAAAATAGTAAAGAACTAATAATAAAACTGATAAAATATGAGATATTTAAAAAAAAATAAAACAAATCCGTTAATGTAACATTATACCTTCAGATTTCCCGAATTGGGTGTTTTTGGAACAAACGGAAATAATTTTCGATGAAACAAAAACTATTTCCCAATGGAAACGACGCTTCGGATGCAATGGATCCCATAGGCCACAAATGCACATAAAATCTAAAACTAGAAACCCTTTCAAGTTTCAACAACATCGGTTCCTGATCTTGATCAAAACTGAAAGCGGCTCTTCATAAACACTCTAATACCATGTTCGGGTGTGTAGGGTACTCCCAAAAGACTGAACACCTTGAGAAACCGCTTCACACAAATAGATCACATATCAACACAGTGATGTTTGTCACGTGGTTAAAACCCTCAAGAGGGAAACAGTCCATGGCCCCAACCAATTAATAGCTACTTGGAGCAATTTATTATGAAAAAATAGAAAGTTACATATGAGCTTCTCATAATCGATCAACTAGCCAAGGACCCTCCATGCTCTTTAAATAGAGATCATGGACCAATCTAGTGTTAAGCCATGGATAAATGGTAGGTATGATCTATTGATGTAATTGTAACTTCGGAATGTATTCACTTGTATTTCTTATGTATTATAACCCGATGTTTATTCTGGGACGTGTCTGTAATGTACTTGAGTCATGTCATGCCCTGATGTTCCTATTGGGAGGTTCTATAATGGAAACAAGTCATGTCAAGTCATTATGGGTAACCTTCCTATTGGTCAAGGGTTAAAGTCTCCGTAGTTCCGGGGCACTAGGGTTATTAGAGTCTCCTAGAAAAGTCGGACCTAGTAGGGTTTTGTCAAGTCATAAATTAGTATAAATAGAGAGCTAGCCTCTCTATTTATTACACGCTCACTCACACTCAGCTATAGCACATAGCTGAGGAAGAAGAAGACACTAGGGCTAGGAAGAAAGAGGTTACTGCTGTCAGGAGATCATCTTATTATTTTGGGGTTTTACTTTTGGTGCTAATTCTATCTTTGAGGAAGTTGCAGAGTTTTCTCCATTTATGGTTTCCCTGATGATAAACATTGTATTCATTGTCTCTTGTGTTTGATTGCTGTGATTTTTATTCTCTCAGTTAAATATCATAATGTATTGCTAGCTTAATGATAAAAATCTAACATGGTATCAGAGCTAACTTGAGAAGAAGACACTATGCAACTGCGGGAACTAGGGCTTCCTACTTTGTGGATCTCTCTCCACATTTTTTTAGTAAAATAAGGTTGGGATAACTCTCCTCCCTAGGGTGCATCTTTCTATTGAATCAGAATCCAATTCTGAGGTTTTTCAGTTTTGGACCCGACACTACTAGCGAAAATTAGGGATTTCCATAGAAGTGGAATTTTTCAGTGAGCCCAGGCATGGATTGATATCCTCCTCAAAATCAAAGTTTAGAGATCAAGATCAAAGCATTTGGTTGGATAGAACTCCGGAAAAGGAAAACCCTAATTTGCTCCTAAACCAACATTGCAGAATTTTAGCTCCAAATCCAAATCCGACATCTTGTCCTGGTAAGATATAAATCTTTTGTATTTCCATTTGAGGTTCTGAGTTAAGATGTCTCATCATACCAAGCTTGATGAAAATCTTGAGGGAGCTGATAACTTTCGAGCCTGGAAGTATAGGATCTCCCTGGTCCTGGAAGAAAATGAGTTGGACTCCTATATCAATGAGGAGGTTCCAGTTCCAGAGGGAGATGAGGCTAAGGCCTTACACAAGAAGAAGTTGATTATGGAAAAGAGGATTATTGCTGATTCAATCAAGGATCACCTCATACCATAGCTGTCCTCCCTAAAGACACATAAAGATATGTTTGATGCCCTAACCAAATTGTTTGAAGGGAAGAACATAAACAAGAATATGAATTTGAGAAACCAATTGAGGAATGTAAAGATCGAGAATTCTGAGACCATCTAGTCTTACTTTACAAGGGTATCTCAGATCAAGGAACAACTGGAAGTAGTTGCTGAAGAAGTGGAAAATGCAGAGATTGTGATGACCACCTTGAATGGTCTCCCTAGATCATGCGACTCTTTCATTCAAGGGATATGTGCCAAAAAGAATTTATTCAAGTTTAGTAGACTATGGGAAGAATGATCTCAAGAAGAAGCTCGGATAGCAGCTCAAGAAGAAAATATGGGAAGTGAATATCAAGCTCTCACAACCCACACCAAGAAAACCAAAAGGGACCATCATCACTCCAAAGGTAAGTCTTATCACTCTAGAAGAGATTGGGCTACTGTTAGATGTTACACATGCGATGAGAAAGGTCACATATCCAAATACTTCCCTAACAAAGGGAACTCAAAGAAGAAGAAGGGAAATAAGAGAAGACATCATGCTCATGTTGCAGAGGATGATGAACCTTCCAAAAAGAGAATCCAACAAGAAAGTGATTCTTCAAGTGATGAAGAATATGTGCTGATCTTCGCTCTCACGGGAACTATTTCACATGGAAGCAATGATTGGCTCATAGACAGTGGTGCTTCCAAGCATATGATGGGATTCAAAGAATCAGTTGTGAAACTATATGAACATGAGTCACCTTATAAGGTGAAACTTGGGGATGACTACCAGTATCCAATAAAAAGTAGTGGTGAATCCTCCTATAAACTAGACTCTGGAAAGTCTATGAAGGTGAAAAATGTATTTTTTGTACCAGGACTAAAGAAGAACCTCCTCTCCATATCGGCATTGGATGTAAAAGGAATGAAGTTTGCTTTTGTAGATGGCCAATTTCTTATGTGGCCAAAGGGAAAGACTTTTGATGATGCAATAGTGATTGAGGAACAAGAAGGAGGTCTATACAAATTGAAGGGCCAACTAGAAAAAGCTTTGGTTCATGACTCAGTAGAACCAAATGAACTTTGGCATAGAAGGATTGTACATGTGCATTACAGGGAACTACCACTTGCAAGCAAAGCTGTTGAAGGTCTTTCGAAAATTCAAGAAAAACATGATGGGGTCTGCAAAGGATGTGCGGAAGGAAAGAACACAAAGAAGACATTTCCAAGTAGCAAGAGCAATGGAAAATGAATCTTGTAAATCATCCACTCCGATGTATGCGGTCCAATGTCATCAAGTTCACTAAGCGGGTATGTATACTATGTTTCTTTTATTGATGACTTTTCTAGGAAGACATGGATTTACTTCATGAAGAACAAAGATGAAGTATTTAGCAAGTTCAAGGAATTCAAAGCCTTAATCGAGAACCACACTGAAAAGAAGATCAATACTTTTCAATAAGATAATGGTGAAGAATTCACATCAAACGAATTCAAAGAGTTATGCAAAGAATCAGGGATTAAGAGGGAGTTGTCCATTCCATATAATCGACAACAAAATGGGATTGCAGAAAGGAAGAATAGAACTATCATGGAATCTGCAAGAGCAATGCTTCATGATCAAGATCTTCCTATGCATGTATGGGCAGAAGCTGCCAGAAAATTAGTGTATGTACAGAACCATACTCCACATAGAGTACTCGAGAACAAGAAACCTGAAGAAGTATTTTTTGGCAAGACACTAGAAGTCAGCCATCTCAGAACATTCGGCTGTCCACTGTATATACACATTCCAAAAGATAAGAGAACAAAATTAGATCCTTCAATAAAGAAGGGTATATTTGTGGGATACTCTGAAAGCTCGAAGGATTATAGAATATACTTCCCAGGATTCAAGAAGATCGACATCAATAGGGATGTAACATTTGATGAAGACTCAGCTTACAACAAATCTAGAAAGAGACTAGCTGAAGAACCTAAAGAAGCAAAAGCACCCAGAATTCATGATACAACCATGAACGAAGAAACTCAAGAAGAAGATTGAGAATTTGAAGAACCTCAAGAACTTGTAGATCCACCTCATGAGAATAATGCTCATAAGAGGAAAATTGCTTGGGTATGAGAAGCTATCCAAGGTGTAGAAATATATGGGTCTCCAGAAGAGAATCACATAGAAATAAAGAGGACCAGATCTTGCTCCAGATATGTATCCTTATTATGTGATTTCATTGATAAAGAACTTTCAAATTATGAAGAAGTGGTAGAACAGAAAGAATCGAAGGATGCTATGATCTAAGAGTATCAATCGATCATGAAGAATGATGTTTGGGATGTTGTCCCAAGACTAGAAGGGAAGTCTATCATAACTTCCAAATGGATCTACAAGATCAAGCATGCTGTAGATGGTAGCATTGAAAAATATAAAGCAATATTTGTTGCTTGTGGTTTCTCCCAGAAAGAAGGAATAGCCTATGAAGAAACCTTTGCACCTATAGCCAGATACACTTCCATTAGATCAGTACTTTCTCTGGCTGTAGTAATGAAATGGAAGATACACCAGATGGATGTTAAGACTGCTTTCTTGAATGGTGTAGCGGAAGAGGAAGTGTATGTAGAGAAACCACTTGGTTTTGAGACACATGACAGGGAGTCTCATGTGTGTATATTGAAGAAAGCTCTGTACAGCTTGAAACAGGAACCTAGGACATTGTACAATAGAATTGACAGCTTCCTATCCAGTTTGGGATTTACTAAGAGTAAAGCAGATTCCAACCTTTACTACAAGGTTGAAGATGGCAACCCAGTGATGCTCCTACTATATATAGATGATCTGTTTGTAACAGGTATGGATGGGTTGATTTTGGACACGAAGAGGAAGCTTGCTGTCGAGTTTGAAATGAAGGACTTGGGTATGATGCATTATTTTCTAAACATGGAGGTGTGGCAGAATGCGGATGGAATCTTCCTTGGACAAGGGAAGTATGCAATAGAGATCTTGAAGAGATTTGGGATGATGGACTGCAAGGCCTTAACCACACCTATGGAATTGAACCTGAAGCTATTGAGTGATGCTTCATCTAAGTCGGTTGATGCCATGATGTATCATTAGATGATTGGGTCCTTGATGTACTTGATGAACACAAGACCTGATACTTGCTTTTCTATGAACACCTTGAGCTAGTTCTTGACAGATCCGAGACATGTTCAATTGATTTCTACAAAGCATATTCTGAGGTACCTGAAGGGTACAATTGATTATGGGCTCAAGCATAAGACTAACCAGAGGATTAACCTGTGTTAGAGACATTTACCTTCATCCTCACTCTTCAGTCAAATTGGCCTAGTTAAACCACTATCCTAAGTTTAATTGACATCAAGGAGCATTAATTACCATCATCCCAGTCACTCCCACGCCTACCTACAGTCAAGGAGGCTAACTTAGCCTTTCCTACAGTCAAGGAGGCTAACTGGAGCACTCCAGGGGTGATCTGTGTGACATTCATGCACCTAATTGCTAACTGGGGGTTACTTTCAGTTCAACCAATCAGTTACAGTCAGTTAAGGCGCCTCCATGCATTAAATATATTATTTAATCATTATTTATTGATTATTTTATTATTATTTAATAACTGGAGCTAACAAGGTGCCTTCACCAACTTCTGATGGTCAGTTCAGCTTTAGTTAACCTCATCAGGGTTTATTGGAGTCATGCAGTACTAGCACTTGATGATTGGATTGCTATGACATATGTTTGATCTCCTTCAGTTGAGATTAAGTCATTTATTACACTCCAACTTCAGTTAAGGGTTTGGTGAGTCAATTAGGGTTTTGGTCAAGTGGTTAACTGAGTGAGATTTCATGGAAAAGAGTCAGTTAAGCTAGACTCACTCATTGAATTCGAATTGTCCTCTTAGGTATTCGAATTATTCATTGAGTTAAGCCATTGATCATTTATGGTATTGTAATCCTTTATTGTTTATATAATATACAGAGAGGAAGCCTATTTGGTATTCCAGTTATTTTCCAATTCATGAGTAATTGTTAATAATTCTTTGATGAGATTGAATCTTGGTTCCTAGATCAATGTGCAAGAATTAATATGGTATCAGAGCATGCGGCGGGACGAAGATCAATCTCTCAAGAACAATCTTTTTGACAAATTTCTCCATGAAATTTGAGCAATAGCTCAAGAATCCAGCACTGCACCAGAAGCCAAGGCTTACCACTCAATATCCCAAGTAAAGAACTCGTTGATCAAGCTTGCTTGATTGACTATGTTGGGTGTGATGAAAGCCTAGAATGTGTAGTCTGTCCGACCTTACGGTGCCCTTTTTGTTTTGATTTGCAGGTCTTAACAGGTACAACTTCGAATGGACTCATCAATCCCTCTTCTCACCCCATTCTCAAGCTATTCAGAATGGAAGTTGAAGATGATTGCCTCTGAAGAGACGAGGTCTCTATGAGGTGTCTATTGGAATTAGAAGAGAGACTTATGAGAATGAGAATGACTGGCTAAATGACATTGACAGAGCTTTTGGATCAATAGCTCTGGCCCTTGATGATAGCTTGTGCTACCTTATTTGTTCTACTGAATACCCAAAGGAAGTCTGGACAATATTGGACAGAACCTTTGGCAAGCAAAATGAGGGTCATAATAGTGCTTTGGAGATTACAGCCAGCACCACAAGAGTTCTTCACTCAAAACTCTCAGCCTCTACTCTGTCTGATGAAGTTGTTCAAGATGAAGATGAAGCAGAATCTTCTACACATTCAATTCGAATTGAAGAAAGTCTCCATGAAGTGACTCCTTCTCCTGATGCTCCGGAAGTTCATGAGATCTCTGATATCTCATATTCTCATATTTCTAAAACAGAAGAAGACATTCGAATCTCTGATATTGAAGAAAAATACTGCTGCACTTCAATGCAAACATTCACCGGTGATTTTCCTTTGAATTCTATGCAAAATTTACGAGTAACTGCTTCTGACAGTGAGGAGAAATTTGAATTTTCTTCCTCTAATGTTGCTGCTGGTGTGCAAATATGTAATACCTTGGATATTTTGTAAATAATATCAGATTATAAGAGTGACACATTCGCTCCCCATGATCTAGATCTTCCAGCAAATTCCTGCAGGATTGCATGCACCAAAATTCAGAATTTTGAAGAAGAAGAAAACTGTGCATCTACCGTCTTGGTTGAACATAATTTTGGATCTGATATGAACCTTATTGGATCTGATATGATCTTATTTGGATCTGATCTGATATTTCTTGGTTCAAAATTTTAGGTTCATAAACCTTTAGTACTGCTTGTAGCTGTTCTCATCAATGGTGTGACAGGGTGACCTATGGCCTTTGTTTCCAGGGCCCTAGCATTTTTATGCATCTATGTTTTCTAACTCTTCCTGAGTATAGCTTAAGGGGGGGTGTTGGAGACATTTACCTTCATCCTCACTCTTCAATCAAATTGGCCTAGTTAAACCACTATCCTAAGTTTAATTGACATAAAGGAGCATTAATTACCATCATCCCAGTCACTCCCACGCCTACCTACAGTCAAGGAGGCTA
>LPNX010943201.1:581055-604536 GCA_001517045.1 Pseudotsuga menziesii
ATTGTTCTCTTAGGTATTCGAATTATTCATTAAGTTAAGCCATTGATCATGCATGGTATTGTAATCCTTTATTGTTTATATAATATACAGAGAGGAAACCTATTTGGTATTCCAGTTATTTTCCAATTCATGAGTATTTGTCAATTATTCTTTGATGATTTTGATTCCTAGTTCCTAGATCATGTGCAAGAATTAATAACCTGGAGGGTTATGTTGATTCAGATTGGGCAGGTAGTGCCATTGATAGGAAGAGCACTTCAAGGTGCTGCTTTAGTATGGGATTAGGTGTGATCTCTTGGTTTAGCAGGAAGCAATCCTGTGTGGCACTGAGTACAGCTGAAGCAGAGTATGTCACAGTTTCTTCAGCTAGTTGTGAGGTAGTATGGATGAGGAAGCTACTGTATGATTTATTTGATCTCTAGTTAGATGTTACTTTTATATATTGTGAAAACTAGAGTTGTGTGAAGTTGTCATAGAACCCCATGTTCCATGAAAAGTCGAAGCATACCGAGATCAAGTATCACTATATCAAGGATATAGTGCAGAGAGGAACAGTGAAGCTCCAGTATGTTGTGACAGATGAACAGATGGATGATGTGTTGACTAAGCCATTGGATAGGGTGAAGTTTGAGTACTTCAAGGAGAAACTTGGTGTTCTCCAGATTGAGATTCCTCCTAAGAGGAAGTGATGTGTCCGTCCTGACCCCTTCTGACATGGTGAGAGGATTGGTTCCTTCCATGGTTAGATATAGGTTCTTAGCCCTTCTGACATGGTGAGAGGATTCATTCCTTCCATGGTTAGATGTAAGTGTTGTGCCCTTTTGACATGCTGAGAGGATTGGTTCCTTCCATGGTTAGATGTAAGTGCTACTCCTTTCCAACATGGTGAGAGGATTGGTTCCTTCCATGGTCGGATGTAAGAGATGTGACATGGTGAGAGGATTGGTTCCTTCCATTGTCAGATGCATGTGTGTATTCCACATCCAGCATGAAAAAGGGTTGGCTCTGTGAAGACACATCTAGTATGAAAAAGGACTAGCTCTGTGTGGATTCCACATCTAGCATGAAAAAGGGCTGGCTCTATGAAGACACATATAGTATGAAAAAGGACTAGCTCTGTGTGGATGCCACATCTAGTGTGAAAAAGGACTAGCTATGTGAAGACTCATCTAGTATGAAAAAGGACTAGCTCTGTGTGGATGCCAAATCTAGTGTGAAAAAGGACTAGCTCTATGAAGAATCATCTAGTATGAAAAAGGACTAGCTCTGTGTGGATGCCACATCTAGTATCAAAAAGGACTAGCTCTGTGTGATGATACATCCAATATGAAAAAGGACTGGCTATGTAGATGTACATCAAACATGAAAAAGGGATGGCTCTGTAGAACTTCATGTGACAAGAAGAATCAAGAGATAGCACCCGTGATGATTTAGCGATGATGATCCAACAATGATGATCCAGAACCAGTGACGATGTCCAGTGATGATCCAGATCCAGTGATGATGATCTAGATCGAGTGATGATCCAGATCCGATGATGAAGATGACTTGAAGATGAAGAGGAATTAAAGATGACGAGGACTTGATGATGATCCAGATGATACAAAGAAGAAGACTTGTGCTGAAGATTGTGTCGAAAGAATACCTTCCTAGTTAAGAGGGAGTGTTGATGTAATTGTAACTTTGAAATGTATTCACTTGTATTTCTTATGTATTGTAACCTGATGTTTATTCCAGGATGTGTCTTCTGTAATCTACTTGAGTCATGTCATGCCTCGATGTTCCTATCGAGATGTTCTATAATGTAAACAAGTCATGTCAAGTCATTGTGGGTAACCCTCCTATTGGTCAAGGGTTAAAGTCCCCGCAATTTTGGGGCACTAGGGTTATTAGACTCTCCTATAGAAGTCGGACCTAGTAGGGTTTTTTCAAGTCAAGAATTAGTATAAATAGAGATCTATCCTCTCTATTTATCACACACTCACTCACACTCAATTGTAGCACATAGCTGAGGAAGAACAAGACAGTGGGGCTAGGAAGGAAGAGGTTACTACTGTCGGAAGATCATCTTACTATTTTGGGGTTTTACTTTTTTTGTTGATTCTATCTCTGAGGAATTTGCAGGCTTTTCTCCATTTTTGGTTTCCCCGAGGATAAACACTGTGTTCATTGTCTCTTGTGTTTAATTTCTATGCTTGTTATTCTCTCAGTTAAAGATCCTAATGTATTGCTAGCTTAATGATAAAAATCTAACATTATCTAAGAGAAATTGAACCATCGGATCACTCTATGTCTATAACATATCGTGACCGTTGGATTAGAATATTTACAAATGCATACTAATGCATACTAAAGAAACACACTTTTACCTAACGTATATATTACACAAGTTGATCTTAACTAACTCCTAAGTGTCTAAATATCCTAACACTTTTTTCAATAAACATAGATGAAACAAATTATGTACTCTAATGAAAGAGGGTAGTGACAACTCATAAGAAACAATTCCTATCTTATCTAAGACCTCAAAAGGTTCAAAGTATCTGACAACTATCTTGGAGAAATTTCCCAAGTTTAAGTAACTCTTCTTGGGTCTAACTTTCAAAAATGCATGGTCTCCAACTTGAATTGCATATAGTGAACACCCCTTTCTGAGACATTTCTTTAATTATAGAGTTGACATGTGCCTCATGGATATGGGTCTATGTATACCTTCGACTCTCACTTGGTTTCCTTCTTCATCCAAACAAATACAAGTTTTATTATGACAATACAATACGGAATGGTGTGCATCCAACCAATCCATGCCAATCAATACATAATATGAACATGAGGGTATGATGTTTAAACCTGCATATTTCACTCCATTCATTTCTAAGGATACATATTTACATATTCTATGATTTTCCTCTTGGATCACGTAGATAACTATACTAGACCTTCTATTTCAAGTTTACTTTTCTTCAAATGACATTTCTCAACTATATAAGGTGCAATGTAACTATTTATAGCTTCATAATCAATCAAAATATCTATGGTTTTATTAGCAATATTAACTACTACCTCAATCATTTGGGATTGGTGGTCAGCTTGCGTCCCATCTAGGGCTGCATAGATCCTCTAAACACTTCCACCTATATATCCAATAGTTGAAGCCTCTTTATGTTATGAGGGTTATTCTTCTTACATAGGAACTGGCTAGAAAAGTGATTTTCCTTTCATATCCAACATTCCACAAGTGGTATTTTCCCAAAAGGGTATTCCCTTGGTTTCCCTTGTTGATAAGAATTGCCATTCCTAAATTTTGAAGGATGGAAACCTTTATTTCCCTACTCATGCTTGTTCTTCTTTGTCTCCTTCCAATTCTTTTTATATGGGGCCTTCCTCTTATTCTGCTCATATAAGTGTTTTTTCCTTCTAGATGGGATCCTTAAGGTTCCTTGGTCTATCATACTAGATTTTATCTCTATAATATTTAGGAAGACCACTTAGGAACCTTCTCATCTTTACCTTCTCATCTTTGATGAAGTACACATACTTCAAAAGTTCTAAAAACATCTTCTCATAGGCATCCATAGTCATGCTTCCCAACTTAATCTTGAGGAACTCTTCCATATTTTTTTCATAGTAATGCTCAGAGAGGAATTCCTTCTAGAAGTACTTCTTAAATTTATTCCAAGAGATTCTGTCTTCGTTGATGTCTTTAAGCTTAAATCGATTATCCCACTAGATAGATTCCTTTCCTTGCAAATGTCATATGGCTACTCATGATCCCATATTAGGTGTGTATTAGTGCAACTAGAAGAACTTATTGAGTCTCAACAACCATGCTTCAGCATCTTTTCCCTTTTTTACTTGTCCATCAAAAGTTGGGGGCTTGATGTGTCTAAGCTCTCCTACTAGTTAATATTGAGGAGACATCCTCTTCTTGTATCTCACTAAAGATGTTTCATGACTGCTCTCTCTACTTCTTGATGCATACCTGTTCTTTCTCTCTGATTGATAAGGTCTCCTTGAAGATGATCTAGACTTCACATAACCTCTTTTATTAATCTTTTCAACAGATCTTTCTATGGTCTTCAATGATTTTAGATAATTCATAATCTACTCCTAGATATGAATTGTCCTTTCATTATCCTCTCTACACTTACTCATTGAATCCTCCAAGATTAACGATTCACTTCTTCTCTTATGTCTAATCAACCTTCTTCCACCAAAAAAATCCTCTTCAAGACTGTATCGTTTTTGTCCTTCCTCAAAATCCATCTCCAATATCTAACTTCCTACTATTGAACTCGTACTTGTTGAAGTGTTAGTATTCATGGGTTCGATTAAAATATCAGTTTATTGGTCATGCCAATTGCTCAATCAATCATTGGGAACTATAATGTGTTCATTTTAAACACTATGTTAGTAAACTACACATTTGGTATAAGTTCATTATCATTAAAACTACTTTTCTTCTAGTTTATAAAGTAACTAGCCAACTTTTATAAGTTACAATCTGTCTAATTGGACAAGGGGGATAGAAATCCTTCCAAGATTTCTTCTTGCTAGAAGAAAATCAAGTCCATAGCCATCCCAAAGTAATATTTTAATTAACTAACTCACATGTGAAATTATATTAAGGTGCATTAATCCAAGTTATCTAATGCAAATTTATGTTTACATAGTGACTTGTAACTTTGCAGATGGCCCAACAGCTGTAGTGTTGAAGCCTTCAACTTTGATACCACTTGTAATGTTACCAACCCTTAAAAAAGGTGAAAGGTTCTAAAATACAATTTAATAATAGAGGAATAATGTTAGGACAACTAACCATTAAATTATTAATTAAAGTTCTAACTTTAATAAACATTACTAAGGTTGTGTTACCTAATTCAATAATTTATCGCCCTTAGTTAAATCATATCAACACTTAATAAAATATATCAACATTAAATTTAAGTTCCTAATCACATTCAATGCATAAATAATGAATCTATTATCATAGTCTGATTAAGGTCCTACATTAAATTCTTATACTTCGTAGGGATGATTCAAAACATAGCTTATAATTGTCAAGTATTATGTCGTTAATTGTTTGTAGAATTAATTAGTTTGTGGTGTTGTTCGGTGTGTGATTTATTGAAGATAAATTATAAGGAAAAAACACATAAAGAAACATAGGTAGGTTGTAGCCTAGAACCACACCAAAACCAAGGCAAAACAAAAGGTACTGACTATAGTCACGACCCACAAAATCACCTCCCAATGGTTGTCCCCTACAACCATTTTTCACTAATATATTTTAGATTGCATGGATGCCTCCCTCTAGATATCAAGAAATATTACATTCAAATTACATTATTAAATATCCTATATGAAAATATGAGAAAATCCATGCATAACAAATTTTCAATCTAACAACAAGTTCCTTTAACCTACACTGAGAAAATAGTTGGACCATAACAGACATATCTTGGTCATCTAGAAAGATTTTTCGACAAAATGAAAGGAAATCCTTGCTAGAAAATTTGTTCTATCACAATGGAATGGGTCCCAAATAACAAAAATGAACATATAGTGGTGAAATAGAACATACGGTTGCGCCCCTCCCAATACCGTAGAGTCATAGTTACAGCTTTTGAAGAAGACAAAGAAGATCATAATAAATATCATCTTGGATTTGAATCCCACAGAGTCCATTCTTCTTGTAACTATATTATGACATAAAATAATGAATAATACATATAATTCAATGCATCCACATTTTTACATAATCATCATAATAATATGTTAAAACATAACTAAAATTATATGAGGAATACTTATCTCAAGATATGGGAAACTAGCTCTAGTAGGTCGAATTTCCTCCCAACCGTAGATGCCGTCAAGCCTTACTCGCTTGAATAGGTCACCCCTAAGCTAAGACCATGGATCCAAAAGTAATGGAACATTTAGTATAAAAAATATTGGATAGCACCTCTTCCGAGAACCACAATGATTTTGAGTATTACTTTCCTATTAGTATCCACTTCCTATGGGATATGACCTAGCTCGCCATTCCCATTTCCTGGATTCTTGTGTGAGAACTTGGACTAGTAGAGTGATATAATGGAATAAAAGGGAGAAAAAATAGAATAAATATAATTCTCAATACACTCCCAATCCTACAAACATTCCCAACATGGCTAGATAACACAAATCACATGGTCCAAAGCTCAAGATTGACTTCAACAATCACATAACATATGAATTTATAGCACAATGAGGCCAACTCTAATCCAAAGGGATCAACTCAAATTAGAGAGATGCAAGGTTTAAGCTTAATCATGGATACTTAACATGAATTAGTGTAGTGGTGTCTTAGTAAAAAGATTCCCTTTCCCGAATTAGCACCATGAGGAGGAGTTACCAAAAAATAAGGAGTGGAGCCATGAAGAGTACGTGGAGGCACACTAATGCATAAAGTGGGTTATAAAACATAAAGGGGGGAGAAATAGGTGAGAGATGACATCCAATAGTTTTATAAATACCATGGAATCACAAAAATAAGATCATCAATGCATAGTGTAAATGCATATAAAATATCTTACAACCCCTAAAAACTAGGAAAAGGGCTCATAAATGACCAAAAACAAGTAAATGTGAGGGAATATCTTCCCAATGAGGGTTCCCTAGGAAATAGGGTCCCGTTGAGGTGTGCAAATGATGAAATATTAAGTCCACAGTCCGTAAATATTGAGAATAGGGTCCATTGTACAAGGTTTGGGTGACTAACATTATTAATCTCACCAAGGTGCAAATATGAGTTGGGATGGACAAATTTAAGATAAAAACAAGTTATAAGGTGCTAGGGATGTCCCTATTTCCCCTCACTTTATGGAATCCATGGTCCCCCATACTCTTTTAGTTTCTTTTGTCGATCCAGTTGTTTATTTAATCAATAGTAACAATAGTCAAAGATAGAAATGATGCTAGTAATAACCTTAACATTAATAATAGTGCCAAAGTACAAATTCACGTTATCAAACAATAATAACAAGTCATTAATCACATTAATCATGCAAAGGTTAATAAGTCCACAATCATAAAAAATATCATAATTCCATAATGCAAAAGAACATAAGTCACATGAAGGATCATAAGTCCTTGGCTTAACAACTGGGGTATTATAGAGAGCACCTTGGTGATGTCTATGATTACAAAAATGCAGGCACATAGGTGTATTTACCTTTTTTTGTAGCTTCTGTGTAGTTTAAAAACAGGTTCCCAGGATTTTCCCTATGTAGTCTACGGGTTCCTCCTCCAAGAAATCATGTGGGAGAGAGTAGATATAGATCCAGATTGAATCCCTTGAGATTTTTTTTTTATTTTTATTTTTCAGGATAAAAGCATTCTTCCCATTCTTTCATGAACAATCTCATCAAGTTGAAGAAATAGGGTCCATTCTCAATTATTTTGTCAGTGTAATCCAAAATACTAAATTTTGTCATAAAGAACCTTTTTAAAAACCAGCTTTAGGTCAATTTGTCCTTTAAGTTTCCATTTGATAGCAATCCAACCTGTAAGGGCCCTTTTAGTTGGACATAACCCTAAGAATTTCCCAGTTACAATTGCATGATCACACATTCGATTGATATATTCTCAAATATTTAATGATGTCACTTCACACCAAGGAATGGTTTGGTTTCTACCTTAGGAACACATTGTCATCCATTACTTCGTTCACCTAGAGGGTTTGGCCTCTTCCGGATATCAATCGTCATTGTCGAGATGGGTGTTTTGATTCTTGTCCCTCCCATTCCCACATTCCTTTTCATGCCTGCTAATTTAATACTATATTCTATATTGATTCCCATATGGCCAACATCATTTCCCTTGCGAGTATTGAGAACATCGTTGTCGGAGAGATCATATCTCCTTCATGCCGCTTTGGCCATTTAAATATGCCTAGAAAATGTTGAATAATGTTTTTTTCATAAATCATGGGGGAGTTGTCCAAGACCATCATTACAACTTGATTGTTCCTTCCTTTCCAATTTAATTGTTTTTCTTATTTAATATGGTTTGGTTGTTTTAAATTCCTTTGATTTCCCACTTAATATTTTTTTAAGGGACACATTGAAAGGTCACATGGAACCCAATGGGATACTTGACCTAGCATCCATAATAACACATATAATCTATATGAGGATAAATATTTTTATTTATATAATCATAACTTTTATTCCTGATATACATTTGCTGTATATATATATATATATAAGTCGCATCCCCTAAGGAAAAGCATGCAACCATTAATAATTGCATTGTAATATTATATAGGATATTGAACTACATAAGTAATTTTTTTTACAAGAACGGGTAGAAGTTTTATAATAAAAAAACGACAAGTACATGAACCTGGCTAAGTACAACAAGGCCAAATAATTTCATCCGAACCAATTTGGAAAATATAGGTCTATTATAGACAAAATGGAGCATATTTTCTCTAATAGATCTGGAAACTTGAAAATAATATTTCTAAATAGAGTCCAGTTGACATAAAACCAAAAAGTATAGACAAATTGACCCCACAAGAAACAAAAAAAACATATTTTAGTGGCCTATATAGGTGCTGCGGGAGGTCCCAAGCCCTTTCCCTTCCTCTCTCTTCTGCTTCTCCTCAAATTCATGATGAACTCGATGCTCAAAATCCCCAACATCCAACTAAATTTTGACTTGCAATAGTTGTTCTGAAAGTTCCTAAGGGAATAGTGAATGGTCTTTCAACTAAGCTGCTGTTGATTCCTCGTGTTATTTTTGAACAACTCTAGTTTCATGGAAACATTCCTCGAAATGCTCCAACTTGTCATTGGTTTCCTCCCGGTGATGTATCAACTTCTGTTTCTGGGCCTTCATTTATTCCTTTATCCGTCCCAGGATTCTTCCCATGGATTCCCTTGTGTGCTCTTTGAAGTAATCCTGGATTTCCTCACTAGAGTCCATATCTCTTTGAGAAGAATGAAATTTCCTTACTGTAGGCCAAATTTTACAAATTGTTTGCCTTCATGAGCCAAGGGAGAAAATTCAAGATACGGTAGGAGGGAGGTTCCTAAAATTTGAGAGAGGGGTGATCCATTACCTCCAATGAAAACCAAGGAAATAGGCCACAACTTATTTGTCTATATTTTGAAATCCTTGATGCCATAATTCCTTTTCCTACCAGCGGTAAACATGGTGCTGTTGGAACCATTGATTAGACGATCCTTATTCTTTAAGTTCTCATATGAAAATAGATGAGATATACTTGCATGCTCAGGCATTAAATTTCAACAGCTACATATCCCTGATCTATCCCATAGCCATGCACCCCTTCCCACTCCTAAGTGTGACATGCAATTGGAGCCTGGCATGGAGGTGACTCAATTCCCTCTAGGGAAGTGGGTCTAAGAGAATCACATGATAATCTAGAAAAATATTTCTTGGGGTTAAGGATACAACCATACTGGAAGCATAGTTGACCTCCGATTTATTCCAGCAATGAACATGAAAAAATTGAAGAAGATATAATTTAGACTTGTGTTTCTGAATTCTGCAAACAATTTCCTTTAGTAGAATTTCTTTGGGGAGGGAACTAGAAACCATAAGGGAGATGAGACTTTGAGAGTATCCAATGAAACAGGCTTGCAAAATACCTTTCACTTTTAGTTGTTTAATTCCCTACAATAATGCCAACGCTTATGCTTGGTTATTAGTTGCATTTCCCAAAACCAAGGCATACTTCAAATATTTCATTCCATTAGAATGAATGATTTCCCATCCCCATCCTACCACCCCTAGATTTACTTTAGCAGCACCATCCAAGAAAAGACTCAAAAGAAGAGAGTCTTGTTTCCAATGAGAGAAGAGCTCCTGTTCAAGTCTTATCTTCCACTTGACTAGATTAAATGAGTTTCCCAGCTCAATAAGGGTAAGGCCTAGCTATTGATATCAGTCTAGTTCTTCAAAAGATAAAGAGGGAAGCCTAATTATGGGTTCCTTTTATTGCATGAAATAATTGAGGAGGATTTTTATCCAGGAAACAACCCGGGTAGGGACAGTTTCTTTATCTTTGAATATCATGGGATTTCTTTGGAGCCATATTTTCCAGAGGATGAATTTAGGAATAGTAAGAAAAGCTATTTTAAACCAACCTTTTTTTGAAAGGGGGTGAGGAAACATGGAAACCCATTTAGAGAGAAGATCCAAGGTGTTACCGAGGATTCACACGTAAGCCTAGTGACCTAAAAAAGACTTCTATATTTCCATAGCATAGGAGAATTTAAGGAAAATATGGTTAGCATTTTTTTCTTTTTGGAGGTAGAGAACACATCTCAGGGGACCTTCTATTTCTTTTTTTGCGCAAATTTTAATTAGTGAGTATGCTTTGATGTCCTAGAGTTCAAATGAAAATATCTAATTCCATAAATCATGGTCAACAGGGGTCAGTGGAATCGCTTTTAAGGTATTATAGACTTGAGCCACCATGTAGAGGTCTGAGTCTTCCCCCCATCCTATAAAGTCTTTAACCATCAGAAAAGTGGGGGGTTTTCCTCTTAGAAATATGAGAATATGACTCTAGTTCATGAACAGGGGGACCATGTGTTCCACTTACTTCAAACCATTCCATGAATTATCTTCAGAATCCCATAAAGACAAATTCCACAAGGTATTAGTTCCTTGTGAATCCATCCAACCTTTGAGAGGGGTTGTGTCTACCAATATGGATAAATGATTGCTTCCCATGATCTTTTATTTCTAGATATTGATTAAATTCCCATTTCTAGTAACCCAATAGAGGCTTCTTTGAAAAAACTATAGGGTTTTTTTATAGAGATGGAATATTGGAGAGCCCGTCACTATCATGGGGGGGGGGAATCCAGACTCCTCAGATGATAGGCTGCATATATTTTCACAAAATAACTTTCTTTACCCATATCTGTCTTCCAGATACCTGCATCCATAAATAAATTTCTCCTAAAGCAAGGTTTTGAGTGTTGAAATCCCTAATTTGGAGACCCCCATCCTTGTATAGTTTAGTTATCTTTTTTGAGCTGACAAGAGGCAATTTATATTCATGATGCTTTCCTCCTTTACAAAAGAGATTTTGAATTTATTTTTCCATTAACTTAATGATACTTATAAGTGCTAATAACATGTAACACTGAGAAATGGGAAAACTAGAAAGAATACATTTGATAAGAACTAATTTACTTGTCAAGTTAAGCCACATATTTCCCCAATAGAGAATTTTTTGTTTGAACTTTTCAACCAATGAGAGGTCATTTGAGCTACTAGGAGAATTTAGGATGATTGGAATTCCAAGGTACTTGAAAGGGGTCTAGTCTAGTTGACCACGGAACCATATAATCCTTGCCAAGGAACTTAGGTCCCCAGCAGTAATATTCCAACCATAGATCTTGCTTTTTTGTGCATTGAGACTACTTCCAGAGACTTCAAAAAAGGAATCAATATCATATTTGAAGAGTTGTGCTAGATGGGGGGAGGCTCCTCCCAGAAGGAGGGTGTCATCAGTGAATTTTGTGTGGTTTATATCATTCAAACCCTAGGTGAATGGAAGCCCTAAAATTTCCTACTCCTTGCTTCATTTTTCAAACATAAAAATTAGCACAGAGGATTGAAGAACCAAGAGCATATGGGAGAGAGGACACCCTTTTCTAAGACCCCCAGAGGATTTGAATAAGTTAGCTTCTCTACCATTCACTATAGGGGTTATCCAATTATCTTTGATACATGCATTTATCCAACAAATGAACTCTTTGGAAAACCAAAATATCTCCAGTTATCCAACAAATGAACTCTTTGGGAAACCCAAATCTCTCCAGTATGGCTAACAGGAAGGAATGTATGACACAATCAAAGGAACTTGTGAGATATTTCTTGATAACCATCTCTTTTTCCTTTCTAGCATAGCTGGAATGGATAGCCTCCTGAAATAGGATGATATTATCCATAATTTGTTGGCTTTTAAATAAAGCTACCTAATTATTTAGGATTAGATTTGGTAACACCACTCATAATTTGTTGGTGATAACTTTGGTAACAATCTTGTAACCTATATTACACAAGGAAATTAGAAGAAAATGATCCAAGTATTTTCCCTAGTTTCCTTAGGGATAAGCGAGAGGAAAGCTAAGTTTGTACTACCTCCTATTTTGTTACAAGAATGGGATTTCATATTATGAATATATTTTTTGATGACTTTCCAACAAGTCTTGATAAACCTAGCTATGAACCCATTGGGTTTGGGGGATTTATCAGGTTCTATATCCTGTAACGATTCCTTTATTTCTTTTCTGGTGATAGGATTAGCGATATTTTGGTTTTGATGGTTGGATAAAAGGTTTGGGACCATATCAAGGACTTATGATGTATCTTATTCCATTCTTTATTCAGTGTAGATTTTGTTGAAGTGATTATGATATTCTAACTTGATGTTTTGAAAATCAATGACTGCATGATTAATGGTGTTGTGATGTTTTCTTGCTTGAGCTTGTTTATGGAAGTATGAGGTGTTCCTATATCCTGATTTGAGGCAAGGGCTCCTGTATTTTGGTCTCTAGTATTCCTCCTCTTTCAGGAAATATTGACTTAAGGAAGCTTATAAAGCCTCTTCTTTGCATAAAAATTCCTTTGTAACCCCACACATATCTAGGGAAAGCTAATGAGCCTCGAGCTGCATTTGCACTTCCGTCCTTTCCTCAAAGGGGGAAGTTAAAAATCATGACCATTTTTTAATTTCATACTTAAATCGTCTAATTTTTTCCTCCCAAACAAATAAGGGGAAACGAGACACAGGTTGAGTTTGTATTAAATGAATTATTTCCAAGAAGTCCTGGTGTTGAGTCTAGAAGGGGCTGAATCTAAAGGGAATATGTCCTAAATTAAAATTTTCCTTGAATTAAAAATTCATGGTTGTATGGTCCAAAACCCCTAGTGTAAATATTGAAGATCCAACTTCTTGTAATTTCCCTTTTTGAAATTTTATTAAGTGACCAATTTTTTCACTTTTTCCCCAATTTTGGGCCTAACTAGTTTTGATGTCTAGACCTCCAAATTGGCCCAAATGTTCCCAAATTTTCTCAGAAGGTTCATGAATGATATTAGAACTTAAATTTTATGTTCAAGGATGTTTTATTGCCCCCAAATTAATTCTTTATTTTTTTTTAATTTTCTGTTCAAAGTAGGAGTCTTTACTAGCAAATTGGGGCTCCATATCCCCCTGGGTAATTGCTGGAAATGGCTTCTCAAATGGTCCCAAAGTAACTCGAATTTAAAAATGGAGGAATGGGATGTGTAAGGGAAATTTTAAAAGTCTCATATGCATCATAATTCATTTTATACATTATTTTATGACTCTTTCCAAAACAACTCCCAAATCACAATTTCGACCCTTGTGGAAAATGCACCAAATCTTCTCCCAATGCAATAAAAACAAGTAAAATGGCTTCCAATGCTTAAGTAATGAACACTAGAATTGAAATAAAAATAAATTATAGTAATTTAATCATACGTTTATCATATATATATTCCTCCATTCTAAATAATAAGCGTTGCCATATCATATATCAAAATAGAGTGAAAATGGTCACTGTTTACTCATTAAAAGTCATTTTGGCATACAAATCTTGGGTATTTAGACTTGAAAATTTCTGAGAATGAATAAAATATAATATTTAAATGAGTACAATCATAAATATATCAGGAATATCTCTCCCAAATATTACATGATCTCACCCAAGGCGCAATCCCTCCATGAGCATGAATATGCAAAGAAAACTGGAAATGGTTGATAGAGAATGCTGAAATAGAAGAATCAACATGATTTAATGTATATTAAAACTGAAAATGACACTCCATTAAATATCCTTTAAATACCTAAGTTTCATATCCAAACACCAACTTGGATGGGAATCTTTCACCCTCGAAATCAGCTAAGGCAAGAAAACTAGTCATCCACTAGCTCTCACAATTCACAAATGACAATTTCTCAAATGATTAAAAGACCTTATATTGATTTTATCCTATAAATTATAAATATACTTATGCTTCTAAGGTTTCAAATCCATCCATAAACTCAAGACAATTCGAATTAGGGTGTGGTCTCATGATTTGCCATGTGTCCCCTCTTCCTAGCCTTCCACCTTCCCCAAATTTGAGTAGGAGCCCATTGAGCTTCCTCAAATCACATGAGAGATATATTGGAGGTTATATTTAGACCTGAAATTTCATATATGTCATATTCCATCATTAATACCTTATTTTTGTCATAGGTGTCATAGCATCTTCATCATTGTTGTCATAGATCTAGAGAATCTAGTCCAAGTGTCTCACTAGCTCCAAAATGACTCTTCCTTTCCCATGTAAGTTATATTTCTTCCCAAATTATAAATATTATGAATATGGACAATTTTATTATCATTAAAACTCATCCAAGAACCTTTAGGATTCCCATGGATTCGAAATTGCAAGAGGAGGATGCCACGTGGCACAAAATTTCTGGCTTGTGTGGGCTCCATAGTCTCCATGTGTCTCCATGCTCCATTGCCACTTAAATTTTCTCTTGTATTTATGTAATAAGATAAATTATTAAATATTTATCGCATTTTAATGTATAAACATAATTTATTAGCTCCCTTACTAAAATTCCAAATGTATCCATCCAACCGAGGGAACTAGCAGGTTTGATGGAATTGTCCTGCTATGCATTTATTTGAATGAGGACATTACAATCCTCCCCACCCAATATTTATTATCCTCAAGAAATTTCAGATTTTTATGCTGCAAAATATTCTCCTCTTCCCATGTGGCATCTTCACTTGGTAGATCCTTCCATTTTCATAAGAATTCTTTGATAGTTCTGCTTCTTAATCACCTTTCCCTTGTCTTCAAAATATTTTCCGAAACAAGGGTGAGATGAACTTCATCATCCAAAGGAGGAAGTATTTATGAAGTGACAATTTTCTGACCAATATCATTTTTGAGACAATAAACATGAAATACATTATGGATTTTACTTCCTTCCGGAAGTTCCAATTCATATGCTACTTCCCCAATATTCCGAACTATCTTGTATGGGCCATAGTATCTTGGTTTTATCTTTTCTGCCCCATTCATTTTGAGAGATGTTTGTTTGTATGACTGCAACCTAAAATATACTAAATAATTAACCTGAAATTTCCTTTCTTCTCTATGTCTATCTGCATATTGTTTTTTCTTATTTTGGGAAACCTGCAAATTGTCTTTCAATAGCTTTAAAATTTCTTGGCTTGCTTCCACCAAATATTTGGCTTTTGGAGCTCTACTATCACCAAATATCATCTCAACAAAGGTAATTTCATAATATCCATATAATTATTTTAAACGATACATCCCTATTGACATATGAAAAGTGGTGTTGTAGCAAAACTCACGCAAGTGTAGCCATTTTGTCCATGCGTTTTGCTTCTCTCCCACATAGTTTCTTAGGTACCCTTCTAGCCATTGGTTCACCCTCTCTATTTTTACATCAGTTTTTGGATGATATATTTTAATTATATTCAACTTAGTGCCCACCAATATAAAAATTTCTTTCCAAAAAGAACCCATGAATCTACTGTCCCTATCACTTACAATGCTCTTGGGGAGCCCATGCAATCTGAAGATTTATTTGAAACAAATATCAGCCACTTGTGCATCACTAAAATATGATGTAACAGAAAATAAATAATTTTTTTTTTTCAATCTATCCACTATCACATATATGCAATCCTTACACAAATATTTGGGCAACCTGGTGATGAAGTCCATTGAGATACTGTCCCATTTTTGCTCCGGAATGGGAAATGACTGCAATAAACCAACTGGGCATGTAAGTTATGATTTTTTTTCTGAAATAAATTACATTCATTCACATATTTTTGAACATATTAATTCATCCCCTTCCACAATAATCTTTTCCTCAATTTCCTATAAGTTTTGAAGATCCTTGGATGCCCAGCTAGTGGGGAATCATGCGCTTCTTGAAACTTTTTATACTTGAGATTTGAATCCGGAATAAAATAAATTAAATCCTTATAATATATCATCCAATTCAAAATACTATATTTATAATCACCCTTGGTTCCATCTAACACATCACAAGCAAATTTATCTTTGGCATATTCAACTAGTAACATATTTTTCCAATCTCTAGCAATGTCCATGAGAGAAAAAGAAGGTCTTCGAGATAATGCATTTTCTACAATGTTATTCTTCCATTTGACATATTCAATATCAAAATAATAATATTTAATATTTCTTACCCACATGTGTTTTCTTTCATTTAGATCCTTTTGGGCGTGGAAGTGCCTTAGACTATTGTGGTCAGTTTTCAACACAAACTTGTTTCCTACCAAGTATTGTCAAAACTTGGCCAATGCATGCATGATGGCCACCATTTATTTGTCATATATGGAGTAAATTTTTTCATCATAATACAAATTTATTCTCTCAAAGGATATAGGGTGTTGTCCTTGCTTTAAGACAACCCCTATTCCTCCACATGAAGCATCACATTCAACAACAAAAGGCTTAGAAAAATTAGGTAATGCAAGTATGGGACAACTACTCATTAACTCTTTCATTTTTTGGAAGTAATTTTCATCCTCTTCATCTCACTTGAAAGAATCCTTCTTAGTGAAATTAGTGAGTGGAGAATTCAACTTGGAGAACCCTTTCACAAACTTTCTATAATAGGTGCATATTCCAATGAAACCTCTTAATTCGGTGATGTTTTTTGGTGATGGCCATTCTAAGATAGCCCTGATTTTTACATGTGTAATTTCACACATTATTTCCCAATAATTTTCCCAATATACAGTATTTAATTCATTCCAAATTCACATTTAGACATCTTAGCAAACAAGGATTGTTCTTGCAAAGTTCTCAACACAATCTCTAGATGATGCAAGTGCTCTTCCCAAGTTTTACTGTAAATGAGAATATCACAAAAGAAGACAAATAAAAACCTTCTAAGATTCTTGAAAAATATTTTATTCATGCATGATTGAAATGTGGTTTGAGAATTGGTTAATACAAATTTCATAACAAGAAACTCAAAGTGACCATAATGACATCGAACAGCAGTATTTTGCACACCTGCTTCCTTCATTCAAATTTGGTGATAACCTGATCTAAGGTCAATTTTGGAGAAATATTTGGCTCCAAACAGCTGATCCATGAGATCATAAACATTAGTAATAGGATACCTATAGCTAATGGTCTTCTTGTTCAAATATCTAAAATCTATACACATCCACAAGGTTCCATCTTTTTTCTTTACCAACACTACTGAAGAAGCATAAGGGCTAGAGCTTGGTCTAATGAGCCCCAAATCTAAGAGTTCTTGGATGGCCTTATAAATTTAATATCTGAATCTCTTGGGAATTATATAAGGTGGTATCTGAATGGGTGGATTACCCTCCTCCAAAACAATGTCGTGCTCAACCCCCCTATCAGGTGGTCTACCATGTGGAAGATCTCTAAAAACAATTTCATACTTTTTCAATAGTTTCTCTATCTATTTTGGGTGTTCAAAAACCTTTATTTTTGGCTTGGGAGATGTGATATGACATTCAGCAGCCCATTATATTTCCCCATGCTTCAGTATAGATCTCATACTATTGCAATTCACTACTTGATTTGGATAAGTGTGCTTCCCTCTTACAACCCTTAGTACACCTTTTGAATCCTGAAAATTCATCTCAAGAATTTGATAATTTACTATATTATCCACTATATAATACATACATTTAACTCCCAAAAACAAATTAATATCAGAAACATCAACCACATAAAAAATATCAACAAAAGTATAGTTACCTACATTGACTTGCAGCTTTGGAACCCATGTTTTGCACTGCATTTTGTTGTGACCGGGAATGACAACTGTGAATCCATTGAATGGTTCAGTAGATATATTCATTTTCTCCACCATCTCTGCATCAATGAATTTATGTGTGTCTCATCCATATACAAAAAAGGAATCTCTTTGTCCTAATACCACACCCTTGCATCGGATAGTGTGATAGTGAGGCACTGTTGAAAGTACTGTCATTCTTGCTTTGTCTAGTGAAGGCTGATCTTCTTCAGATGCTATCTCATATGCTTCCTATTGATCACAATTGTGTCCTTCTTCATCCATATCCCCGTCATACTCATAATTATCAGAAAATACTTCTATGTATTGATCTTTTCCCTTAGTGCAATTATGCCCCGGTGTCTATGGTTGAAAGCATGTGAAGAACAATTTTTTTCTTCAAAGTTCATCTGTGTTTAGTAATTATTTATTATTATTTTCATTTGAATATATTCGCAAAGGCTTATTATCAGGTGCATATCTTTTCCAAGGTTTCTTTTCAAATTTGAAGTTAGGCTTGGGAGGAAATCTTGTTCTAGGACGCACATTTTGGAGATCTATAGTCATGCTCATTGCATCTTTTAATGTAGCGGGCTTGTGGGATTTGAACAAAAATTTTAAGGGTTAAAACAAAAATTTAGTTAAAATAAATTCTAACATTCCCATAGACACATCAGCCACCTTTACTGATAATTTTTTAAATTCCATCATATAATTAGTCGGGGTCCCAACTTGCTTCAATTGTGATAGTTCTTTGAAAGACAATTCAAGATCTTTTTGCTCAAATCTCTCTAGTACCCTATCAATAAATTCTCCTATGTGTTAAGCTGATCATGACCCAAATTATTCATGACATGTAACCACCATTCATTGTCATCTCCTTCTAAGTGCAATATGAACATTTTTAAGGCATATTCTTCCACCATTTTATTCAACTGAAAATACACATCTAATTTTTGCACCCAGGTGTTAGCAGAACTTTGAGAGGAGCCATTAAAAGTAGGGAGTAGAAATTTAATAATGGCACAATTAAAGTATTTGTTTTTATATAGGGATTTATTATATTCCTTCCTTTTGAGTTTATTTTCAGCAAGAAAGTATTGATCAAATGGAACACTATGTTTACAATCTTCATCCAATTTATCCCATTCTTTTGCCATTGTAGCAAGTTCAAGTTGAATGTTGGGATATTCTTTGGGTACAAGAAATTTAGGTGCAGTAGGCCATGGTGTGTTATGAAATTTATGGGGTATATTATGGGGTCTTTTTCTTGAAAAAATATGCTCACCCATTGTTTTATTTTCTTCTGATTGTGAACTACTGCTATCTCCAATTACTCCTGATTTGCTTCCAAATTTGCTAACCAACAATTTGAATCCTTTCATAAGGTTTTGGTTCATGTTATTATTTATGTAATAAAAGAGAGGTTTAATGAATTTAATATATTCCACCTTTCCCTGATTAAAGTATTCCTTCCCCTCACTAGCCATAGTTTCAGTACAATGTACCTCTTCTTCTAGTACTTCTTCTTCTTCAACAAAAACACCTTTCAACTTCAGGATCTAAGGGTGGTGGATAATTTATTTGAATAATTTTTAAGACCATAAGGTTCCTAGAACATGATATGATACCACTTGTAATGTACCTTTTTGAAATTTTATTAAATGACCAATTTTTTCACCTTTTTCCCAATTTTGACCTTAACTGGTTTTGATGTCTAGACCTCCAAATTGGCCCAAATGCTCCCAAATTTTCTTAGAAGGTACATTAATGATATTAGAAATTAAATATAATTTTAATGGATGTTTAATTACCCCCAAATTACTTCTGAAAACTTTTATAATGTTTTGTTCAAAGTAGGAGCCTTACTAGCAAATCCGGGCTCCAAACCCCCCTAGGTAATTGCCAGAAATGGCTTCTCAAATGGTCCTGAAGTCACTCGAATTTAAAAAAAGAGGCAGGGGATGTGTAAGGGAAATTTTAAAAGTATCATTTGAATCATGGTTAATATTATACATGCTGTTATTACTCTTTCCAAAACAACTCCCAAATCACAATTTCGACCCTTGGGGAAAATGCACCAAATCTTCTCCCAATGCAATAAAAATGAGTAAAATGGATTCCAATGCTTAATTAATGAACATGAGACTTGAAATAAACATTAATTAAAGTAAATTTAAATCATACATTTATCATATATACATTCCTCCATTCAATATAATAAACATTACCATATCATATATCAAAATAGAATGGAAATGGTGACTGTTTGCTCATTAAAAGTAATTTTGACATACAAATATTGGGTATTTAGACTTGAAATTTTTTGAAAATTAATAAAAAAAATATATTTAACTTATTACAATAATAAATATACCAGTAATATATCTCCAAAGAGTACATGAGCTCACCCAAGGCACAATCCCTCCATGAGCATGAATATGGAGAGAAAACTAGAAATGGTTGATAGAGAGTGCTGCAATAGAAGAATACAAATGATTTAATTTATATTAAACAAGCAAAAAAGACTCCATTAAATATCCTTTAAATATCTGAGTGGACTCTCTAAACACCAACTTGGATGATAATCTTTCACCCTCGAAATTGGCCAAGGAAAGAAAACCAGTCATCCACTATCTCTCACAATTCACAAATGACAATTTCTCAAATGATAAAAATACCTTCCCTTGGTTTATTCCTATAATTTATAAAAATCATTAGCTTTATAAGGTTCCCAATCCATCCATAAAATCAAGCCAATTCGAATTAGGGTGTGGGATCATAATTTTCCATGTGTCCCCTCTTTCCTAGCCTTCCACCTTCCCCAAGCCCATTAAGCTTCCCAAAATCACATGAGAGCTCTGTTGGAGGTTATATTTCAACCTGACATGTAATATATGTCATATTTCATCCTTCATACCTGATTTGTGTCATAGGTTTCATAGCATCTTCATCATTGTTATCATAGAGCTAAAAAATCTAGTCCAAGTGTTTCACTAGCTCCAAAATGACTCTTCCTTTCCCATGTAAGTTACATTTCTTCCCAAATTAGACCTATGATGCATATGGAAAAGTTTAATAGTGTTATAAATCATCAAAGAAACTTTAGGATTCCCATGGATTCGAAATTGCAAGAGGAGGACGCCACGTGGCACAAAATTTCTAGCTTGTGTGGGCTCCATAGTCTCCATGTGTCTCCATGCTTCATTGCCACTTCAATTTTCTCTTGTATTTATGTAATAAGATACATTATGAAATATTTATCCCATGTTAATGTCTAAACATCATTTATTATCTCCCTTACTAAAATTCCAAATGTATCCATCCAACCTAGGGAACTAGTAGGATTGATGGAATTGTCCTGCTATGCATTTATTTGAATGGGGACATTACACTTCCATCCAAAGAATCAAGAAAGAGATTTGGATAAAAAACCTATATAACCTAGAATCTATATGATATGGGCCTAAATTATGGTTTGACTAGGTGAAGGATCCTTTTTTGCGTGTCGCATCCATGAGATCCCAATCTTGCATAATATCTTCAACCCACTCTCAAGACGAATCCCTAAGTATGTTTCCTCCTTTCCACTTAGAGGAATAAAGAGTGAGGTTTAGGTCTCCAGACAAGATGATATTTTACAAGTGGAATTCACTTGCTAACAATATCATGGAATCCCATCAAAATTCATGATTACACACATGAGCATAAATGTTGAAGAGACTTACTAGAAGCTGAGACTCATTATGGAAATGTTGCGAGAAGATCCAATGCACATTGAGATGCTCCTATACTAGATCAAACTTTGTTTCATCTAGAGAGTTCCTAATCCTCTAGACACACCTCTAGAAGACTTTGCGGATCCTTTCTCATATTTCCAAAGGAAGGAGCAGGTTTGAAGGAACCCTAGATCCTCCAATTTTGTCTCCTAAATTAGAAGTAAATGTGTGTTTTCCATTATAATAAAGTCCTTCATTGCATTTTCCTTTAAATTTCTACCGATCCCCCTACAATACTAGGAGACAAGATTCATTATTTACCTTTATTTGAGGGATGAGCTCCTATGGAGCTCTGAACATGAGTTCTAGTGGGTCTAGGGTTTCGGGCTATCAACTTGTCGAGAGTGGTTTGGATCCCTTGCATTTTGTCTTTATATGTTTCTTGCTCTCATTTTTCTCGAAGTGTTTTATGACCCCTTGTTGATTTCTTCTCAGTGTTTTGAGATTCTGAATACTCCCCTTTATCTTCTTCAAATTCATTTGAGGAAGTATCTTTTGGCTGTGATTCTTCATAGGGTTCTGTGTCTGTCGTTACCATGGCTGTTGGGGAAACAAATTTTTTTGGATGAATATTAGGAGGCAAACTTTCTAGGGCTGAAATAGGTTGTTTTGGTCTTTCCCCGTTTCACTTCGTACAGATCTAGAAGTGAACCAAGAATGGAAAAACTATTTCATTTATTTGTTGAGTTGTTGTTCATTTCCTTAGGATCCTGTTGCTGCCGCAACCTGCTTCCCCAATTTTAGTTTTTTACGTAAACTCAGGGACCCCTCCTTGTCATTGGTTGCTCAAACCCACTGGTTGAAAGTTTGGCGTCTTGAAGCTTATCTTGTGTTTGATTTTGATTGCTCGACCTTTTAAGTTTTTGGCCAAGTTAGTTTGAGTCGTGCGTTTTCCTGGTACCCGTCAAAGTTTGAAATTTTGCATGAACAGGAGAAAAGGCGGTTTTTTGGTTTGAATTTTAATCCTAGATATGATGTTTTCTCTCTTTGGATCGGGCCTCTTTTGGAAGAGATAGAGTCTTATTTCACCCGCCGTTGCGGCCCTCAGAACAAAGTCTCCGCCCGACCTACTTCTCTCCGACGCCCGATTCGGGTGGTGAATCGTTTTCCCAGAGTCCCGCGTCACTCGACGTTGCGGCTGGGGAATTAAAATCAGGCCCCGACTTGAGTTTCATCCGATGCCCGAACTACCGCCTTTGCAGCTCCCGTCGCCTGTCCGTAGCTTGCATCCCGTCCGCCGTTGCGGGTGGCGGAGCAGTCTACCCACCGTTCCGCTCTCCTCCNTGCCCAGAGTCCCGCGTCACCCGACGTTGCGGCTGGGGAATTAAAGTCAGGCCCCGACTTGAGTTTCATCCGACGCCCGAACTACCGCCTTTGCAGCTCCCGTCGCCTGTCCGTAGCTTGCATCCCGTCCGCCGTTGCGGGTGGCGGAGCAGTCTACCCACCGTTCCGCTCTCCTCCGCCGTCCGATCACCTACGACGCTCGTTGTCCACTTCCTCTCTTCCCATGCTCGTTCGCCGTTGCGGCTCCCCGAAAATTACCCATACAATGCCTGATTTTATCCCACCCGACAGCCTTTGCTCTTCATAGGTTCCGCCCATAAAGCCAGGCCAATTTCCATGTGAATATTTTACTAGGGTTATAAAATTTTGATGTTCGATGTCTCAAATTAGTGGATAATGTGCCTAAATTTCATGCAGGGAGAATCACAAGAGTCACGAAGGTGGCCTGCGGCAAGGAAAGAGACAACCCAAACTGAAGACAAAGGTGCCACTGAAGCGTTTCAGCAGTTACTG
>LPNX010943206.1:3070-73119 GCA_001517045.1 Pseudotsuga menziesii
GAGATCATCTTACTGTTTTGGGTTTCACATCTTGTGGTGATACTATCTTAGAGGAAGTTGAGGGGTTTTCTCCATTTATGGTTTCCCCTATCAAAAATCTTTGTGTCTCTTGTCTCATGTGATGTGCTTATGTTATTGATGTGCTTGTTATTCTCTTAGTGAAAAGATCTTAACATAATGCTAGCTTAAATGTTGAAAAACTAACAGTTGCATCCAAATACTCATCACCTATGAGTTCAAACCTAGACACTGGAGCCATGGAAGTGATCACACAAACTTTCAAGGTTTTTGAAAACCAAACTGAAACATACAATCGATTTATCCACAGTCTACACATTTCCATCAACACTCCATCAGCATTGTGAATTTCCCTGCAAGGTCATCATACTGGCGAGTTGACAGGTTAATGAAACTTGGAAGCCTTTACCACACCATAATGATTTGCAGGAAAATCAAGTGAACGACTGCTTAAGTGTGATGTTTGCATGATGGAAAATCGACAGATGGCAAGCCTTCATGTGACACAAATATCAAAACCCTAATATCAATCATAACCTCAGCGTTGATCAACATTTTCATAATGTTGTGATAGCCTAGAAAACTCATCATTTCAAAACATGATTGAATGGTTACAATGCCCTAATCCTTCATTCATCGAATATCACAATAATGATGTTACTAACTAAGAATGTAATTGATGTACATAGGGTCAAGGTTATTATTATAATGATCGGGAGACAATTTATAACGTGACCAAACCTATATCAAAACTCTAATAATCACTTTAACCCCTTATGATAAACTTTAATAGTGACTCACTTAGAAAATTCGAAATAAGGATAAGAGTATAGTAATGTGTGGCTCATGAAAAATAATATTAAATACACTTTTAAGCCTTATGCCAAACATGATGAGATAAATAATTCAGAAGTAAGGAAGATTTATTAGGTCTCCTATATGAATTGAACAGAAACAGTTATCACACCATGTAATAGCTTACTTGGATTAATGGTAATAAATTCATTTGATTTCAAATATGCATGAGTGATAAATGGAATGAAATTAGGAGCTACTAACTTCGGGGTTTATAGTTTTTCATATGATCAAAAGAAATGAGAGATTAAGACCATGAGATTCAAATTTGACATAAACTGATGCTAATCCCTGTAAATCAATCAATCAATTAAGCTTCTATTGGGAGTACCTTCAAAATCAAAGATTTTGATTGCACTCCTAGAATATCTATAGATGAGTGTTGATCCAGGTGGTAATATCAAATGTCAATCAAAAGATTACCAATTTTGAAATTATTCATGTTCAAAATGCTCCGAAGGGTGTTGCTTGCCAACAATTGGTGACATGCAGGGACCAAACCAGTTATCTCTGTAGAAACAACATTCACACTTCAGATAATAAAAAATAATTCCTTAAAAGTATCAAATCTCTGCCTAAGTGATCCCAAATTCAAACCAACCTAAACATATGACCAGTCCTTAACAGATTTTCTGAAAACAATCTTATGGCTGTTATCTGGGTGTTCTTGGTCCTATTCAAACTTAGGCAAGTGTGGAGTAAAATGACTTAATTCCAATGTAGATCTATAAGACCAAATATAGGTTAGCCAATAACCGTATAGATGTGGCTTCTTTAGAACATCAGTTGACTTTCCCCTCATTCAAGCAAAATAGTAGTCAGTACTCCCCTTTTTTCTATTTTTTCATTTTTATTTTTGTTAACAACATAGTTAGTATATATACAAATTGTATAAATAGGGATAAACATGAAAATAATCAATCAGAAATACTATCTTATCTTGGTGACCAAATAATGATAGCCTTATTCACCAATCCTACCAGAAACTAATCAGTCCAGCTCGTGATGAGACTTCATGTCTCTCAATTATTTGACTAAGAGTCGTTGTCATTGGCTTGGTAACCAAATTTTTGACAACGTCATTCCAATAGAATTTATGATCATAAAAAGACCGGCTCGTGATGAGATCTCATGTTTCCTGATTAACCTTTTCATCTTTACCTTAGTTCAAGAGTACTGCCACGACTGAGTGACCAGATGTATTCGCGAAAATGAGGGGGAAAACCACAGACTCCTTAAGACAGCTTAAATATGACTAGATATCTTCAACGAATCTTCGAGCTTAGTAGACATCCATTGGAATCAGTAAATAAATTCCCTGAGGTATTGCTATGTAGGAAGACACCTGAAGACAACAATCAAGGATTGCTAAGAGAAAAATTGTGGAGGTTAAAACTAATACAAGTTTGAAAATAGATCACTTATGAGACATCGGATACTTCCAGCCATCATCAGTGGTTACGATATGATATGTATTTCAGTCATCCCTGTTTGACATATTTCATTACCAGGTTCTCCCTTAAGTCCATGCAAAATGCTTCATGTTGAATTCTGTGAGAGAAGGAAGGAGATGCGTCGGATAAAACAACTATTTATAGAGGCAAGTATGCAATCTTATGTACAGTGAATGATCTCGAAGAGTTGAATTGTTTTCATGACCTGTCACCTAAAATTTCCAATGAGTAAACATGATGATGATAGGAAAGAAGATAATTAGTAAATACAAGATCGAAAACTCTAACTAGAAATCAGAATGAAACAAAAAATATGTATAGAAATCTACACAATGGAATATACAATGAAAATGACTCAATGATATGGGATTACTGAAAGTACCTTTTAAGGATATGTCCATTTACCGGGAGGGTATCGAGCTGTCCTTGCAAAGTCTGCAAATGAAAAGTATTAGGACCAAGCTTTTCTGCTATCACATATGGACCTAACCAAAGATGTTGGAATTTAGTATGCTCCCCTTTATCTTCATGTGCTTTGTCCCATTTCAAAACAAGATCACCCACTTGTAATTACTTGTTCGAGGATGAGCCACGATCAAACCATGACTTAACAATTTGTTGGTGTTTCACAAAATGTCTCTTAGCCTTTTCTCGTTCTTCTTCCAATTTCAAAAACATATTGATTCTTTCTTCCATGGCTGAACACAATGTTTCTTGTACAACTTGTGCAAGCTGTAATGAAGGAAAAAACATATTTGGGGGAAGAATAGCATCCACTCCATATACCAAAAAGAAGGGAGAGTTACCAACAGGTGATTTTGGGTAACCCTATTAGCCCAGAGAGCTTGATACAGAACAATATGCCAATTCCTATGATGCTCAACTATGGATCTCTTCAGAATTTTCAGCAAGTTCTTATTAGTTGATTCAGCAAGGCCATTACCTTGTGGGTAATTGTTAACCGAATATATGATTCTGATTCCCTTTTCCAATGCAAATTTAGTTAATTTTCCAGAAGAAAAATAAGATGCATTATCAAACATGAGAGATTCGGGCACTCCAAATCTGGTAATTATGTTAGTTTCAAGAAATTGAAATACCTGATTTGTATTAACCACCTGCAGTGGTTCTGCTTCAGACCATCGAGTGAAATAGTCAGTGGATGTTATGATGTACTTGTGCTGAAGAGAGGAGGAGGGATTTATTGGTCCAATGATATCGATTCCCCACTATTGGAAAGGTCTATCCACGACCACAGGATGTAAAGGAAACGCTGGTTTTCTAACTCTGCTAGTTGCAGTTTGGCAATCTTGGCACCTTCTAACGAAAGCATGGGCATATTTTAATAGGGTTGGCCAAAAATAACCTGCTCTTAGAATTTTATGAGCAGTAGTATCACCACCGAAGTGGCCACCAGCAAGCCCGTCATGCAGTTGTGTTAAAACCAAATCAGATTCCTCCATCTCTAGATAACGAAGCAAAACTCCATCTGCATTTTTCCTGAAAAGCACATTATTTACCAATTGGTAGGGTGCTGATTTTAATCTTACCGCTCTCTTATTTTTTGGATCTAAATGGTCTGGAGCATTGCTATTTTCAAGATAAGTTCAAATATCAGTGTACCATGAACCAGCCAGATCTGGGATAAACAGAACCTCCTTCTGGAGCAAGGTATCATCTAAAGGTATGTCATTATGGTCAGCAGGTAGATGTGATGATTCAGCTGCCAGTTTACACAGCCCCAAACCATGTACGACTTGAGAGGGTTTAATCTCTAGGTCATACTCCTGAAGAGAATCCATCCAATGTGCCCTTTTTTCTCCAAGGTCTTTTTGTACTAGCAAATTTCTCACAGCAAAGAATGGAACAATTACCTTGGTTTTTTATTTAAGGAGATAAGGGTGAAAATGTTTTATTACTTTGAACACAGCAAAAGCCTGTTTATCCACTTCATGGTAATTCATCTTAACTCCTTTTAAATTATAGCTCATGAAGGATATAGGTACTTCATGCCTTGCTAGTTTTGCTGAGTAAGAATAGCTGCGTAATATATGTCAGATGCAAAAGTATAGAGAATAAAATCTTTCCTGAAGTCAGGGCTCACGAGTGCAGGTGCCTCAGCTATGGCTTCTCTAATTTTGATAAACGACTCTTTCTCTTTATCTCGCCTTGAAAAAGTACTGTCTTTCTTAATCATATTCTGCAGTGGACGCATGATTTCAGAAAAATTGGGAACAAATCTTCTTACGAAATTAATTTTTCCCATGAAGGATTGCATGGATTTCTTAGTAGAAGGAAAAGGAATCCTAGAGATAGCTTCGGTTCTCTCTGGATAAATCATGATCCCTTCCTTTGACACTACAAACCCTAGTAAAATTCCCTCAGTTACTACAAATATTGTCTTTCTAGGGTTAATGGAAATACCGAACTTCCTGCAACGTTCAAGCACTTTACGTAAGTGTGAAATGTGATCAGATCTATTTTTTGAAAACAAAATGATGTCATCCCAATAGACAACGACAGAGTGATTTATAAGACCTCTGAAAGCAGTGTCCATTTCCCTTTAGAATGTAGCCCCAGCATTTATCAATCCGAATGGCATTTTCCTGTAGGCATAGTTTCCCCAAGGGGTCCTAAAAGTGGTTTTCAGCTGGTCTACAGGAGAGACTAGAACCTGATTGTACCCAGAAAAAACCGTCTAATAAAGATAGCATCTGAGCACTGGACACCTTCTGGAGGATTTGTTCCATGGGCGGAACATGATAGTTTTCATTCTCTAATGATCAGTTTAAGTTTTAGAAATCTACACATAACCAAATATCTCCATTTTTCTTCCCAACAGGGACAAGGTTCACCACCCACTGTGTATGACATACAGGAAATATAATCTGGGTAGTAAGTAATTTATTCAATTCTTTCTTTACCGCCGGTTCTAAGGCAGGGTGCATTTTCCTTAGCTTCTACTGGAAAGGTTTCTGGGTATCAAAGGTCTTCAGATCATCGTATGACCATGCAAATACATCCTTAAACTCACTAAATAGTTTCAAAAAGGTTGATTTTTCGTGATGGGAACAGTCTGATCGTAAATTAATATTTTGAGGATTTGCTTCCGTGTCTAAATTTATGGTTTCATAATGCATGTTGGAACTGTTCATCTTGCAATTAGGCACTCCCTTGAACTTATCATGCAGGTCATAAAAATTTTCGAGCCTAAGGACTCAGGTAGGGATTGAATTTACTAGCTCAAAAGAATTGTCAACTGGCTGAGGTGGGTGGATTATTGAGAAATTGTGCAAATCTTCGTCATGTGTGATCTCACCAATTGTTGATTCCTTAAAAGCATCTTCTCCTGTTAAGAAGGCAATGATATACAAATCATCACTAAAAACACACCAATTAGTGATGTTATCAGGGATTGATGGTTTAAACAACAATTCAATAGAGAAAACATTAGGAGAAAAATTTTCTGCGGGAATGAGTCGTGAAGCTACATTTGCCAAAAGGTCAGCTTCCTGATTCTGAAAACGAGGAATGGATTTGATATTAAAGGCACCAAGTGCTGAAATTAAATTCCATACCTCTTTTTGATAACTTTGCAAATGATTAGATAAGCAATGAATGGAATTATGAACTTGTCGAACGATAATTTCAGAATCTTAACATTTAAGTCCAATGCCTTCCTGAGTCCCTGGACGAGGGCCTCATATTCGGCTGTGTTATTTGTGCAAAGAAATTCCAGCCTACAAGATATCATAAATTTGTTTCCTGTGGGGTCTAGGAGCATGCAACCTACTCCTGCACCTTCCTTGGATCGAGAACCATCAAAGTACAGATGCCAAGGCTTATCAATGAGACTAATTACATCATTTAAATTATTCACAGTGTTAATCAAACTGGGAACAACTTCCTGAAAATCATAATGTAAAATTTATGATTTATTTAGAAGATCAGTAAATGCAAATTTAAGTGCAGGAAAACTCCCTAAATCGGAATCGTATCCATAGTTACCCAAAATAGAATCACTAAACAAGACTAGTTCATTGGGAGAGTTAATCTCAGTCACTATGTGTTTCATGTACCTCTCCCTGTCAATCCTGATCTGATTTGGTCGCTCATTTTTAGGTAACCACAAGTGTGACCAATCGGTTGAAAAATATCCTTTTAACGCTTGAGACCAGTCATGACTTAAGAACAACCCATAAACATCTGGTATGTTTGCTACCACTACATCGATAACCTGGAAGATCTATGGATTAGTAGCCATTCTGATCATTACTCCTTTTAATTCTCCTACAATTTTCACCTTAGATCGATCTAACTGGCTTATTTGAATTTCACAAGGATTGGGTTTGGCATTTAGCTTCTTGCAGACCGAATAGGGCATAACGTTTGACGAAGCTCTAGAATCGATCATACAGTTATGAACATTCCGATTGAAGATTTCAAACGTTAGTAGAAAGGGAGGAGCTGTAGATTTGGATTTCTTACCTATGAGTGCATCTTTATCAGCGACTATTTTTATATTACTATTAAAACCTACCATTGTTTTACTGGTTGAAGGATCAAGGTTGTTGACTAAAGGTACAGAGGGCTGATTTTTCATTTTAGGGTTTGATGGAGTTGATAAGTTTGAAAGTATTGATCCCCCAGGCATAGGATAAATTTTCAATAAATAAAACATGATGATATTTGCCCTCTGTTTCTTGAGATATTCTATGATGTGATATTAGAGATCTATAGCTTGAGTTACAAGCTACTGATTCGAAGGTTGAGGACTGTTCCTAGGTGCTGATGATGGCTACGAATCCATAGGCCCTTTACTTCTTGTATTATGGGTGTGTTGGTTGACAAAAACAGAATGATCACTAGACTTCCCTTCTTTGGCTGAACTATCCCAGAAATGGCAATTAAGTGGGAGAGGATCTTCAGAAGTTTCTCCGGTTCATGATCTTCATCCGAGTCCTAATCGGTTGAAGAATCAGGTAAGGCATAAACAACCCTTATAGTATTGAAAACTTCCTCATTAGTTGATATGTCAAGCGGAGTGTTTTTCCTGGCATTTGGGGATGTAAATGGTCGGTATGGGGTTTTAAAATTCCCTCTATTTGAAGTACCTTCCCCATTATTCCATTTCAGTATCACCGCTTCATTTGTGAGAGACATAATGGCTTGTTGTAATTTTTCTACATCAAAAGCGAGAGCATTCTTTTTATTCGTGTTGGTTTTTACAGAACCTTCATTGCATTTATGAAGAGAACTATCAGTTTTGCCATTATTTTCTAGTTCAAACATCAATGAATTCTTTTCAACTTTTATCGCTTCTTCGAAGGTTTCAACTAACGTGATTTTACCAGCTTGTTTCACAAACATACCCAGGTATTTAGGTAAAGCTGAAGCATAATTCTCGATTATGATATCTTCTGGAGGTTGAGAGGCTACTGGTATCTTATTCAAGAGAGTAAGAAAATGTTGATTGAAATCTTTTATCCTTTCTTTGCTCTCCATCTTTATTCTATCCAATTCTAGAGCCAACATAGCAGGGGTTTTATCTTCACCAAACTTGTTTAGGAATGCCTGACTAAAATCACTCCAGCTAGTTATGGATCCTTGAGTTAGGTAAAAATACCAAACTGTAGCTTTCCTTCGAAAGTTAAAGGGAATAGTTGACATACCACATCCTCATGTTGAACATTCATAGTCTAAACAGCTAGGATGAATTTGTCATTGTGATTTTTGACCAAGCCCTTATCATCTGGGTCAAACTTAGGTAGCAATTTGTCAGGATGTTTAGGTAGGTTATGCTATATTCTAGGTATAGCAACGACACCGCGTTGTAACCATGGTCTATCAGCATTAGGGTTACCTTGATCATGATCACCCATGTCTGGATCAGATTCTGGGTTTGATGAAGACTCGTTGTTATGGTCACGGGGGCTATCAGGTGGTGATTCAGGAGGTGAAGGGGGTAGATCATACCCACTTGTAGACAACAATCATCGGGAAGTGTTATGACTAGCCACTCCTCTCAAAATATCACTAAGATGATAATCAGGAGACCCTCTCAATGGTTCAAGAGGCTCTTCTCCAATTGGATCAGCAACTGACTCAGTTACTGCCAAGGTTTGAAAATGAGCTCTGCTTGGCAATCCGAAATTGATCAAAGAGATCCCTGTTTGGCGAGAATAGGCTCTAGTTAAAATTCTACGGGATTCCTCTAAGGTTTTATTTATCTGCTCTAGGGAAATTGGTGAGACAGTTGGGTCTCTTTCAATAATTGTCCTAGCTGCATCTAAAAAGGGAGTGTTTATGGCTTCGGGTTGTGATTTAGAGACCATAGTAGACAATATTCCAAAACTCATGAGGGGGGAAGTAGGTTGATTACTGGTAGGAGCATTATGTGATCGATCATCCATTAAGATTTAAGCTCAGGCCCTCCTTCTAGCGCCATTTGTTGGCCGAAAATACTGATCTAGGCCAACAATGGAAAGACAGCCCACACACTCGACTTACTGCAATCTTGTATATGTTTGGAGTGACTGTCTCTCACAGGATCAAGGCCCTGTTTCCTGTATAATGTGCTCTCAAAAATAGAGAGTCTCCTTAGGTATATGTGGCAAGGTTTACTTAACCAAATCTTCTAGCAAATCATAGAGATTCAACCTAAATATTGACTAATGCTGAAAACTAACTTAAACTAAGTACTAAAAATAGTAGCTCCTAATTCTATCCTACAATGACCTAAATGCAAGCTAACTATCTCAGCTGAGAGCATGAAATTTGGTCTTAACAACAGGTCTCAATATATATAAGGCGATCTATAATTTTGCATTGTTAGAGAAGTCTACAATTAATAGAACTAAAACTAAATCAACTCACAATAAGATAATATCTCATTACAAGATAATTTAAATATGAAATAAAACCTGTTATCAATATAAATCTAACATAATCTTGAAATATGACAAATACAATCGTATATTTAACCTGAAGACAGACAAGGTCAGCTTACACAATTAATAATTCATGTAACACAGTTTCATAATCAATTGAAAAATCGTGAAGAAACTCACTCACTTCCAACATAAAAACAAATCATTCACATTTCAAGATGATGTAATCATTAGAGATCCACGAAAGAATGGTTTCACATACAATATGATATATATATATATATGAAAATGAAATTTAACAAAGGAGAAACATCATTAGCGCAGTATAAAATAACTAAAAGACTTAGCTAAGGTCTTAAGTATTCTGTAGCATCCAGTAATCTTCAGAATAAGTTCCAAAAAACACAAGCACAACAGAATGTAATACAAAACTGTCAAATAGTCATTCTCCACAAGTCTTAGGAATCAAACCCTTTACTACAGTTTGGGAATTGTTTATAAAGGGAACTGAAATAACAACTAATTAGCTAATGCTCCTATTTTCATGATGATACATGGGCTTTATCCAACTATAGGATAACGAAAAGACCAGGATCATAGGCATATATTTGTGTAACCGCCAGAAGGGAATAACGTGCAAAGAAATAGGTAACTTACTGGATAAATCCAGTATCGTTATCCCTAGAACATGTCATCCCTATATTCGATAACCCACATTGATAATTTTCAGGAATAAGAGTACAAGAACAGCAAAACCAGTACTCAGTTGTATCTTCGAAACGACCTTTAGTTGAAACCACAAAAACAACATTGCATCTAGCTCCATGTCACGTAGTTATTAATACCTAACAATTTCAAACATAATTTGTTACGAAAGTGCAAATAATAATCACATAGAAACATACAGGATGTCTGCAGAATTGAAATTCTGCAGATATCCTCATTAAATAATAAAACTTTGCACAAAGAGAAAAAAATGACAAAGACCAAGATATTATTAACCTGTAGGGATTAATTTTGGAATCAGCTACATACATAATTAAAGATCTAAAACCATAAGACCAAAAATAATAATTCATTGTAGAAAACAAAATATCATATTTTTAGAGCTGATTCGACTCACAGCCGAATTGGCACGCTTCTCCTCGCTTCATCTAGCTTGGCTTTGAACCTAACAGTCCTGGTCTAGGAAATCTTATTCTGTTTCTTCAACTTTTGATTCTTTAACAGAAGCCTTTTAACTTGTTCTTTATATTTCAGCTTCTTTTCCCTCAACAAATTCCACTCCTAAATCCAAGAGATTAAATCTGCTTTCAGACTTGTGATCTCATCCATAGCAAATGTTTGGATAACTTCGGCCTCCTTCGATTCTCTATTCGAGGTTCCTCGATCTTCCTGAACTACAAAGGGTTTTTTATCTATTTCTTGATCACATTCATGATCTACTTGCTGAATATCACCAAAATTATCCCTAGAGAGGGACACATATTTCAGATCCAAAAAAGCTTGATGAATGGGAATTGGATTGGGACAAGGTTCCGAGGAGTCACTTACCTCAATAACAAGATTATCCCCAATGTTCAGGTCTCTCCTTGCAAACAAGGTAGTTTTCATACCATTAGTGGTCCTATGAATAGCTCAATTACTCAACACTCGACTAGTTTGGTGTTCAGCCTGTTTCTGTCCTATGTCAGCCTGTGAGTAAGGAAAATTCCTATTTTGACAGGGTACGGTGATTGCTGGTTTTTTCATTGGAGCTTGAGAATTATCAACAAGAACTTCAGGATTTGTTTCAATATTAACTTTAACATCACTGATACTTAGGGTTTGGTTAGGTTCAAATACTTCATCGTCCAAATTACCTTGAGAACCAGACTCTTCTAGTTCATGCTCGGCTTCTTCATTTTTTATATGCCTATGTCTAATTCTAGGCCATTCTGCATTCTCCCCAAACCCATTACGCATGAGGAAAGATTCCCAAGTTTCTCCTAGTTCTCCTAGCTGGTATGACACGAGAATTTTAATTAATCCGTGATGAAACAAACTCCTCTCCTTATCTCCTATGTTCATTTGATAGGAGCAGGCCATCTTGTGCAGGCTATTCAAGAAATAGTAAGGCATATTCACAGGGTGTCCCTTAGATATCATTAACAATCGGAGGTGATAGAATTGATTTTGACAGAGCCTACCCTCACAAGTAACGTACCTGATGATCAGCTCGAGCAAAGCATGGCATTTTTTTATGAGCAGCCTAGAGGGGAAACCGGATTTGTATTTTGTTCGCCGATGAGTTGGAGTAAGAAACTCCTTCCAATCCTCATTTTTAACATGCTTTCCTTTATACCAGTGCTCACCTGTCTGTGGTAACCCAATGGCATGAGAAATAAACTCTTCAGTCAGCTTCAATTCAATATCCCCAACTTGTGCATTAACCCCATCAAACGATGCTGCAAATGCCTTGGAATATGCTATGTTGAACCCAGAGAACTTCTGGAAGAACCCTAGCCATTCAACCCTAAGTATTACCTCCCGACATTCAGGGGATGCATCCAAATACTCATCACCTATGAGTTCAAACCTAGACACCGGAGCCATGGTAGCGATCACACAAACTTTCTAGGTTTTCGAAAACTAGACTGAAACATACAATCAATTTATCCACAGTCTACGCATTTCCATCAACACTCCAAAATGCCCTGTTTTATCAAAGCACTGTGAATTTCCCTACAAGGTCATCATACTGGCGAGTTGACAAGTTAATGAAACTTGGAAGCATTTACCACACCATAATGATCTGCAGGAAAATCAAGTGAACGACTACTTAAGTGTGATGTTTGCATGATGGAAAATCGACAGATGGCAAGCCTTCATGTGACACGGATATCAAAACCCTAATTTCAATCATAACCTTAGCGCTGATCGACATTTTCATAATGTTGTGATAGCCTAGAAAACTCATCGTTTCAAAACATGATTGAATGGTTACAATGCCCTAATCCTTCATTCATCAAATATCACAATAATAATGTTACTAACTAAGAATGTAATTGATGTACATAGGATCAAGGTTATTATTATAATGATCGGGAGACAATTTATAACGTGACCAAACCTATATCAAAACTCTAAAAATCATCTTAACCCCTTATGATAAACTTTAATAGTGACTCACTTCAAAAATTTGAAATAAGGATAAGAGTATAATAATGTGTGGCTCACGAAAAATAATATTAAATACACTTTTAAACCTTATGCCAAACATGATGAGATAAATAATTCAGAAGTGAGGAAGCTTTATTAGGTCTCCTATATGAATTGAACAGAAACCATTATCACACTATGTAATAGCTTGCTTGGATTAATGGTAGTAAATTCATTTGATTTCAAGTATGCATGAGTGATAAATGGAATGAAATTACGAGATACTAACTTCGGGGTTTATAGTTTTTTAGATGATCAAAAGAAATGAGAGATTAAGACCATGAGATTTAAATTTGACATAAACTGATGCTAATCCCTGTAAATCGATCAATCAATTAAGCTTCTATGGGGAGTACCTTCAGAATCAAAGATTCTGAGGGCACTCCTATAATATCTATAGATGAGTGTTGATCTAGGTGGTAATATCAAATGTCGATCAAAAAATTACCAATTTTGAAATTATTCATGTTCAAAATGCTCTGAAGGGTGTTGCTTGCCAACAAAGCCTAAGGTCATTTATTTAAAAATCCTTTCAGCATTATCTGAGTGGGGTAGTAAAAATACTCCCAGTAAAAGCATAATTTACTCCCTTCCTCCACTTTTGCAGGAACACTCGGTGGGTTTCTTTGATGGAGCAGCATCGAATGGTGCCTATGGTGCAAGTTTTGTGATCATGTTAGACCGCAACAGAATATTGAATGGCTGGCTTAAGGCTGGAAAAGGGACAAACACCTGAGATGAAGTACTTGGTTTGTGGGGTCTTCTTCACTTAGCCAGAGATTGGGGGATCAAGCATTTACAGGTATTGGGTGACTCTGAGGTTGTCATAAATTGGGCAAAGGACAAGGCGAGACTAGAATCACTGGAGCTCACTCACTGGCTCAACATTATCATTTCCTTAAAGCTTAAGTTCTCTTGGCTATCCTTTTCCCATGATTACAGAGAACTAAACCAGGTTGCGGATGTTCTCTCCAAGAATGACTTGGGAGAAATGGATGGTAAAATTCAATTTGTTTTATACTCTGAGGGATCACTTCCTAGAGCTAGTCATTTATAGTTTCTTTAATTTGAAGCATGGTGATGACACTTATAGATTAAAAGACTTAGACCAGTTGTTACATTGTGTTGTAAAATTTTGACTTGTGTTAAATGGATGTAGGTAGTTTAGAGAATATGGTAGCACAGTCCCACTTCAGAATGTTAGCCATTTTGGACTCTATCAAGGCTTTATTGATTCTTCAATTAGTTTGTAATGATTAACATAACTTTCTTTAATAAAAAGTTGTCATTTTTGTATGAAAATAAAAATTGTAATAAACAATATTTACTTAAAAGCAACCAACCTTAAAAGCAATCTCATGGTTCTTAGCTCTCCATTAATCCCTTAAGAACAAGAACCAATATTGAACACATTGCTATTGCTACATGGTGACTCTTGTTTTGATTACCATATTTTCTTTTATTGTGCACCGAGGATGGTTGTTTGTTTACCATATTTTCCTTTGTCGTGCCAACTCATGATGGGTTGTCTTTTGTTTCAAGGGAGAAAGCGATCACTAGAATCACTTGAAGGCGCTCAGTTTTCTATTCGAATATGTGATATTAGAGATATATTTAAATGGTAGATATAATTCCATAAAAGAGAAGTATAAAATATTTTTTTATTACAACCTATTTTATTGAAAAATAAATAAATCTAGAAGTCATAGATCGTCAATGCTTAATTTATTGTGTACTGTTAGGAAAATTCGAGAGATTAACAATAGGTTTTGTCTTTAGGGTTTTTCGTTGCAGCTATTGTACCCACCTTTTTCAATCTGCATGTTACTCCTCTTACCCACAACGTATTACCACTTTACACTCTACTCACGCCTCAGTCTCAATGATGAGGACGACTGTGCTTGCAATATGGAAGAAGAAGATATTTCTCACCCCTCAACATTCCTTCAGTACTCTGAAGGCCACTGCAGACATGGGAATTAAAGCACTCTGTCAGACTAGCAAACTCCAAGAGGGAATGGACACATTCAACCATCTTATTTCGTTTAAATTCATCCCAATCTTAGCACCTGCAATTTTTTGTTAAGTATCCTAGTCCGACAGAATCGACATGAATTGGAATTTTCTGTTTACAGGCTTATAGTTGAAGTAGACATGGTCCCAGATTTGATGACTTTGAACATTGTCACCAATTTTCACTATCAAACAGGTAGAATGGATAATGCGTTCAAAGTGTTTGAAGGAATGGAAACACATGGGTATATTCCAGATGTCATAACCTTCAATACCCTCATCAAAGGGCTTTGCAGGGTGGGTAAGATGGACGATGCTCTCAAACTCTTCGATCGAATGGTGAGCAGACGATCGAATGGTGAGTAGGCTGCCGATATTTTTACCTATACCACCCTAATAGATGGGTTTTGTAAAATAGAGAAAACCCATGAGGCGTTCGGGTTGTTAGCTGTTATGCTGCAAAAGGGTCACGAGCCTGACACAATCACATTTACATCTCTAATTGATCGACTATGCAAACGAGGTAAGCTCCAACAGGCCAATAAACTACTCTATCAGATGTTAAAAGAAGGTCATAACCCCAATGTTATTACATTTACTACTCTGATTGATAGTCTTTGCAAAGAAAGAAAGTTGGACGAGGATGGAAAGCTCTTTTATGAAATGTTCGACAAAAATATATATCGTGATGTTGTCACATACAGTGTGATTATGGATGGATTATGTAAGGTAGGCAAGTTGGATGAGGCTAATAAACTTTTCATTGAAATGTCCAATAGAAATATATGCCCTAAGGCTCTCACATACAATGCACTTATAGATGGCTTCTGTAAGGAAGGCAGGTTGGAGGAGGCTGTGAAGCTCTTCCATGAAATGCCCCTCAAAAACATTTTCCCTAGTATAGTCCCATACAATGAACTTATTGATGGTTTCTGTAAGAAAGGTAGGTTGGAGGAGGCTGTGAAGCTCTTCCATGAAATACCTGATAAAAACATATGTCCTAACATTGTCACATACAATACAATTATTGATGGTTTCTTTAAGGAAGGCAAGTTGGAGGAGGCAGTGAAGCTCTTCCATGAAATACCTGATAAAAACATATGTCCTAACGTTGTCACATACAATACACTTATCAATGGTTTCTTTAAGGAAAGGAAAGTTGGAGGATGCAGCGAAGCTCAAATGACTAATAAAAACATATGTGCTAACGTAATTACATACAATGCACGTGTTGATGGTTTCTTTAAGGAAGGCAAGTTGGAAGAGGTTATGAAGCTCTTCCATGAAATGACCGACAAAAACATATGTCCCAATGTTGTCACATACAATGCACTTATTGATGGTTTCTGTAAGAAAGGCAGGTTGAAGGAGGCCATCAATCTCTTCCATGAAATGCCCGACAAAAAGATTTTCCCTGGTGTTGTCACATACAATACACTTATTGATGGTTTTTGTAAGAAAGGTAGGTTGGAGGAGGTTGTGGAACTCTTCCATGAAATTCCCGACCTTAACAATTGCCCTAATGTTGTCTCATACAGTGCACTTATGAATGGTTTCTGTCAGAAAAGCAGGTTGGAGGAGGCCATGAAGCTCTTCCATGAAATGCCCGACAAAAGCATTTGCCCTGATGTTCTCATATACAATGCACTAATTGATGGTTTCTGTAAGAAAGGCGAGTTGGAGGAGGCTATGAAGCTCTTCCATGAAATGCCCGACAAAAATATTTGCCCTGATGTTGTCACATACAGTGCACTTATGGATGGTTTCTATAAGAATGGCAGATTGGAGGAGGTTGTGAAGCTCTTCCATGAAATGCCTGGAAAAAATAGTTTCCCTAATGTTGTCACATAGATGCCATGGTTTCTTTTAGGATGGCAAGTGAGAGGAGGCTATGAAGCTCTTCCATGAAATGGCTGACAAAATCATATGTCCTAATGTTGTCACATACAATGAGCTTATTGATTGTTTCTATAAGGAAGGCAACTTGGAAGAGGCTCTCAAGCTCTTCCATGAAATGCCCAGCAAAAACATACGCCCTAATGTTGTCACTTACAATGTGCATATTAATGGTTGTTGGAAAGGAGGGAAAAGGCAGGAGGTCACCAAATTGATTCATGAGATGCTAAATAAGGGGTACAATCTAAATTATATCACATACAATGCTCTTATTGATGGTATTTGTAGAGAAGGAAAGCTTGAGTTCTCTGGTTGTTAGATGTTTTGGTGCAAATAGGTCACCAGCCTCATGAAATTACATACAGATACAATACACTTATAAGTAGGTTTGGCAAGGTGGGTGATTTACAGAAGGCCAGGGAGCTTCTTCAACAGATGTCACAGAAAGGCTACAAGCCTGATACAAATTAACAGATGGACTCTGCTAGCTTTGCAGAATAGACAAAGTTAGCACATTTTGCTCACTTTGTGTATAATATTTAACATGGAAAAGTAAGACATTGTGAATACTAGAGGTTGTGCTCATATTTAAATTGATTGATGTTGGCATATAGTGGGCTTAACCAACCCACAATTTTTAAATGCATAAACAATTGAGGAGATAGACAAATAAACTTTCTGACACAGAAGTGGCTACTGGTTTTTTTGATGGTGTGGCACAAGATGGAATATCTGGTGCTGGTGTTTTACTCAGGATAAATGATGAGCATTTTTTCGAACTTAAATTTAATTATGGAGGAAAGCAGAACTTTTTAGCACTTTGGTGTTTGGTTAAATTTGCTACTATTATGGGTATTGATTTTCTAAATATTTTTTGGGATTCATTGATTATTGTAAACTAGGAAAATTAGCTATGGCCTCTGCAAATTATCTCTCTTGATCAATGGTGTTAGAGGACTAAAACTCTCTTGGCTTCTTTTCATGATCTAAACATCAAGCATATATAGAGAGAGAAAAACAAAGTTGTTGACTCCCTGTCCAAAGTTTTTCTTGATACTGGGGAAGGTCTTCTTTTGTGGGAAGAACCCATTGAAGATATTCTGGTTGACAATGGCTCAATCCATTTTCTAGAATCTGAAGATGTTCCATGGATGGCACTCTGTAGCTTGTTTGTTTTTTTTTCCTTTGTTCTCAGTTGAAATTTTGAGGAAGATCTATTTTGATTAAAAGCACTTTTTGATGTGTTGCCTATATTTTTTATTTTTGGCTTATTATTAATGGCACTTATGTTACTCCACTGATGTGAAATAGAGTCAAGCTCAACAAGGTTAGCAAAGGGAGAAGGTACCTTATGGCCTCCATCTCCTCCCATTCACTGTTAGTATTTGTAAAATAGTTAGATTTTATAATACAAAAGGAAACTTGGTTCTGTTGATTGCCATCTTCATTTTGTTTTGACGTTAATGCCCTTTTTAGTAATTTGGTTATTTTTCAGGTTTCATGAATTTTGATTTCTATTTAAATTTTACCAACCAGTATCTCGAAATGCGAAAAACAGTGCTGTCATGATTAAGCAAAGTCATTGGCATTGGTTATTTGAGGCAAATTTCATTTCTTTATCATTGAAGAAAATTATAGGCGAAATTTCATTTTATCTTGTCAATGGGAACATGTGGTTTAACTTCTCATATTTGTGAAAATTTTAAACCCTAGGTGACTGTTGTCTTTATGGTCTCAAAAATTAACTTCAGATAGTAACAATCATACAACAATCACACAGATTGTTGGAAAATAAATAGTGAAAGTATAAACAATTACACATATACACAGATATTTTTTCCTCCAAATCATCTTATTATTAACTTAATCAAAGCTTACAAGGCAATCTCCATAGCTACTACAGCTACACAATAAACAAAATCACCCCAACCTGATGTGTATCATGTATGACCTATTGAAACAAAGTAAGGCTACACAGAAACTGGGGTGATGCTGTTTAGTCTATACATACTTGTATTTACAATTGTATGGACTATACCATACAGCTCTGTCCATACAATTGTACGTACTGTATGGATCTTTTTGTACAATTGTATGGAATTCCACTGTATAACACCATCTTGAATCTGCAATTTGCTAGTCGATCCTCTCTCTACAAATCTACCAACAAAACTTGTCTTAACATTATTTGGACCTGCCTTTATACGTGAACGAAAAGCCTAATCTTATAGCGAAATGTATGGTTGAGATCATTGTAGTCAGACTCGAATTCGGGCTGGCTTGGGACTCGGCAAACTCTGCTAATATTCTGCAAAAACTGGACAAATAAGAAAAAAATTAAAATATAATAAACTTTGTGCACACAAATTATACAAATGTCATTTCTAATCCATATAAATTATAAAACCACATTCTACATCTAAATTCATTTGATCATCTCATAAAAAAATCTTAAACCTTAGTCTCAAACTATATATAATTATAATTATATATATATTTTAAATAATTGTGTACTTTATATATATTTATAACTTTTTATAAAGTACAAAATTATTTAAATAAATGTATAATTAATTTAATTATAACTTATATTAATTTATAATATACATCCAATTTTAAATTATTTTTATGTGAAGTGTATAATTTAAAATATTTTAAATCTATTATTTAAAATGTGTTAACCATATAACATGCTTTATTATTTAAAATGTGTTAGTTTATGTACAAGTTAAAGTTATAATTCATGAGTCAATAGCTATGAGGAATTTGCATATTTGATTGGCTCATATAAATGATATGTTAAATTGGAGAGGGGATTGTTTGTTCCTCGATAACAACATGAATTGATTCATTTAGCCCGAGATTAGGATATGCAGATTGAAGAGATGTTTAGGTAGTTTGCTGATTTTGATTTTATACAATGAATTGGTTAGGGCCGACTTATATATTCGTGTTCGGCTAGCAATATCTCCATTAGATTCGACTTCCGTCGAGGCATGAGGAACTTTACGCTACCCACCGAAGTGACGTGCGTGGGAATTGTGGGTGGGATAACCTCGATGTTGCGGGGAAGATCAAAGGGGGAATCTTGTGCGATGGAAGTGAGGCAAAACGTTTCCACTGAGTCAACATGCATGAGGAACTTTTTTCTGAGGCACAGACTCATGAGTATAGGCAAGTATCTGGCGAGTATCATGCAAGTGACGAGTATGGCCGAGTACGAGTGGGTCCTGAGTTTGCATAACAAGTTTTAGGCGAGTAATTGTCCTAGAGCTCGCTTTACCAGAATCAATAGGCTTGGCGAGTTTGAAACGAGTTTGACTACACTGGTTGAGATTAATCTAATCACTATTGTAATAATACACTTTATTAGACTCAATCAACTAAATATAAGACTTCCACTTTACTCCTAAAGTTAATTACACAATAGAATTAACTTGAACTACTTCAAACACATTCGCACTGATGTGCAAAAGTTCTTGTGTGGGCTACATTCTTCAATACTCCCTTTTAGTGAGGAATGAATTATGCACCAATCCAAGTTTGTCTTCGAATGTTTCAAACTTCCCTTTTGTTAAGGGCTTGGTCATAATATCAACAACCTACTAATTTGTGGGTACATACTTGAGCCTTATTGTTCTCTTCTGAATCCTATATCAGATGAAGTGATATATGATCTCGATGTGCTTGGACATGTCATAAAACATTAGATTCTCAAAGAGTTTGATACAACTCTGATTATCATATTAAATCACAATGGGATCCAACTTTTAATCAAATAATCGTAGAAGCAACTTGCAAACTAGATGGCCTCACATTTAGCAGTATTTCTTGCCATTTACTTTGCCTCTACTAAGTTGAGGGCCACAAAATTTTGCTTACTGTTGAATTAAGATATCCTCATTGATCCCAAGCTAGAGAAACACACTGATATGCTCTTCCCGTATGATGCATTGCCTAGTCAATATGAGTTTGTATGCGTCTACAACTTCACCTCACTGTCTCCAAGATATCTCAAACCATACTTCAATGTGCCCCTCAAATGGTATCTAAGCATATCGGTTCCACCATGAACTAGCTCAAGGTGTTCACTGCAAAACATATATTTGGCCTAGTGTTGACCAAATAATTCAAGTTATCTATTAGGTACCTATACAATGTGAGATCCACCATATCTAAATATGAAGTTGTTACAAGGCTTTAGATTAGTGATCATAGGTGTGGCCATAGGTTTGCATTCCTCCATCTGAAACCTCTTCAATATCTCCATTGCATACTTACCCTGCCCAAGGAAAATCTCCCTTGGTCTTTGTCAAACCTCCAAACCCAAGAAGTGATGCATCATGCCAATGTCCTTCATTTCTAGCCCAATCGCCATATCTACCTTGTACCCTGTAGTGAACTTCTCTAAACTCATAAGAAATAGGCCATCTACATACAACACCAAAACAAGCAGATAAATCCCAACAAATATAAAATATAAGTTAGGATTTGCTTCAGTTTTGTTGAAGCCCATACCCTTAGGTATCCATCGATCCTAGAATATCGAGCTCTTAGTGTCTACTTGAGAGCACATAAGGCATATTTCAGCCTATACAAACATGGGACTCCTTCCCTTTGATCTCAAAACCCTGAGGTTTCTTTATGTACACTTCTTCCTCAATTTTCCCATTGAGAAAAGTTATCTTTACATTTATATGTTGTATCTTCTATTCCATAATAAAAATTAAAGACATCATTGCTATAATGGAAGTGTACTTGGAGGTTGGAGCAAAAGTGTCATTGTAGTCCACTGCCTCTTTCTAGGAGAACGGTCTCGCCATAAAAACCATTTTTTACTTCTCTATGTTACCATCTGCAACACGCTTGATCTTGTAGAGACACTTGGAACTCACTACTAATTTTCTCTTTGGTCTTCGCACTATTTCCCGTATATCATTCTTCATAATGAAGGTGTAATCCACCATGGCATCCCCTCCAAACCTGCCTCCTGAAAACTTGAAGGCTTGGAGTTAATGATGTTATTCATCTTGCCATGCAGTTTGGAAACTTCTTCGATTGTTGTCTCTCCTTGAATGTGCTCATTGGTGGGGTATGAACATGATCTTTAGCATCCCTCAATGTTTCAGTGAACCATCAAGGTCTCTTGACAAAAGTAGTAGGAGCTCGTGGCTCCTCCTCTATGTTTGAAGACTATTTCCCGAAATTGAAAGTCACTGGTGACTCTGGCTCAACCTTCAGAGCTTCCTACTTCTCATCCTCTATCACTTCTAGATGCAAAGTCTTCCTCAAGATTTACATCCTTGCTCACCAATATATTTCTCTTCTCCGAAATAAATATCTTATAGGACTTTGAGGTCTCACTGTAACCAACAATCAAACCCTTCCTACTCGAGGGCTCTAACTCGATCCTCTTCTCTATTGGTATATGGATATTTATTGGACAACCAAATATGCAAAAATGACTCACCTTCAATTTCACAATAACAAATGCTTTCATTAGTGTGTTTTCTTCCAAGATCCGATCAGGACGCCTAGAAAATGTTGAAGGTGCATTTACTCCATGTCTTGTCTTTTTTTGATGTATATGTATTAAAAAACATAGAAAATGTTGAACTAACTACATAAAACATGAAAACATAGATTTAACAACTAGATTAATGATGATCATGAAAGTATCAAGCATTAGTACACATGTAACATCAATTATCTTGCAAATATATCTTATAACACTTCCATCAAATGATCAACCATAACATCAACCCTTCAAGTTTCAACATATAACATTTGTCATCAACAAACTGTAACAAATAGCATAAACCACTACATGAAACTGAGCATCATATTCATTACCAAAGAGTTGTAAAATGCAACCAATAGTTCAAAGGTAGGTTCAAAGTTCAAAATTCAAATTTAAAGATCATATAGTGTTTATAAAATAGCCCATAAAAAGACAAAGTTCTAGAGACTAAATTTCAAGTAGGAAAAAGACAAATAAATCTAGTATCTGTTAGGCATCCCTCTTCCCAGAAGAAATGTCTAGTTTCTTTTCCCATGATTTATGAATACGAGTAGGAGGCGGGTTCCACAACCAACAACTACATGTCCCCCCATGCAACATTGGATGTTCTGAAGATAAAGGAAAATATCTTGCATGTGGAAACTAGATGGTGGATGGGGGTGACATCTCTTCTACATGAATATGATCACCCAAAACTTCAAAAACTCCTTGTTGGAATTCCCTTTTTCTTAGGATACTAGCAAGTTTCTCATGCTTTATTTTCTCTACTACTACTTGCTAGGAAATATCATGAGTAGAGGTGGAGGGATTTTGTGACAATGGCTTACAATTCTTAGGCACTTGGGAAGTAGAAATACAAGTTTTATAACTTGAGGGAGGTTGGAAAGTAGGAAGAGTTGGTAGAAGTGGGGAAATATCACCATGCTTTGGTGTGCAACAAATATAAAGAATTTTGGGCTGGAGATCAACAATAGACTTTGTGGTAACAATCAATTGTTGAGTATTACAAGGAGGAATAGTTTTGGTTCATAGAGTTTAATAAACTAATATTAAAATTGCTTTAAAGAAAGAAGAACAATATGAATCATATTTACATGGAAATATAAGTCTTCATTAGAAGAATAAGAAAGACTAGCATCAACATTAGAATTTAAATTAGAAACCAGGAGAAGATTTGTGTCAGAAGGATGATTAATTTGTCCATCATATTCAAAATTTGAAGCAAAATCAAGGTCTTTAATTAATTACTTTAACTTTTCCTTTTGCTTGATGTTTTTTAGGACAAGCATTTGCATAATGACCATAATTCTTTCAACTAAAACAAGATTTTTTTTATATTCTTACTTTGTTGTGTATTTTACTTCATAAATCTCTTTTTCTTCTTCTGGAAAGCTTCCTTACAATTGGAAAATCTTTTCTGTTCTTGACAATTACACACTTGGTTGGAATGCTTCTATTTTTAAGTTTGGTCTTGATCTTGTTACCAATATCAATTTTTTCTAGTTTTTATATTTATAAGATTTTGTAAACTATCAATAGTATTTCCTAGCTTCCTTATGCTGCAAGCTTATCCAATAAGCTTTTCAAAAAATCGGAGGAATACTTTGCCAAACTCAATTTTTTTAATTCCAAACATTGATTATGTAGTTCTTCAAAAACAACTTTTCCTACGACAGAAAGGTAACTATTACATAATAACTATTCATTGTGTTATCATGTATTCTAATAGACAGGTGCTCCATTTTCATATATATGATCAAGTTGCATACACTTTCATAAAGACTCTTCTAGAAGCAAAGTTTTCCAAGTTTTGTTCTATGTTAGGAGTTCAATTTTTTTCGTTAAGCAAGAATAGTCTCTAATGCCTCCTTCCTTCTCCTATTGTCTCACCTTTGTAAATGCTTTAGTCCGATCCCAAGTTGTTCTTAACGGATGATGTTATTATTTAGACACTTAGAACTTTGTTAAGTTCAACTTGATCTAACGTGTCTTTTGGTAGAGCGTGTTTCTTTAGTGTAATTTTGTAACTTTCTGATATGGAAATCATGCTTATGTTCTAAACATAAAGTGATATAGATATTCATCTCATTCTTGATACTTTTGACACATGATCCATGTTTTAACACTTGATTGGTCCATTATCTCTATTTAAAGAGCATGGAGGGTCATTTGTTCATGATTGATTGTGAGATATTCTTATGTAAACTATTTTTTTTGCACTAATATATTGCCTCAAGTGGCTGTGTTGGTTGGGGCTATGAAATGTTTTCTTTTTTTATGGTTTTAGGCACATATACATTCATGTACTAATTAATATTTGATCTATTTCTATGAGCGGTTTCCTTAAGGTGTTCTACCTATGTGGATATACCTATTTATCAAACATTAAATACCATTTTGCGACCAAACATAATGTTGTCACATAATTTAAGGTTACACATATATCCATGAATTTTACAAATCACTATGCTACTAAATTCATTATTTCACTCCATTTATGTATTGAATCTCCATTTACATGCAAACCTTCACCATCGAATGCAACTTTGTGTTATCATGCTTTTTTAGGAAACACATCCTGGGTGCCCACATCATCACCACTCATATGCTATCATGCACCCCTTGTTGATTATGCTCCATATTGTTGTTTTAGAGCCATTTGCTCGCATTTGGCACCTATCTCCTCATCATACCATATTTGTTTTTTTCTTTTATAAAGAATATATATATATACACATCATCACCACTCATATGATATCATGCACCCCTTGTTGATTATGCTCCATATTGTTGTTTTAAGGCCATTTGCTCGCATTTGGCACCTATATCCGCATCGTACCATTCTTGATCTTTTTTCTTTCTAAGAGAATAAGAGAATATATATATATATATATATATATATCACCATAATACAAAAACATCAAAAAATCAAAATAGGTAGAAATAAATTGAGCTCTTTTTATAATCATGAAGTTTTTTTACCATGAACCACCTCTTCATGAGTTCAGGAAACTATTAGTGTTTCCCTTGTTCCACTAAGTCATCTACTCCTATCCTTTCACAAGTCACATTGGTCCTTGAGTCCCAGTCACACTATTTGTTTGGCATAGTTTTCATAGTCCTTGAGTTGCAATATCACCATCAATGTGACTTTGTTGCCATGGTCTCATGCACCTTCTTAGCATTACTCCATAAATATCCATTTTGAATTTGGTAAAGTCATTTTGTTAGGGTTTATGGTCACTTTCTAGGTCAATGGCCATTTATTCTCCATTTAAACGAGTCCTTTTCTCTCATGCCTCTCTCCAGGTCATCCCATTCCATTAATTCCAAGTTCGCACCATCTCCCAATGCTCTCAATACCTCATGGTAGTTTTAGAGTCTCACGATTGCCCTTTATCTAACAAATATTCCATATTGATCATGACACATTTTATCTAGGGGTTTTATTTATAGATCAACTACCATGGTTACCATTTTTTTAATGATTGGTGATTTACCTTGCATAGGATAATGGATTCGCATATCCATTGATCCTTTATTGTATGGTTCATGTTGGTGTTTGGCATCAAAACCTTTATTCACACCACATTAGTTTGTATTCATATGTTGGTACCCATTTTCATCATTGGTGGGATACCTTGCATTTTCCAATGGTTTTTTCCATTGATACTAACTATATGGTTTCTCTTATGCTCCACTTCAACTTGGTATAAAATTGTGGAGATTCATACTTTGTGATGACAATGATTTAGATCTGATTGAAGGCCATGGATATGTATGACTCCATTCCATCAGTATTAGGACCCTACACCTTGAGATTACTTCCAATGAGCTCTCTACATGTCCCAACCCTTCCACAAACTATGGGCTTCCTTCATTGCAATTTTGTGCCCCCAATGGGTGACGTTATATGATTACATATATAAGGTAGAATCAACATTCAATTTCAAGTGTATCTTGATCTGGCTTCATTTGTACGATCTTACAATGCTATGGTTGAATATTATACTTATTTGACTATTAAGAACGGGTCTGTGTGACTTGTATATAAAGATTGCATATATATTCATCTATCACATGTTTGGTAGTGGTTTCCTTTCTCTCCCTGGTATATGTTTGGGGAGGAGAAATGATCACAAAGTTGTGCATGGATTATTTTATACTTGTTTTCTGATAATATCTGACAGTATACATGAATAGTATTCCAGCAACGTTCCAACTCCAAATTAAGCATGGTAAAGGGTTACTTGCACATGCAATGTCAAGAAAATATGATCAATATAAAAAGTAGGGAAAGTTTTAGAATTTGGCTTCTTAGCCTTTTTTATAGCTCTTTGGATTGAATGGGATAAAATGGAAATGCAAGTGAATACAAACCCTTTTGTGATCACATTATGAATTTTAGGACCCAAACATCCATCAAGTATATGCAATTTGGTTCAGCAGTCAATATACCTATTAAATCCATTGCATAATTATAAGGAACCCTTAGGGTAGTAATTATGTATACTCCATCATTGGTAGAAAATAATTTATTCCCATCAATGCACTAGCCTGCTAAGATTATAATTACATCACTATTCTTGTGAAATTGCTCCACTCATACAGTAATCATGTACGCCTTAGGTTCATCCAATCTATAATATTTATTTAATTGTGATGGCTGGGAAAAAGATATGCGATGTCTCTTATCCTTTATAACTATTATACTTTTTGTATCGATGTGCTCGATAAACATTCTATGGCCTCTAGACAAGGTAGCATAGGAAATTTGGAAGCAATATTGTGTGAATGAGATATTTTGATGTGAGAGAAAACATTGTCATGAATGTTTCTAGGTGTTGTGTCACTAGGGGGTATAACATCAGGGCATTCCTTCTCTTCGAGACTTTTATACATTTTTAACCCAATTTAGGGAAATTTTATGTATGGCCAATATCAACTTCGGTATCCTTGGAGATTGGATTAAGTAGATCTATATTAGGATTTTCCAATTGAGTGACAGGTAAATAGGTTGCCAGTTGCTTATGAAGTTTGAGATACCTCAATACTCTTCTTATTTTCTTTTGTTGATTTATTTGGAGGCATACTCCTGGCATTCAAAATAAGACCTAAAATTGCTACATTCTAACCCTACATTTTACTCAATGAAATCCTACTCTATTGACTCATATTTCATATATATATATTTGGAAAAAATTAAGAAAATGTGAACTACATAGGCCAATAGAATGAATCTATAAGGAAAACAAGTGAAATCTTAGGTCTTGAACATTTAACTATAACAATAATTCTTTTGATAACCTTACAAAAGTCCTCAATACGCTATGTTACTCCATGATAAAATAAATATAATAACTGTTTAAAAAAAATCTTGATCGTTTATGCAATTTAACAAAGTTGATAGTAAAGTCAAAATTCATAATCAATAGGTTTGAATCATTAATATTTACCAAGATTACAACAATATAGCACCATTAATGCATGATGGGAGATCAAGGGTTTTGAAATTCCAAAAAAAATGATTTAATGGGTGAACTTTTCCTTTGTCATAGAGTGTTTTAGTGCTTGAGTAACTTTCATTTACATTAGAACCATAGTTATTCGATATGAATGGGTCAATCCCAAGTCCAAGGTGGTAGAAGTCCTAAGTCATAATATCCAAAAGGACTACCCCCTAATATAGAAGTGGAGCATTAAATGCAATTGTTGCATGACTCCCCATCATCATATATTAGGTTGTATAGACATTCCATCTTAAAAAAAGATGAAGTGTGGCAATAGTTGTAGTTGTTGCTAGAGAAAGGGGTAATTAGAGAAATCGGGCCTAACCTTGTTGGTCACATATCATCATAGTACCTAAAAAAGATGGGAATTGGAGAATATGTATTGACTATAGAGCTCTGAATAATATAACCCTTAAGAATCGATACCATTTTCCCAAGGTCAATTACTTGCTAGATTAGTTGCAACAGGCCAAGCAATTCACCAAGTTGGATCTCAAATCGGGATACCACTAGGTATGACCTAAAATAGAAGACATTGACTATATTGATTTTAAGACAATGCAAGGTCTATATGAATGGATGGTAATTCCTTTTGGTTCATGTAGTGCATCAACTACATTTATGTGTTTGATGAATGATGTATTGTGTCCATTTTTAGATTTATTTGTAACAATATACTTAGATAATATATTGGTTTATAGATGTACCTAGAAAGAGGATATATCACATCTGATGTAGGTGTTAGAGACCCTCGAAAAGGATCAACAACTGGAAACCTCAAGAAATGTGAATTTTTTAAGCAATGATTGGTGTATTTGGGGTATGTAATTGGTGGAGGGAAACTCGAGATAGATCATGTGAAGACGAACACCATCATCAAGTAGCTAAATCCTACGAATGTCATTAAAGTTAGGAGCTTTGTTGGACAACAAAGTACTTATGGAATTTTATAGCATCATGTTCAATTGTATTTACATCACTCCATGCCATAACAACCAACGACAAGAGTTTCCAAAGGGAAAAGATTAAAAAAAATCAATGGGCTTAAAAGAAAGATAATTCAAGCACAAATTATTGCACGATTGCCTAATTTGCATAAGCCTTTCAGGGTGGAGACAAAGGCAAGTGGATATGATATATGGGAGCGGTCTTAATTCAAGGAGATAAACTATTATGCTATCATGCTAAAGTGTTTCATGGAGGATTCCTAAATTATCATACATATGTTAAGGAATCCTTTTCTATGGTTCAAGCTATTAAGAAGTGGAAGAACTATCCAATGGGAAAGGAGACCGTGTTCCACACTTATCAACAACCATTGCAATACTTAACTGGATAAAGCTTCTACAAACCAAACACTATAAGTTGATGGAGTTTTTATAGAAATTTCATTTAATATTCAAGTATAAAAATAGAAACACTAATAAGTTGGAAAAAAATTCTCTCAATGCCCCCCACACCCAATAGTACAACTTTTGGAACTCATTTTCAGATGTAGCCTTTTTCTTATGATGCATACAAGAGAAATACACAGAAGATGAGTAATTTAAAGAGGTGTTTTGATAGCTACAGGGCCAATTTTTTGTAGAATAAGGCACCGGTAAGGAGAACAATTATCTCCTAGATGGGATTCTCTACAAGTTAGATAATATTTATATTCATGAAAGTGAAAGATTGTAGTTTGTCATAGAGAATCAAACCTCCAAAGTTGCATGGCATTTTGGTTTTGGGAAAACAATGGCCAACTTACAAAGATATGGATGCTGGGATAGAATGTAAGACGATGTACCTTATATTAGAAGATGTATACTTTTTTGTACCAACAATCCCAATGATAGAAAGAGATGTCTATACCATTCCTTACTTGTGCCCACTAGACATGAGTATATTCTTATAATAGTTTATAGGTTTATAATAAGATGTGCATTATCATACATTGCAAAAACACCAATAGGGGACAAAATACACCAAACATGCTCTTTGAAAAAGTCTAGGTGCACTTTAGAATACCAAGGAGCATCATCTCAAATAAAGATAATAAATTTCTTTATTCATTTTGAATTTTACATTATGGGAGAAGATGGACACCAAATTGAAGAGGTCTACAACTTTCCATCCATAAACAAACGGGCAAACATTAGTAGTGAACATGGCATTGATTCAACATTTAAGGGGCTATAATCAAAACCGTCCACGATGAATTTAAACTAGTCGCATGTGAACTTTGAAGAATACTCTAGGGTAAAAATCCTAACATTAATTAAGGGTGGAAGCATGCAACAACCTTAAGTTTAACCTTAAATTACTATTTCCATTGGAATGTGTTGAGGCCTGGAAATTCGCAGGCAACAACAGCAAGGGATTCTCCCCAATCAACATTCCCAACTAGCTCGTTGACTGTTTGGTATAGGGAATCTGTCCGGCTTTACGGTCTGGCTACCGTAGGTCAAGTAACAAAACAAAGGCTTTTACCGGTTACGTCCCGGCCCACCGAGTTTTTGTATTTTTGACTTAATGTATGAAATGCAAGTGCCTAATTAACAGTGCAAAATGATAAAGATGCAGGGAGTAGTCACAGTGTGATGCACAGGTTCTTACCTCTCGTCTTAGCATCCACAAGCATCTCAATCACATAAACAACAAGAAATTAAAACTAACTACCTAACCTATCGCCAACGAACAAGATTATCATTTATTGATGAGTAATGTATTTTGCACATGCATTATGAAAAGTTACAGATAGCTGGTACTTCTTTCAATACACATGAACAGTGAAAGATATTTCAACAACCAGATAGCCAATTGTCTATGAACGGCCTCCATTACTCATTGTGGAAAAACATCATTTAATATACTGGAAAGCACTCAAACAAGAACATAGGTTCATGCAATTAGAACACTCTCACATTTAATGAAACACCGCAGAAAACGAAATAGTTCCTCTTCAACATTGTTTATTTAATCACATGGATGCATTCCACAGTTGCGCTTTCTCCAACAGGTAAAGTTGCAATTTTGATTGTAAAACGAAATAGTTCCTCTTACAAGCAAATGGTTTACAAATTTTCCAGGGAAAAAGTCCCTTCTAAACCCTATCTTTACAATATTTAAACTACCCAGTAGATCGTTTGGAATGCCCCCAACGTGTGACTTTCCAGTCCCTCAAACGTTTCAGATTCCTCTTCGGGCCACTTTGTCTTCCCATTTTATTTTCTGTGAACGTCCATCTCCTGATCAGTAACTGATAGATCTTTCTATTATGTGCCTTTGTCGTTATTTGTTTTGTCCTTTTCTTCGCTTTGTCTTCCTTGTGACCCTGCCGGTTTCGATTTGATCAAGCCACGCCTTCACACCGTGTCGCCTCAACAGTCCATTGAGTTATACCTGCAATCAATTACTATGCATCATTCGTTGGAATGAAATTTTAAACATTAAAACTAACCACCTGAAACGGTTAATCCACAAGAAAACAGCCAGGTGCACCCCTTGTTCTGGAAAGAGTTTTGATTAAGCCTTGGGCGGGAAAGTTCTAAATCGGCAATTGGAAGTCTTTGACATCGGACACAAAACGGCTTTCCTAGGCACAATAGCAGTAAAGACAACGGTTAAAGTGACACCACACGTGGGCGGGAGAAGCTTTAATCGGAAGTCGGACGGCTTTGCACTTCGGAGGCTAAAGGACTTTACCAGCCACAATGGCGGAAGGGAAGAGGTTATAACCACGTGAGACCTGCGTGCGGGAAAAACTTTAAATCGGAAGTCAGAAAGGTTTGGACATCGAAATATGAAAGACTTCCCCAGCCGCAACGACAGAAGAAGAAAGATTAAGACGCGCGACCATCGGGCGGGAAACTTCCCAATCGGAAGCCGAAACACTTTGCACTTCGAACGTCAAACCACTTTGGCAGCCGCAACGACGGAAGGGAAAAAAGATTATAGCTTCCGATCCAACATAAAATGACGCCCGATCACAAGAAAACTTAAGTGCTTGAAAACTCAAAATCAGCGACGGTTAAACTGTTTCACCTCAGATAAAATGGTTTGCTCAAAGGGGAACTGATCTGACGAGTTTCTAGCTAGCAATCCAATTTCAATTCTGCGACCCACAACAAAATCTTAACACAAGCATCCTCTAAAAACAGGCTGCCAATTAATCTTTTAAAATCAACCAAAGCTAAAGCAAGACCAAACATTCATGGATCAAACGAAATCAAAGCAACTCTAAATGATGAGGAGGGGCCCAAAATTTAAGAAAATTGGGGGAGAACAGTTGCAGCTGCAACAATTGGCGATTACCTGGTGAACCTAGATCTCTGGGAAATTATACCTCAAGTGACAGACTGTTTAACAACAAATGCATCTATTGAATTCTTCCAATCATATGGATGCCTCAAACGACAGAAGTATGTACCCTTAATCATTGATGATAGTCCAATTTGGGAGAGTGGAAACCAAGATTTTCAAGTCCAGATAACTCTGTCGAGGCCAGAGGATGATTTTCATTATTACTTTTGTTTTCAGGTAGCTGATAGCTTGGACACCACAGGATTGTAGCATATGGTAAACAGAAATGCTCGTTTGTTCCTCATTCCCATGCCACTTTAGCACTTTTCGTGCTCTTGGACTTTTGTCCCCTTTCATATGAGTCCTCCTGTGCGCCTTTCTTTCTGAATTTTAATTCAGGGTCCTCTATCCCATAGTGTCCTTTTGTGTGAGCGGTGTATTTCATGTTTCAACCCACGGACGGAGAGGAACTTTCGGCAATTTAGTACTTATTATTCAGCATTTGCTTTGATGTATGATGCTTTCATAGGAGTTTTTGACTCTTATTTGCCTTTGGAATTTGTTTCTTGGCATGGGATCATTTATATTTAACATTCTGTTCACCCTGCTCTTTTCCATGGGTCCTCTGCTATCACCCCTTAGAAAATTTTAAGTGTGAAGGGGATGAAGCCTCAACATAGTATTCCGGACTCTTTGAATCTGGTTTATTTCATAGGGGTTAAGCAGGACTTCAATGCACACAGAGCTGTTCGAGAAAACTGCTAAACTGGAAGAAGTTCAAACACAACACCCAATCTGATACTCAAACATGTTTATCATTCCCAAAAATCTTGATGTTCCCCATGCAGCCACAAGTTCGTTCCCTTTATTGAAACCAATAAACTTAAACTAACAAATTGAAAAACATGACTCAAAAGACATCCAAACAGATTATTTATATACAAGGCAGAAGAGCTCAAAGACACTCAAGAAAAATAAGGCTTGAGAACCAAACCATTTACCGGTAAGTTCTCTTCCTAACCCTGTAAATCCTGTAGCTTATAAGTAGAAGGACCAAGATTTGCTCCGACCTGGAAAGGGCCTATCCACAATTGCTGGAATTTAGTATGCTTCCCTTTCTCATCATGGGGGTGATCCCATTTGAGAACTAAGTCTCCCACTTCAAAATATTTTGTTCCAACTTTATGTTTGTCAAACCACCTCTTTATTACCTCCTGCTGATGCTTAAAGCGCTCTCTGGCTGTAGATCTAGCCTCTTCTGCTTTCAGAAGATTGCATATCCTCATATGTAAAACTTCATTCTCTGACCCACTAGACTCTTGAGCTAAAATGGAAGACGGTAGCATGATATTGGGGGGAAGAATGGCTTCTTTACCGTACACAAGGGTATAGGGTGACACTCCTATCGCAGACTTGGGGGTGACTCAGTCAACCCAAAGGGCATTGGGTAGGGCTGAGTGCCAACTCCTCTGGTTCTCTATTACAGTCTTCTTTAGAATTCTAATCAGATTTTTATTTGTGGATTCAGCCAGGCCATTTCCTTGTGGGTAGTAATTAGCGGAATAATGCAATTTAATCCCTTTATCATGAGCAAAAGTAGTTAATTTAATTGATGAAAAGTACGTAGCATTATCAAAAACTAACTAAACTGGAACTCCAAACCTGGTCATGATGTGGTATTGCAGGAAGCTGATGACTTCGTCTTGATTTATCTTGCGCAGCGGAACTGCTTCAACCCAGCGAGTGAAATAATCGGTCGCAGTCAGAAGGTATTTGTGTTGCAGCGAGGAATTTGGTTTTATTTCTCCAATGATATCCAACCCCCATTGCTCGAAAGGCTCTGTGATCGTTACAAGCTTTAGGGGTGCTGCTGCTCTAGGTTATCTCCCACTACACCTTTGGAAAATATCACACTTCCTGACATGTGCATGTGCGTCTTTGAAGAGCGTAGGCCAATAGTAACCAGCTCTGAGGATCTTGTGGGCTGTGGTATCTCCTGAATAATGACCCCCAGCAGGACCATCATGCAATTCAGACATTACTTTCTTAGCATCTTCTTTCTCTAAGCATCTCAGAATATAAGGCCTGGATTGCTTCACTGCTTTAGATACTGAGTAAGCTTGTTTCTCAATGGCTGGGTAATTTAACTCAGCCCCTTGTAGACCAGTGCTCATAAAAGATATTGGGAATTCATCCCCCCCATCTTCCTTTTGCGTGAGCACAGCTGCTTGTGAATCGTCGGATGCAAAGGTATACAGAATAAATTCTTTATCAAAATCTGGGCTTTTTAGGGAGGGTGCGTGTGCAACAGCAGTTTTAATTTTGCCGAATGCACTCTTTTCAATCTTAGTACACTTGAATTGTGCATTTTGCTTGACCATCTGCTGTAGTGGCTTGACAATCTGAGTGAAATCAAGCACAAATCTTCTCACGAAGTTTATAGTTCCCATAAAGGACTGCATCCATTTTTTGTTATGAGGCAAGGGAATTTGTTCAATAGCCTTAATTCTTTCTGGGTCTATAGAAATTCCTTTCTTCGAAACTACGTGACCCAGCAGCTTTCCCTCCGTGACAGCGAACACACACTTTTTAGGATTGAGTGAGATGCCATACTTCCGACAACGTTCAAAAATATGTCTTAAGTGGAATGTGTGCTCTTCTCTTTTCTTCGAGAATATCGTAATATTGTCAAGGTACACTACAGTGCTACGGCCGATCAATCCGCGGAAAGCTATATCCATAGCCCTTTGAAACATTGCTCCAGCATTTATGAGCCCAAAAGGCATTCTTCTGTAGGCAAAGGTTCCCCATTTTGTTCTGAACATTGTCTTCAATCTGTCTTCTTCGGCTACCAATACTTGATTGTAGCCAGAGAAACTGTCTAACAATGAAAATAGTTCAGACCCTGAGACCATTTGCAGCAATTGCTCCATGGGTGGCACCGGGTAGTTATCTTTATCTGAAGCTCGGTTCAGATTTCTGAAATCAACGCATAATCTGATTTCACCAGTTTTTTTCTGACTGGTACCAGATTTGATACCCACTTGGAGTGTCTAACTTTAAAGATGATTCTAGCATCTAATAATTTCTTCACTTCACTCTGAATCAACGGTTCCAACTTTGGATGCATCTTCCTTAAAGGTTGCTGATACGGCTTAACGTCGGCTTTGATGGGGATGACGTACTTGATGATGCTGGTGTCGTATGTTTTCAACTCTTCGTATGTCCATGCGAAAACATCTTTATATTGTTTAAACAGACTGACGAACTTATCTCTTTTTGTTGGTGAACAACATTTGTCGAGATTCATAAATTTAGGATTCGTCTCAGTCCCTAAATTTATCAGCTCGAACTGTAGAGAAGAGCTATGAGTCTTCATGTTAGCTGGTCTTCTGAACTTTTCATTTAAATCGAACATTCTTTCTAGCGTTCTGACTCCTTTAGGGATGAAATTGTCATATTTCATCTCGGCTTGATGTTCTTCATCATCTATAACAACTCCTTTGAATACTTCGTCATTCGTCAGACATTCTATAATTTGCTGATCATCATCGAACACTCGTAGATTGGTGATCATATCAGGTACTGAGGGCCTGAAAAGCAATTCAACAGAACATCGGTTATTAGTGGGTACCAGCCTAGCGGCTGATGTGGCTAACAGGTCAGCTGCTGCATTTTTCAGTCTTGAAATTGAAATAATGTTGAATGCATCAAAACATTTAAGCAAGTCCCATACCTCATTTTGATAAGCTTTCAAGTGGGGAGAAACACAATGTATTTGGTTTCTGATTTGCTTTACGATTATTTCTGAATCTCCAAAGACTTTTAAATTAGCTACCTTTAATTCAATCGCTTTCCTTAAGCCTTGCACCAGTGCTTCGTACTCAGCTGTATTGTTCGTACATTCAAATTCTAGCCTACATGCAAGAAAGTGTTTATTCTTTTGAGGGTCAATTAGGACACAGCCAGCCCCTGACCCTTCTAATGTCTTAGAGCCATCAAAAAACAAAGTCCAAAAATCACTAACTACTGAATGCGAACCTATTCCTACAGCTAAATCTACTATTTTATAGTCAATTTCATCATCCTGCGAAAAACGAAGGAGATCAGGCTGGGTGTCTGATGTGTTGCTAGCCTCTTCTGCTTGGTAATTTCCAGGTTCCAACTCAATAAAATAGTTCTTCAAGACAAAATCCACAGGTTCATTCTTCTCCTCCAATCGAGTGACATTGTATTTCATGTGAGTCTCTCTTAAAATCTTAATCTGATTCGGACTTCCTTTGTATGGCAGCCACAGATGCGACCAATCCGAGGCAAAATATCCATTTAGTTTGGCCGACCAATCTCTGCTCAAGACAAGACCGTATGTGTCTGGTATATCAGCTACCACGATATTAATGACCTGGCATACTTTATCGTTTGACGACAGGCGGATCAGGACATCTTCCATCTCCCCAATTACTTTTACATCCGTCCTGTCCAGCTGAACAACTCTCCACGTGGATGGCTTAGGCTGCCCATTGATCTTTTTACAAACTGATATCGGCATGACATTAATAGTTGCCCCTGAGTCTACCAAACAATTATGTACATTGTAGTTAAAGATTTCAAAAGTAAGGAGGAAAGGTGGATGCTTGTTCTAGGACTTACCTCCACTGCTGGTTTCTCCAATTTCTTCCTCTTCCTCTGGTTGATTGTTAGTGGGCATCCTCTCATCCGATGCTTCAAGAGCTTTCAACAATCTTTCCTTTTGCTGCGGCACTTTACACATCTCGAATAGTGAAACATTCACTTTTACTTTCTTTAAGTCCTCCATGACATCATAATCCATCTGTTGTTCAATGGGATGGGGTTTATCAGCATTCATCTTATCTTCATTGGGCTTGTCCAGCGTATCATTCTGCCTAGGATCTTGGCTAGTAATAGTGAACTCTGGAATTTTATCAGCCAAGGATTTATTTTGAAATTTCTTCTTAACATTTCTCTGCAGCCTCCTAATCTTTGGGAGTATAAGACTGTCTTCTTTAACCATCCCTTGACTTCTCGTTGCCACGTTGGTTCCCATGACTTCTTTGTATCCTTGATTCTTTTCCTCTTCAGCATCAAATAACGAGACAGAACACCATAAAGCCATGGTTTTCTCTTCCTGTTCTTTAGTAGAAGTAGAAGCAAAATTCTCTTTTCTTTCTTCATCTCCCTCTTCTGTTAGTCTAGAATCCAACAGTTGATTCATGACCAACGTCATCGAGTTTATCCATTGAGGACAATTCTTTTCAGAATGTGGCTGTTGGTGGAAAGTGCAAAAAATTGTCCATGCCCACCTCTGTTAAATTCATGGATGCAGCATTGTGAGGAGGAGGTTGGGACTGATTGTTATCTTCCCTTTTCTTATAATAGGGCCTGTAGAACTTTTGTGTTTCTTTCTCTTTCTCCAAGTCTATGATCTTATTAGAAAGCTTCTGCATCATTTTGGCCATACTTTCATAATCTGGTGCTTTCTCCTCTTTAGGCTTAGTAAATAGTAAGGCTTTCCTTCCCGCACCTCTCTCTCCCGATTGTTCGGGATAATCTTCAATACTCTCTCTTTCAGCCTCCACTACTTCTGCCTCTTCATAAGTTTCCGCCAAAGTAGGCTTGGCCCTACCTTTGGCAAACATGGCCAAATCAAGACCTAAGGCTGAGGTATAATATTCAATCAAGACCTTATCCGAAGGCTTGTCAGGGTAAGAAAAATTCTTGATGTATGCTGCAAATCTTTGTGTAAAACTATGCACCTTCTCTTTTTTCTCTTTTTTCAGGGCGCATAGTCCTTTCATGAGGGCTGCGTGAGTCTTTTGAATTGCATATTTACTTCTGAAAATTCTTTTGAAGGTATCGCAATCAGGGATAGAGTTAGCAGGCAACCCGAAATACCATGATGCCGCAGCTCCTTTAAGGGTATGTGGGAATAATCTGCAGACTACGTCTTCATGCTCACCAGCCTTCAATCCTTCTATTGCCAAGTAGAAACTCTACAGGTGATCATCTACTAGTATTTTCTCATTTGGATCGAATTTAGGTAACATCTTGTCAAAGGCTTGAGGCAAGTCATGTAACGGAGGTGTCAGGTTCAAAGGTGATCTGGCTCTCCATGCAGGTGGTGGGTTTCGTGGGTTGGGCGGTGGATTAGGATTTACTCCTGCCATAAGTAGAGGTGGAGAGTGAGGAGGTGAGCTAACATGAGTGTGAGCAGGAGAACTGTGAGGGGTATCTGGGCCTTATTAATTCAAAGGTAGCACAACTTCTTGTAAGGCAATTTCTACAAGTTCTTCCCAGTCTCCAACCAGCACTGAGTCTTCTACTATAGGACGATCTTTCTTCTTATACTCTCTTCTGGGCAATTCAGGGATGATTGGTAATCCTCCAATCTTCTTTACATATGCCCTGGTGTGTCTTCTTAGGTCATTAACAACTTCATTGCCAACAGAATATAGATGTTCTCTATTCCCTTCTTCCAGAATTGGATTACGAAGTCCACTACTTTCAGAACTGTTACTGGTGGAATAATCTCGGGAAAACGGGTTTCCTCGGCCAACCATGCACTGGCGGCCCTCCTTCTAGCGCCAAAACTGTTGAGGCCTGGAAATTTGCAGGCAACAACAGCAAGGGATTCTCCCCAATCAACGTTCCCAACTAGCCCGTTGACTGTTTGGTATAGGGAATCCGTCCGGCTTTACGGTCCGGCTACCGTAGGTCAAGTAACAAAACAAAGGCTTTTACCGGTTACGGCTCGGCCCATCGAGTTTTTGTATTTTTGACCTAATGTATGAAATGCAAGTGCCTAATTAACAATACAGAATGATAAAGATCCAGGGAGCAGTCACAGTGTGATGCACAGGTTCTTACCTCTCGTCTTAGCATCCACAAGCATCTCAATCACATAAACAGCAGGAAATTAAAACTAACTACCTAACCTATCGCCAGCGAGCAAGATTATCATTTATTGATGAGTAATGTATTTTGCACATGCATTATGAAAAGTTACAGATAGCTGGTACTTCTTTCAATACACATGAACAGTGAAAGATATTTCAACAACCAGATAGCCAATTATCTATGAACGGCCTCCATTACTCATTGTGGAAAAACATCATTTAATATACTGGAAAGCACTCAAACAAGAACATAGGTTCATGCAATTAGAACACTCTCACATTTAATGAAACACCGCTGAAAACGAAATAGTTCCTCTTCAACATTGTTCATTCAATCACATGGATGCATTCCACAGTTGCGCTTTCTCCAACAGGCAAAGTTGCAATTTTGATTGTAAAACAAAATAGTTCCTCTTACAAGCAAATGGTATACAAATTTTCCAGGGAAAAAGTCCCTTCTAAACCCTATCTTTATAATATTTAAACTACCCAACAGATCGTTTGGGATGCCCCCAACGTGTGACTTTCCAGTCCCTCAAACGTTTTAGATTCCTCTTCGGGACGCTTTGTCTTCCCATTTTATTTTCTGTGAATGTCCATCTCCTGATCAGTAACTGACAGATCTTCCTAGTATGTGCCTTTGTCGTTATTCGTTTTGTCCTTTTCTTCGCTTTGTCTTCCCTGTGACCCTGCCGGTTTCGATTTGATCAAGCCACGCCTTCACACCGTGTCGCCTCAACATTCCATTGAGTTCTACCTGCAATCAATTACTGTGCATCATTCGTTGGAATGGAATTTTAAACATTAAAACTAACCACCTGAAACAGTTAATCCACAAGAAAACAGCCAGGTGCACCCCTTGTTCCGGAAAGAGTTTTGATTAAGCCTTAGGCGGGAAAGTTCTAAATCGGCAATCGGAAGGCTTTGACATTGGACGTGAAACGGCTTTTCTAGCCGCAACGACGGTAAAGACAAGGGTTAAAGTGACACCACACGCGGGCGGGAGAAGCTTTAATCGGAAGTCAGACGGCTTTACGCTTCGGAGGCTAAAGGACTTTACCAGCCGCAACGGCGGAAGGGAAGAGGTTATAACCACGCGAGACCTGCGAGCGGGAAAAACTTTAAATCGGAAGTTGGAAAGGTTTGGACATCGGAAGACGAACGACTTCCCCAGCCGCAACGGCGGAAAGAGAAAGATTAAGACGTGCGACCATCGGGCGGGAAACTTCCCAATCGGAAACCGGAACACTTTGCACTTTGTACGTCAAACCGCTTTGGCAGCCGCAACGGCGGAAGGGAAAAAGATTATAGCTTCCGATCCAACATAAAATGACATCCGATCACAAGAAAACTTAAGTGCTTGAAAACTCAAAATCAGCGATGGTTAAACTGTTTCACCTCAGAGAAAATGGTTTGCTCAAAGGGGAACTGATCTGACGAGTTTCTAGCTAGCAATCCAATTTCAATTCTGCGACCCACAACAAAATCTTAACACAAGCATCCTCTAAAAACAAGCCGCCAATTAATCTTTTAGAATCAACCAAAGCTAAAGCAAGACCAAACATTCATGGATCAAACGAAATCAAAGCAACTCTAAATGATGAGGAGGGGCCCAAAATTTAAGTAAATTGGGGGAGAATAGTTGCAGCTGCAACAAAATGCTAGAAAAACAAAGAATTCCATTCTTATTGTAGTGTATATGTTTCACCTTAAGAGCAAAACATTGGAGAGAGATATTGAATAACTTTATCTCTAGTCTTGTCTTGTCCTAATAAGTTTATCAAGTAAATTGAGTAAAATCCGGGCAATCAATTTAAACGGTGACAAGTAAGCCTAAAAATAAATAAATAAATATTACTTAAACTCGGCTTTATCTCTAACAACGTTAAAAGCATACAATCGTTAAAATAAGGTAAAACATTGGAGACATAGAGTCTCCATTTTTTTCTAATAATAAATGCCTACTTATAATTCTAATCACTTGTTAATAATAAACACCTTCAATCAAGAGTGATCAAAATATAAGTCCCGGACTCCGGCCAAAAAATCAAAGGGTGTTCTTGTTAAAAATAAATAAAAATAAATAAACATCTTCAATCGTTGGTGTAGCTGCTCCATATATACAACAGCCATTATATACAACATTAATTATTGGCATCAAAACACCCATAAGCGCTTTGGGGATTAACAGCCGTTATAAGCGCTTTGGGGATTAAGAGCAGTGGAGGTGGAAGCAGCTGTAGAGGAGGATGAAGCCATTGGAAACACCGAAGGGATCGTGGATGCAATGAAGAAGCAAATAACGAACGAGGCAGGGGATTAGTCTCGAGCCGATAGTAGAAATTAAGCGCTGTGGCAATGCTATGCTACTGTGAATCATCTATTTTTCCATGCCTCATCTCTTCAACGGGGTGAGACGGACGAGTTGCACTATGGGGTCTACACGCAGTGTACCATGCATTATCTCTTTAACGCGGTGAGCCGGACGAGCAGCAGTGGGGGGTGTAGATGCAGTGTAGCAGTGTGGGGTCTACACGCATTGTACCATAGGGGTGTCCGACTGGAAATGGACAGACGAGAGAACATCACGATATAAAATGAAAAAGACAAGATGTTCACTGCGCGCCAGAAGGCACAACAGAAAACAATGTGGAATACAACTGGATACGTGCCATTGTGATTGACCACATCATAAAATGCTCACTGCGTGCCATAGTGTCCAACAAATAAATGTTTTGCAGTTTTGGAATTTCACATCTATGCTTCCAATCAAATAAAAATTCTATAACGGTTTAGTGTTTTTCATGCCCTTCTGATCAAAGACTAAAGAGGTATACCAGGCTTGGTATTTTACATTTATGTTCTCTATCAAACAATATTCTATAAAGATTTAACATTTTTCATGCTCTCTAATCAAATTCATTAGTTTAATTTTTTAAAACTTTTTATATGACAATTTCAATATTATAATTTTTGTATTTTCTCTCAATTTTAAATACACCATTTAAGAAAATATATAACTAAAATAAAAATATAAAAATAAAATATTTATAACAATAAACATATTAACTGAAATAAATAATTAAAACTTCTATTATAAAAATGGTAAAAATGAAATTTTATATAATAATTTTTTTTATACTAATAAATATCATATATATATATAAAATATCAGTATTTTATAATCAATAAAATTAGATTGTACCATATCCAAAATTTAATTTTAGAAAATTATACATAATGAATATCCAAAACTCTCAACTTTTATACAAGTAACCATTCAATGTATTCATATACTTTTTAAAAACACTATGGAAAAAATATAATACGTTTATAATGGATTTCATTTAAACTAAATCAACATTGTATTTGAATTTCAAGAACTTTTTATATCATAAAGCATTTTATAATTCAACTTTTATAAAATAATCATTCAATATATTCATTTACTATTTAGAAATTATGAAAAGAATATGATATGCTTATAATGGATTTCATTTAAAGTAAACCAAAGCTATATCATTGTATTTCTATTTTAAGAACTTTTATCGCTTTATTTTTTTTTTTAAATTGGGAGATTTACATTAATATTTCATTTGTATTTGAATTTCGAAGTTTAGAATCTGTTGGTTTTACTTTAACCAGCTAAACAAACTCATGCAAATTGTACCCATGGAGTCTATTTTACTAATGGGTAGTCTATTCCATCATTTTGTAGAGCTTAGCACACCATGAATACGTTGAGGCACTTTGCAGTTTTTTCATCAACTTTGTGTAGTTACTTCAATTCATGTAGCTATTCCATTTTGCATAGCTTAGCACACCATGAATACGCTTTCTACGATTCGCAGTTTTCTCATCAATGTTTGCACTTTCACCTACTAGAGATCATTACTACAACAGCAGCAGGCGTTCTATGGGGGATTACAAGAATCCAGGTTTGACACAGAGGGAAGGCGTAGCTACAGTAATGCAGTCGGCGACCGACATGAACCAGAGGGATGGCCTCGTCGACCGCCTAGCAGGAGACACCGTTGTGGGTGAGCAGGGTGTCACCGTCGCCAAGGCCCAGCATCACTCCCTTCAAAACCCCCTCCAATTCTGATTTCATTTTTACTGTAGTTCTGTCGATCTGCATAATACTGATCAGAAGCTCGATGCTGAATCTTCTGATACTCGGAACCTCCTGTGATGGACACGGGTGCCTCTGGAAAAGCTCTACCAATTCGGAAATCAACGATCTCTTTGTTACAGCCTCTCATTCTTCAAAGCCAAAATTGAAATCCAATTTGGACATAAACTTGAAGATCTTAGCAGCAAGTCCAATGGCTGCTTCCTGATGCGCACCCCGTTTCTCCACTGAAAACTTCACAACTTGAAAAAACATAACAAAACAATGAGTCGATGGTATGGAAATTTATTTTGATTGACGTTTAGAACTGTGTTATGAATTGAATACCGTACTGTATCTCAGCCGCAGCGACTGTGACTTCGCTCAGCATAATCTGTTTCTGTGTATGCACAAAGATTCTGAAGAATTATGGCTACATGCATACCCAGATTCTCGTCTCCCAACACAGAGATCAGCTTTACGATTAAATTCGAGTCATATTTGCTTCGATTCTGCAACTACTTAATGTTGATCATTCTTCGGCGGTTTTGTTTACTTTCCAGATCGAGAAGTTCCAGGGCTTCTCCTGCCTTGCTCACTAGCTTCGTCGTCGTTTCATCGTAGCCCAGAGGTAGATGGAGCCAGCATCACCGCCTAAGAATGTCGGCAGGGCAGAGATTGCAGAGATTGATGTGCATTTAAGGGGGCAGGTGCCACTTTAAATGGCCATCCTTTGACAGAGAAATGCTAGGCAGCAGTAGATCAGGATCAACGTGCCAGATTACCCTAATCGTCGGATGAAAGCATCCTACGGATGAAAATGAAAAAACCATTAAATTCAGGGAGTTGACTCCCACTTGTTGAAACGCCTTAGGGCGTAATTAGTGGTTGCAAATTTATCTATATTAGTGGTTGCCAATGCTGGAATTTTGTTTTTATTTTACTCGTTGCTGGAATTTGGTTTTTATTTTACTCGTCAATTTTTTGTTACAAGGTTTGATAAAACATTTATACTTCAATAATTAATTTTACCGAAGGGAAAGGAAAAATAGTCTAGTTCATGCCAAAGAATAAGTATAAAAATTTGAATAAGAAATTGTCACATCAAAGCTATTACCTAAAATTTAAATAAATTACATATCTTGCAGAAAATTGCAGTTGCAAAAGGACGTGTTTGATGGTAGCCTTTAATCTTTAATCCACGGGGATTGGGAAAGACAAGGTAGCCTCGTAGGTCTTAAATGGCAAAGATAAAAAAATAAAAGTAGGAGAGGGTTTCTCCATGCCCAACTACCACACATTGTTGTCACAAGAATGATCACATACAAACCAACCACTAAGCCGTTTTCGATGGACAAGAAGAGAAAGACTCGGTAACTGATACAATCTAAAAATGATGACAGTCTGTAATTATAAAAGAAACTTGGAACAAATCAAGCTTCGAGCATGTGGATCATCGGTCCATTAGTGGCAAATAACAATGGAGGCAATCCCCTTAACAGTTTTCGATGCATGATGAGGAGCTTCCATAGTTTACTACTAATTTTTTGTAGGCACAATGCCAATCACTCCAAGATCATTAGCCATAGGTTTCCGACCCAAGTTACAATTAAACATCTAAATACACAATCATGCTCACTACTTTTTAAAATACAAATTTTACACAAATCAAAAATAAAGTTTAGCTTGATATAACTATGTATTATCACTTATGTGTTGGTATATATGCCCAAGTTCCAACCTTCTCCTTCCAGAAATTACAGCTTTTTTAGTTTACTTATGGATAAAAATAAAGTTTAGCTTGATATAACTTCGTATTATCACTTATGCGTTGGTATATATGCCCAAGTTCCAGGCTTTTCCTTCCAGAATTTACAGCTTTTTTGGTTACTTATGGATAAAAATAAAGTTTAGCTTGATATAACTCCATATTATTACTTATGCGTTGGTATATATTCCCAAGTTCCAACCTTCTCCTTCAATAATTTACAGTTTTTTTGGTTACTTATGGATAATGTGAACAAGGAAGCTCTGAAGGAGTCCGGCGCTAAAATATTTGTAGAAATTGAATGAATGCTTAAACGACAAACGGGTATAATGGAGAGTTAAATAAATATGTTTAGTTGAGGTCGAATACTTATTTTCTTGGCCGAGAATACCTTTTTAACTGAGGGAGGGATACATTCACGTTAAAACAACAAGGTGGGTGCTTCGTATGGCATCTCTATAGGAGCGAGTCAAGCCAATAGCCTTACTACATAAATGATCCACCCCTTTGGAGGTTTAGAAACTGCTCGACTCGAGCCCCCAATCGCTATCGTGGCAAAAAAACCGTGTTCCAAAATAAATAATGGTGAGATTTTTGCCAAAAAATAACCCAAAGGCTTACTAACTGGGAGCGTTGAAAAGGAAAGCCCTAGTTGCTAGATTGATTGGTTCGATGGCCTGGCTTGGCAGGTGAGAGAGTTTGCCTCAAAAGATTGCTTGGATATAATATGTTATTTTCACTTTTCACTCCGTAGTTTGTAAAGAAATTTGATTTACATACAATACTTTGGTAAAAAGAAATTTTATAAATATTATTTTCTTACAGAAAATCATAGTAGATTTTAAACAAATCAATATACTTTTAAATAAATTAATAGATCTTTAAACAAATCTTTAAATTTAAACTAAAAAATCTACAAGAAGTACCTTTGAATCTTGATAATGCTTTCCAAGACTGTGTGTCCAGAGTCCACACTCCACTGTCCACTCTCCAACTCCAGAGTCCAACTTTCCAAGGGATTCTAGGGTCCAGCTTCAACCTTCCAAGTTCATCTTCCAACTTTCAATTCATTTAGTTGAGAATTGAGCACTGAAATTTGTACTATGTAGATGCTAATTACAATAGTAAAAAAATAAAAAAAATAATAGAAAAATCATTGTTAAATGATTTTTTTGCTTTCATAAAAAATCAAGAAAACCTTCAAAATAGAAAAGCATGGATGATGAAAATAATACTAACTTAGTATTTTTATTTTTAGTGAAAGTATGGTTGAAAATTGGAATTTGGAAAGTATAATTTTATATAATAATAAGATAAAAGTATTGATATTACTAATTTACTAGTAGTAATTTATAATGAAGTTTTAGTAATTTTCATTTCAAAAGGAGTAGTAATATAATGACGTTTTGAAATTTGTATTGCCCTTCAAAAATACGTTTAAATGATAAATCTACCTTTCAGAAAAAACGGTCTACTAAAATTTTTAACCGTATTTGACGGTCAAAATGCCCATGACAATCATTTTTCTCGTCAAATTCCAGCACGGGTGGTTGCTTAAAAAATCTTGTAGGGAGTCACATAAGGGATGAAGATGACTACATCATGTGGTCATGGAATACGACTTTTTGAGTGCTAAAGTGACTTATGAAGCCATTTTTTCTAGACTTTATGGTGTTTTCCGAGTGGTGGTATCAAGCTCGTTGGCGTTGATGTGCCCTAATCAAGGTTAAAATCTTCACATGGTTGGTCTTACAAGACATAATGTTTACATGGGAAAAGGGGCTTTTATGGCTTGAACATTTTCCCTATTTGTTTAATATCTAGTAGTTCTTCTAACCAACACCACATATGAAAGTATAGTACTTGAATCTTTGGCAAGCACCCTAATCCTCGTATGGTCTTGAGCTTTGCACATCTACTTACATCTAACTCTTTTAAATATATCAGTGTTTCAGTACCACACAATTCCTCGAATTGTTTGCACTCAATAATATGTAGCCACTGAAGTTTCGTGAGACCACATAGCCCTTCTATTTTCATCAGATTACGTAACCAATACAAATTCAATGTTCAGAGTGTGTTGGGAAATGTCCCAACTTCCACTACATAATTATTCTACTTATATAAAGATGTTGGAGGTTGGGACAAGCACTTGTAGAAAATGACAACTCTAATATTTTTGTATACAACAAACTTAGTTCTTATAGGCAAGGCATGCACTGCTCAATGGGAGAATCCAATAAGAATGTATAGTGCTCAATAAATAACTTCCCTTATTGGAAAGCTCTTCCATTTTTCATCATGTGGGGGCATTTGGAGGGCCTGGAATGCATTCATTTTTAACAATATCTCAGATTCCCCTTCGATAGTTGGATAATCTCTCTTGAAATTATTTAAAGAATTATGTAAGTCTCTGTTTTGCATTAGCATGTGGTCTCTTATCGAACCTGCTCATGAAATTGCTTTTCCTTCTAGTTATTTTGCCGGAACAACCAATAGGGATGGTTGTGGCAAAGGGATGGTCCTAAAGTTGATTGAGGATCATTTCTTTTTGTTAAGATTGCAGTGTGGTTCTAACAAAAATTCCAGTGCCGAACTATTGGCATTGTAGGGGTTGTTGAGTTTTGCAACAATGAAAAATATCCAGTCCTTGCAAGATTATGGTGACTCTAAGGTCATTGTTGATTGGGAAATACATGCTTCTACTTTTCAAGTGATGATGTTGGATCATTGGTGTTCTAGTACTAGAAGTCTATTGGAAGGCTTCAACAGGTTTTCAATTAAACACATCTACAGGAAATTCAATTTTCTAGCAAACCTGTACAAACAAGTTGTGGGTGAGCGTGAAGCCATGATCATTTTTAAGGAGTTTAAAGACTTTAATTATTTTGTTCCAACTCCTTCCATATTTACTAGGATTTGTAGGTAGTCTTTCATGACAAATAGTGTTGTTGATTTGTTATTTATTTGAGGTTACTTGTCATTTTCATGTTGTTCTGTAGTATGCTATTAAAAGTTATTTTCAAGCATGGTGACAGTTTTGATCACTACAAGTTATTGGTAAATTTGTTTAGTCTCTCTCTAGATGTAAATAATTTTACAAGATTTCTCACTTAGTCTAGCAAGTTGTTGGTTTTTTTTTCACCTTGAAAAAAAAAGACAACTTCCATGTAAACCAAATTAAGCATGATCCTAACTAATAACTAATGGAATACATTGAATTTACCTTACTTCAATGGAAAGAGATTGCTTCTATCCGTAAATCACATGAATATGGATAAATGTTATCTTCTATGACCAACCCAGAAAAGACATGGCCTTTCCTGGGTGCATATGGCCTATCTAAGGATACACAACATGTTTAACTACTTAGTGTCATCAATACACAACAATTAACTGGAATAAACTAGAAATTCAACAAAAGAAGTGTAACAACTATTTTTCCATAGCCCTTGATCTATCTTAAACAATTAATTGGATGGTCTATAACTACTGTAATTAATCGAGTTGATGGATAGCCTTGAATTCACGATAGGAATTAATAACCATATAATTGAGGATTTTCATGGAAAACCACTAACATGAGATTCCACTATAAATTCACCATATAACAATCAAATCAAATTCATACTTATACAAAAAAAATTCCCATGGAAACACAAATGGGAAAGCCAACATTTGAGTGATTGCTCAATCTTATTTGGGTGACTTTGATCACATTGAAGCTTCGTGACTCTACCATTCTCTCCTCTTTCACCAGAAGACCCTTTAATAGTCAAGTTACAAGAATAATCATAAGGTTAAAAGGATGATCTTTCAGATCCCATTCCTCTCTCTCCTATTTTGTTTAAGTAATTATATTTTCTCTCCTTTATATCATTTAAGTTTACATTATATTTTATGTCTAAACTAAGAATACTAGTGAAATTGGTTTCTAAAAAATATTTTGATCATTTATATTAAGTATAACTTATTGTAGCCCACAGGGGTGTAGACTAACTAGCAAGTGCCGTGTAAATGAAGGAATGTTGTAAAGGAGGTCTCAAGTTCAAATCTCACCCCGACTTATCCGTGCCCCATGCTTGCGGGCTATGTGGACGCACCTGGGGTTATAGTGGCAGCCGACAGGAATGGACCCCGTGTCACGCGAGTACCAGAACCACTCAGTTACTGATTCCCCCAGTACAAAAAAAAAAATTATAACTTATTGTAGGTTTTTATGAAATAATCAAATATATTTTGAAGATGGGATTCTAGATAGTTGAAGAAAAAAGATCCACCAAAAGCAAATTTTAAACAATCCCTTGAAAACACAATAAGATATTTAATCCCTTGAATACACAATAGGATATCCAACAATAGGATATCCAGTAGTGCATTGTTGATAACTTTACCCACTATGTCTAGGCACATTTGTAATTTGTAAAATATTATCATCAACATTTAAAAACCTAAATCTAGAACACTTCAGTTCTTGACATGAGAGAGAATAGTTAGCTTCATGAAATAATGACTTATGTCACAATTTTTCCTAAGCCTATGCCATTTTTAACAAAATTCAATGACACCAAATGGGAAGTGATTAATGATAGCTTTTAATTAACTGATGTAGATCAACTTTTTGGTGAACACATTTTTGTATTTCCTTGAGTTGATAACAATCTTAATAGAATTAGTATCTAAAATATATCCTAATTTACCCAAGCGACTATCAATTTCAAAAGAAAATTAAATATCATCAATGAATAATATTAGTTCAGCTAGTAATCATCAAAAACTAAACAATTTGAAACTAAAAAGCAGACCAAAATATATCATATTTTACCCAAGTGACTATCAATCTCAAAAGAAAAAATAAATATTATCAATGAATAAATTTAATTCCAAAAGTAATCATCAACTACCATACAATTTGAAACTAAAAACATAGCAAAATAGATCGTAATTTACCCAAACAACTATCAATCTAAAAAGGAAAAAAATAAATATCATCAATGAATAACTTTAATTCAACTAGTAATAATCAAATACTATACAATATAAAACTAAAAGGCAGAGTTGAAAATCATACCCTTGCTCCAACTTGTGGACTAAATCCAAGATTGCTTCAAAGACTAAACTCTAAAAGAACAACCATGGCATTATTAAATGCATAAATGGATATTTTCTAGCCATCGTGAACAAAATCTACATATTTTCATTAGTGTAATAAACCTAAATGGTTATTACAATTATTAATTATTAGTTTATTATTTAGTTATTAACATGTGAGTTAATTATAAATAATTAGTTATTGCACGGCATGTCTATTTATTATTATGTCCTTGGACATATATTATTCGATAAGATGTATTAATTGGATTGTACTGAAAACATTTTTTCACTATGCAATGTTTTTATATAGTTAGTTTTTTGTTTATTTATTTTAAATTTTTTATAAAATAATTATTGATGTTTCTATTGGTTGGCAGGGATGATGTCATTCTCAAAATTTGTTGTCCATCCTCGGGCGGCTGGATTATGTAAGGGTCCTGCCAATTTTATTACTTGTTCTTAATTGTTCTGAACTGATTAATTACTCAACAATCTCAGTTTGTAGCAAGCGTAGCACGCTCCATGTGTATTCAAGAACATGGATTTCTAAGAGCACAAAAATTGTTTGCAGATTTAATTTCTCTTCCGCAGAAGGCTTGTATAGTAGTTTACACCTGTTGGTCAATAATGCCTCACCCTAACATGACCTCTTTTCCAGCTAGAATCTCAAGTGGGTGGTCTCTTTCTCTTGGGAACCCACTCACAACTTACTTTGTTGTCTCATCCTGCATACACTTCCTCCTTCCAAGGTAAATCTATGTGTATTATGTGTGTTCCAATGTTTAATCTCTACTTTGATTAAGAATATATATGCATTATTTCACTGCATAACTTGAAAACTTACATGTGAAAATAGATATTTATTATTGGATTTAGGGGGATGACTTATTTTTTAAGGGTTTATCTCGTTTGATAGAGAAAGTTGATCTTAGGTCTAAGATAAACCTGGGTCTAGTGGGAGCTTTGTAGAGGTGATGTGTGTGTTGAAAGCGAATGTGAGTAGTTATATAATCAAGATTGAGAACTTTAGTGGTCAAAAATTTAAGCTATGGAATATCAACATTGAAGACATTTTTTGTAAATTGGAAACAATAGATTGCAGTGGATCTAGGTACACAACCTATTGGATATACGGAAGAATATTGAGACAAGTTGGAAAGAAAGGAAAGGAGTACAATTTGACTTTTCTTGTCAAATTCAATGTTATTGAATGTATCTATAGAAGAAAGAGCATTGAAGCTATGGAATAAGATAGGGATTTTGTATCAAACAAAGTCCCCAATAAGCAATTTGTTTCTTCAAAAGTGTTAGGATTATCGTAATCCCCCCTTGTCCACAATACTCTATTTGTTAGCTTCCTAACTTAGGATAATATTATCACTTCCATTAGTGTATGCAAATGTCCCTTGAGGCCTGCTAGCCACTTGATGATCCCTCATGCATCAATGTAGGAGCTCCCTAGATTTTAGGATCCCACTCTGAGTTATGAGAGTTCCACCATAAGTTCACCCTAGTTAGTGTTGAGTTTGACATGCTCCGATGGGCCACATTCAGTTCACTCTCAGTTAGCCTAGCACCTCCTTTGAATTATTTAAGGAGATAAATTCCTTTTCTCACCTACCATGGTCAATTAACTAAATGTAAGTTGTTTCAGTTGTCCGGAGTCGCACTAGTCAGTATTCAGTGGTGATTTTTCCTAGGTTAGCCATGTTTGGAGTCAGTCTGGAGTCAGGGATTCGAATCAATCCTAAATGTTTTGAATTCCCTCTTTTGTATCATGGATATATTACATACCGTTTAATGAGTATTGTATCCAATTATTTCTACAAAATTGATCTCTCTTATCTAATTAATTTCACTGTGTATGTTTATGATTTTTTCACTGGAAAATCTATCTCCTTCATTCTTATTTCACTGAGTTTCAATGTAGCCTAAAGATATTGTGGAATTGATAATTTTATATGGTATCATATCTATATAGAGTTGGTTTACATTTGAATTGAGAGTTTTATGCAGGTTTTGTGAAGAATTTGGAAGACTTGATATGCTACTGAAGCTGCACAATGGAGAATTCATCTACCTTGACACCAAGAATCCTCACACCTTTCAATTACATGGATTGGAGGGGATATATCCAGATTATATTGTGCAATAAGGTCCTGTATATGGTCAAATTTGGCAAGGAGGTCGAACCCCAGCAGGCTTTAGAGAAATCAAAGTACCTAAATAAATTGGATGAAGATTTTGGGTTCATGTGTATTCATATCTTTAGGGAGTTGCTCCTCCACCTTGATGGATTAAAAACCCTTATGGAAGTATGGTTGAACATCGAGTCACTGTTTGGAAAGAAGGATGAGCTAATATCCCACATTTTGGAGAATGAATTGATTTCTCTTCAACCCACCAATTTCGAAACCATCTAGCAGTTTTTCACCAAATTCAAGTCTTTGGTCATGCAATGCAAACAATGTGGAATTGAAAAGAATGATGAGCAGTTAGTGTTATCCATTCTGAGCAAAAATGGCCCTAAATTTTCAATCTGTGTGTCCACCTTCCACTCCGGGAGACTAACAAGATAAGTTGATCCAAATGGGAGCCCTAAAAGCCTCCAAGAATCAAGATCTTTTGGCTAGGGAGACCAAGAATACGTAAGAAAAAGGGAATCAAAAAGGGAAAGGAAAAGAAAACACTAAAACCAAACCAAAGGAGAAACAAAATCCTCCAGAGGGAACCTCAGGTTCTCACAAGGATAAGCAAAAGAGGTTTAAAAAGACTAAGTGTCCATATTTCAAGAGAGGAAACCATCCAAATAACCTATGTATGAAGAAAACTATAGATAAAATGTCAAGACTTCTTCAACAGGATAATATTTCCCTCCTAAAAGGTGCAAGGACTACTGATTATGGAAGCAAGTTTGAATATCATGAAAGATTCCATGCACTAAAAGTTTGATTCTCACAATCACAAGCCTTCCTCATTGATTCAGGAGCCTCCAACCACATGGTTTCCTCCAAAGAATCATTGAATTCTCTAGATCTCACTAGTGGTCCTATCATACACATGGGAGATGACTCTCAAATCCCAGATGTTGGGAAGGTTTCGGTTCAATTCGAGCATGGAGTGTTCAATAATGTCATGTACGTGACCTCCTTAGCATGAACTTGTTGTATTTTTATCAAATGACCCACATTGGTTCATGAAAGCAAGTTGTATTTGAACCTAACACAGTTGAGATATTAGATATCTCTACTGGGAAGATGATAGATAAATGTTTTGATAACCATGCCTCCAAGGCATATGCATTCTCACATTTTTTCCATATTCACATCAAAGTTCCCTATTGACCCATGCCAATGAGACAAGCATAATATGGCATGATATATTTGGCCATTTGAAATTCAAATACCTCCAACAACTGCACAATGAAGAAATGGTTGAGGGGTTGCCTCTCATCAAGTCCTCTCAAGGTGTCCGCAATGTTTTTTTGGTAGGGAAGCATCCAGAGCAAAATTATGATGTTGGGAATGCAAGAAGAGTTGTTTACACACTTGATTTGATACACAATGATGTCTCTGAACCAATTCCCACAACATCTATGAATGGATCCATATACTTTCTGACCTTCCATATTCACATCAAAGTTCCCTATTGACCCATGCCAATGAGACAAGCATAATATGGCATGATAGATTTGGCCATTTGAAATTCAAATACCTCCAACAACTGCACAATGAAGAAATGGTTGAGGGATTGCCTCTCATCAAGTCCTCTCAAGGTGTCCGCAATGGTTTTTTGGTAGGGAAGCATCCAAAGCAAAAGTATGATGTTGGGAATGCAAGAAGAGTTGTTTACACACTTGATTTGATACACAATGATGTCTTTGAACCAATTCCCACAACATCTATGAATGGATCCAGATACTTTCTGACCTTCATTGATGACTACTCTCGGTATTGTGGATCTACTTTCTTAAGCAGAAGTCTGACGTGTTTGATACTTTCAAAGTTTTCAAAGCCTTAGTTGAGAACACTCTTGGGAAGAATATCAAAGCACTTAGATCAAACAATGGAGGAGAGTACATCAAAAGAGACTTTCAACAGTTGTGTGCTTCAAAAGGTATTATTCAAATGCAACATTCATTCCCATAAACACCACAACAAAATGGTGTAGCTAAGAGGAAGAATCAGTCATTAAAAGAGATGGCCACATTCCTTCTTGAAGCAAGGGATATTCCACCATATATCTAGGTTGAAGCAGTGAATTGTGCCTAATACATAAAGTTTAGAGTACCCCATAAGTTAGTGATTGGGGTCACTACATTCGAAGCACTGATAGGACATAAGACTAATGTCTCACATCTGAGGGTTTTTGGCTCCAAAGCATGGGACAAAATCCCATATGACAAGAGGAAATCCTCCAACCCCAAAGTAGTGAATGCATTTTGGTGGGCTATGTAGATGATGTAAAAGATTACAAGTTGATGGAGATTATAACCAAGAGATGCTTCATAGAGTGGAGTGTCCAATTCAATGAAGATCCATTGCATGGTCTACATCTAGGTAAAGAGGAAGGTATATGTGCTCAACCTACACCATTTTCATATGATGATGTTTCTACTAATGTTTCAGATTTAGAATCCGAGGATGAGGACCAAGAGGAACTAGATCTTGATATTGAGATTGGAGATCAAGCAGATCCAGATCTAGAGGCACTGCGGCCTCCTCCACTGTCGTCCTCCATTCTTTTGTTAGACTTCCCTCCTTCTACGATACCCCCGTGCAAACCTTCCACCTCTGAGTTCGCCGTCTTCGATCGGATATTCGCTCTCCAAGTCACCCTTCCCCTTCCATGACCTTCATAAAAAACCCTTGGACAATTTTTGGACTTAATTTAAATAATCTAAATGCATTAATATAGATCCTAGGTGCAATTTATGGTATGTTTTTTATTCATATATTGGTTGATTTAGGTGATGAGTATATGACCACTACTGATCCATACACCACTATTGACATATCTCCTCTAAAATTTAAGCTTTCATAGTGTTGAATGTGGACCATTTTAAAACTTTGATCAACCCTAAATCCTACATTTTCTCCACTATAAGTTCAAAGTTACCTGCACACTTTGCGGTAAAATTTATGTATTATTGCGGAAGAAACTTCAAAATTTTTTCCGGTCGATATTTTACTCTTCATTGCCAACAAAGCATAAGAATCGACTCCATAACATACTCTTGCGGTGGAAAATTGAACTTTTAAGTCCTAATGAAATTGCATTGGATACTTCAAAGCCTAAAGAAGCTGGTAACAGGGGGATAAAAAATATTGTCCTTTTTAACAAGGCCCTATGTGCCAAAAGTCTCTGGTAGGCTCATTTTATTGAATGTATGTGGGGAAATATTGTTAGAAGTAAATATATGCAGAGGTTACCATTAACTTACTGGTTGCGATCTGGATTGTCCCGGAAATCCAAAGTGTCGACGATTTGGTGCAGTTTGTTGTGGACATTGTTGATTATTATCCATGATCTTTTCCTACAGGTGGGTAGAGGAACCCAGATCTTCGTGGGAATTAATCTGATTATGGGCTTGGGGGGGGGGATTTCTCTTTTTCTCGTAATTTGATATGAAACCTTCAGGTGAGAAGCATTTTTTCTCTCAACCATATTTACTCTGAGGAGGCTTATATGCCTCTTTGGATTTCTTCGTTGGAACTAAATATTCATGGAAAGTTAAATGGGATGAATATGTTAAATGTATGATTTTAGTAGGAATTACTCTTTCAGATGCTAGTGATCAGTTTTTTTGGCTTCTCAATAAGCAGTCTGGAAACGTTTCAAACAAATTAGCCTACAATTCTCTTGTCCAGAAGCATTCAGTTCATGTCAATTGTTGTTGGATACTAAGGCTTTGGAATGGAAATCTACCCTCAAAAATCAAGTGTTTCGGTTGGTTATGCGTTCATCATAGTATTTTGACTGTTGATGATGGAGTCCTTTTGGACTGATATGTATTTATGGAGACTCCTATGATATGTATTTATGACACAATTTTTTTTCTAATATAAAGCTGTATTTTATGTGTGGAAAAAAATACTTCGAATGAAAGATTAATTACATCGTTACTTTTTTACTTTATGCATTGATACCTATTGCATTTATGTTATGGTCAAAGTGTGGAGAAACTCCCATAACGGTGACTTGGTGATGGAATTTTAGACTTTCATATAGTGGAAAAAGGAGAGTTTTGACAACATAAAGTTAAGAAAATGAAAATGTGTTGCAGTTTAATAAAAAAGAAAGTGAAATACCAACCTTGCAATACAATCCTTAAGAAAAAATCATTTTTTTAGACTTTATCATTTCAAACCTTGTGATCATTAAGGAAACTTTTTTGGCAAATTTTCTTCAAAAGAAAATAAACTCTAAGTATCGAAGAGGAAGTCTAAGAATTCAATATTTAAAATACTTTAAAGAAAAGAGGGTATAATGATAACTTGTAATAAGAGAAGTTAAAAATATTTAAGAGAAAATTCCAAAATGATGTAAAAAGATGTACTCAAAATTTCAATCTTTTGGGTATTTTGAGGTATCAACAAATGGCTATACACTAGATGAATCATAAAATCTATGCAATTCTCCTTTTTGGAGAATAAACTTCACTTTCAAGTTTCATAGTAAGAGAAAACTTTGAAATTAATGGGTACCAATATTCTTCCCTCTTCAACTTGACCTTAAATTCCATCCCTCACTTTAGTGAAACCTACTAAGTTAAAATGCATAAGAGAATGTTTTTTTAGGTTAATTGTCCTTTTAGCATAACTCTTAGCTAGCATAAAAATCACAGTCATTGGTTTCCACCCTTCAATATTAGTTTATTAAGTTCTCTAAACTAAGTTCTACATCTTGTGAGCATCCATAGCCTTGACAAAGTCGCCATGATACCATAAAACCACCATAAAACTTGCTTCAATGACGACAGCATAACTCTTAGCTAGCATAAAAATCACAGTCATTGGTTTCCACCCTTCAATATTAGTTTATTAAGTTCTCTAAACTAAGTTCTACATCTTGTGAGCATCCATAGCCTTGACAAAGTCGCCATTATACCATAAAACCACCATAAAACTTGCTTCAATGACGACAAACATCGATATCCTAAGTGCATATACCTTCATCCCCCCCATGAAAAACTTCCTCGATTTCATATTCTTATTTTTAAAATAGTTTATTGAAACCATTTTATTTTATAAGAAATTAGGGGGACAATAATTTTTTTAGCTAAAGAGATGATCATTATTATTTGATACATGACTATAGTAGTTTGGGTATTAAGATCTGCCATATTATTTACAAGGAATACAGATTATGATCTTAGATCCTTAACTAAGCTAACTAATTAAAATGGTGCGTGATTAAGTTCTCTGATGGACCTAACTACTTACTTAGTAGCCAATTATTGAAATTTACTAAAGTATTAATAAGATAGAACATGTATGGTGTTCCCTTTGTATAAAATTTTAACTTATAACTATATCATCTTACTTTTGACCTTGTGAAAAAATATTGAGGCATAACAAAGAAAGAGAGTTTGTATGTATGCTAAATGTTGATAATTGAACATTAAAAGAAAAATCAAAACATATAATCAAGCTAAAATGATAAAACTAGGAATTATTGGAAATTAAGACCATGAAACTAACCACAACCAAAATTCTAAAAACATGGGACAAACTCAACTAAAATCAAAACCAAGCTCAAAAAATGGTTGAATGGAAACTAAGAATTTTTATATACAAAAATGATTTATCTTCAAGAAATCAATAGAAACACATTTTCAAGATCTGACCAGTTATAGGAACAAGATCTACATCTCCCTCCAATTTTTTTAGCCTATATGTACTAGCTCCTATTTTCTTGGCAATTCGTAAAGGGCCAAGACAATTTTCAAATCTTTGTGTGTTTCCTTTTTTTCAATTACCTTGTCCCATTTCAAGACTATGTTTCTTATTTCAATTTTTTTGTTCCCATCATTGTGCTTATCAAAACAACATTCAATGATCTAAGCATGAGTGGACAATTTTTGTTTATCCTTTTCCCTTTCTTCTTCTAGCATGATTAATGTATTTATTTTATTTTGGAGGGCTAAGGAGGGTTTCCCTCAAGAATGTTGGGAAATATTTGCTTCCTATATGGCCCATAAACTAGATTAGACGGGAAAGTCCTTAGAGAAAATTCTGGTGTTATTATCATCCCACAAAGCATTATGTTAGATCCTATGGTTTTCATCTACTATGATAATTTTCAATAAACAAATCAGGCTCTTGTTTGTAGATTTAGCTACTCAATTTCCGTGTTGGTAATAACTAGTTGAAAATGAAGCATGATTCTCTTATCTAACACAAATTTAGATAATAGAGACAAATAAAAATATGAAGCATTGTCAAACACAACAACCAAGAGAATTCCAAACCTAAACAAATGTTACTTAATAAATTGTGTGACTACATTCTAGTTGACATGAGTTAAAGGCACAACTTCTACCCACTTGGAGAAATAATCTATAGAAGTAAGGACACACTTGTGTTTATTTTAGGAGTGAGAATTGATATCCTTGATAATATCAATTCCCCACTACTCAAAGGGTATTTCAATTGGACCGTATTGCATTGGTATTGATGATTTTTTCTCTCTTCTAGAACTCAACTAACAAACTTTTCATTTTTGGGAAGATGCATGAACATCTCCAAAGAGAGTAGTTCAATATTAACTATTTCTCAAAATTTTGTGGGATGTTTTTTTCCAACAAAATGACTAGGTCAATACTAACCAATTCACAAAATTTTTGTGGGTGGTATTTTTCCAACAAATTGACATCTAGCCCACCCATCATAGATATCCTTAATAACTTTTTGTACATCTCCCTTTTCCAAGCACTGTAATATAATGCATTCATTGTTTTTGGAAAATGATTATGTTGACACAATTATATTGTGTAGATTTGAATCTCAATGCCATTTACCCTTTTGAGTTTAAATGACTAGGATTAAACCCATGATTTAAGAAATATTTCATATTTGTATACCATGAGAATGAATCAGTACTAACATAAAATATTTCATTAATATAAGCATAAAATTCATTTTTCTAAAACTTTTTTTCATTTTCAAGTCTTGTGATTTAGTTGCTAATCTACAAATCCCTTGACCGTACATAACATTTGGATCTTAAATTCTAAATCATACTCTTCAATGGTAGTCATCCAATTTCCTCCTCTTTTCCCTAATTCTTGTTCAATAAAAATCAATCTAACTGCGGGGTGAGGAATGATCACCTTAACATGATTTTTTAGAATATAACATCTAAAATGTGTAACAACTCTAAAAACAACATATGCTTGCTGGTTGATAGCCACGTGAATTTTGTAAATTAGACATTAATTTCTTTCCAATTCTTTTGGAAAAACAAGTACTTTATCAATATACATATCATGTAGGATTTGAAAACCTTATCCATCATTCACTAGAATTCAAAAGGATTATTCTTCTATCCAAAAGGAACAACCGTCCATTGATATTGTCCCACAACAAATGTTGTTTTATATATGTATCCTGATTTGATTTGAATTTGCTAAAAAACATATTTCATATAAAACTTAGAAAATATAGAACAACCTTTCATTCTTTTGATCAAGTCATCCTTATTGGGAATTGGATTTTTAATGTCTTTAGATAGGGATTAATAAGTGTATAATCAATCACAAGTCTTTTATTTCCTCTGTTTTGCTCACAATACTTATTCGTATAAAATACAAAGCAATCCCAATTTGGAGTAGATGGTTCAATTATTTTTCCAATAAATCATCTATCTCTTTTTAGACATTCAAAAAAATCAGTAGGAGACAGACCTTTATGGTTTTCTTTAGTAGGGTTGGTGTCGGGAACTTTTAGTATGCTTATTGTGTACTCTTCACGAGTCCAAAAAGAATTGTATATTCATATCAACAATCCTCTATTATATTCTCTTTTATTTCTTCTAGTAATTTTTTAGTTATTAATTATATTTGTTTATTAATTATTCTATTATTTTATGTATGTAACATTTCCACCATCTTTAAAGAAGGCTTTGTCTTCAAAACTAATTCCGTCGATATTGTCATTATTTTGGGTTTGTGATGAAACGAGAAATGGAGATATGCAATCGTGATTTGCAATCGTGATTTGACCGTTACTTCCTTTATTTCTTTTGTTTTGTATATTTTTCTTCTTGAACAGTGATATTTGTGATCTTCTCAAACCATACAACTTGTAATTATTTCCTTTCCATATCGTCTTTTGGATTCCATTTATGAGCAACCATGGACCTTCATTACCACCACATTTCTCGATCATAAACAATAAATTGCAATACCCAATTGATTAATAATCAATTGTGACAGAACTATTGTATATTTGAATAGCTTTGTATGTGGATTTCTGCATTGAGGCCATACCTTTTTAATATTCACCGAGAAGAAACTTCGTTGAATGCCATAAATTTTTACGTCTACAAATAATGATATTTTGAAATTTTGTGGTATAAGTTTGGTTGAATTGTTAATCCATATCGGGTTAACTATTTCAATTGTCGGAATCATTGTGAGCCACACAATATTAAGATGTTGGAGATCGATCGTTAGGGGTACATATGTTTTGGGCAACTCTCTGATCATTGTGGCATTATTTGTTTCTCAAAAATTGCCCTCCAATGATACAGTCGAATCTGTCATTTTTAATGGATAGAAACCATCTTTTTCTAATAATATATATAGATAGATATTGAATGAATAAGATGATGACAAAATGTAATGCAAGATTGGTTTAAATAGTCCCTTGCGACTATTGTGAATGGATGAAACCCTTTACTAAATGTTTTACTATTATTTATTATTTATTATTTATTAATTATATTTGTTTATTAATTAATTATATTATTTTATGTGTGTAATAGTAATCATTACCAAAGAGTATATCCACCTCTTGGCCTTCAAATTGGATGAAGCTAATACAAATCTTAAGACTTGATAACTTCATAAGAGTAGAGATTGACTGGTAATAGTTTTCCCTTTTATAATTTGAAGAAAAAATGTAATGCAATGTCACCATGTTAACCCCCAATTGTGATTGCACTTCTAGAGGGTTAAGATTTAGCAAGATTCCATTCAGTTGGTCACATTTGTTCATTGATCCATGGCATGCACGCATTATACTTCTTGCTAGAACTATCATGGCATGCCAAGATTGGAAAGAAAAGCAACTCTAAATGAGACTGCTCGTCTACCTTTTTTAGTTTTCCTATTTTGGGGGCGTGATCATTGCAATTACCAACTTCTTTTTTGGTAACATGTGTAGGGATGATGCCAAGAAGTATTAAAGCAAGTGATGGGGGTGGTGGTTAGAGTTTGAATGTTAAGGGGATGTTGAGTTAAAGATCAACATTTAAGTGGATGAAAATATTTCTAGTGTGACACATGGTAGCCATTCGGTATTTCAGATTTGATATAAGGTCATTTAAGGACTAATTTGGAGGTTCTATCTCACCATGGATTATGTTCATTTCCCATAATTAATCCATTTTCACCTATAGTTCGGCCTTAGTGAATGAAACATTAATATTTACTAATAGTTTGGTTAACTGGTCTAAAATGTTGAATTCACCATGATAATGGAAATGAAATTTATACCAAATCTTCGAAAGATAAAATTTGGATAATACCAGCTAAGTGTTGCTAAGTTGGTCAAAGGATAAAGAAGAAAGAAGCTTGAAAGCTGTTAATTATCATGATTAATTGGCATTATATGGGGAGGAGCTTGTTGAGGTAATCAAAGAAAAACAAATATCGAGACAAACTACCTTAGTTGGTTTATCTAATAGAGAAGAGAATATATTTTGGCCCTTTGTCTTAATAACTTTAAGTGTGATCCCGAGACATGATTGATTGTATTGAATAATGGACAGTCCAAATGTTTCCTTAAAATATGTGGCTCAACTCCTATCATCATTAAGCCAAGTCACTTTGTTAGCATTCAAGACCATAATAAACATTGTGCATTTCATATGAAAGAGATTTCTAAAATATTTCATGATTTATGTGAGAAGTCACTGGTCACCTAAGGAGTAACAATTAAAGCATATTAGGGCTTGCAATTGTGTTTTTTTCTAAAATATTTTGTAACAACAAAATGGGAAATGCTTGAAAATTATACCATCTCAAACCATGAAAGCTTTCAAATAAATGCTAAGAACTGATACCAAGCATCTTCAAAAGAGGTCTCAAATGATGCTTGAAGGAAATTCTTAAGAAAAGTTGCAACTAAGTTCTAAAATGAACTATGAGACAATTGAACATGAACATCTTCAAATGGTTTATGAGTGGACGCTCGAAACAATTCCTAGGATGAGTAGCCACATAAGGCCGAGGAAAAAAATTCTAAGGGCGGTCTTGAATGACTTAAGGCATATTCTAAAATGGATCTGCAAAATATTTTAGAAATAACTGCTGAGAAGTTGATGCAATAGCAATCCTGAGGACTTGCAGATATATTTTGGCATATTTCTTTGGATGGCATAGCTTCATGTAGCTTCTCTTTTTCTTTTTGGAGTTAAAAAATTCCATGTTGGAATTCACTTTTTATTAGGATATTAGTAAGCTTCTCATGCTTTATTTTCTCTGCTAATGCTTTCTAGGAAAAATCACGAGTAGAGGTGGAGGAATTTTGTGACAATGGATTACTATTATTAGGCATTTGGGAAGCAGAAGTAGAAGGTTTATAACTTGAGGGAGGTTGGAAAGTAGGAGGAGTAAGTAGAAGGGAAATATCACTATGATTTGGTTTGCAATATAGAAAGAATTTGTCATTGCAGATTAGCAATGGCCTTCTTTCTAACAATCAATTGTTGAGTATTCCATGGAGGAATAGTTTTTGTAGTTTCATAGAGTTTGGTAAGCTAATTTTACAATTGCTTTAAAGAAGGAAGAACAATATGAATTATATTTACAAGGAAATATAAGTTTCATTGGAAGAATAAGAAATACTAGCATCAGCATTAGAACTTAAATTAGAAAGTAGAAGAAGATTTATGTAAAAAAAAATGATCATTTTTTCCACCTTATTCAAAATTTGAAGCAATAAAATCAAGGTTTTCAATTAATTACTTTAGTTTTTCCTTTTGCTTAATGTTTTCGAGAACAAGTATTTGCATAATGACCATAACTTTTTCAACTAAAATAAATAGATTTTTTTATTCTTACTTTGTTGTGCCTTACACTTCATAAATCTCTTTTTCTTCTTATGGAAAGCTTTATTGAAATTGGAAAATCGTTTCTATTCTTAACAATTACACACATGGTTGGAATGCTTTTATTTTCTAAATTTGGTCTTGGTCTTACCACCAATATTATTTTTTTGGCTTTTTTATAGAAAACATTGAGTAAACTATCAATAGTATTTCCTAGCTTCCTTGTGTTGCAAGCCCATCCAATCACCTTTTCAAAAAATAGGAGGAATACTTGCCAAACTCAATTTTTAAAACTCCAAACACTGATTATGTACTTCTTCAAAAAAAAAAATCCTATGACAAAAAGTTAACTATTTACATAATAACTATTCACTGTGTTATCATGCATTCCATTAGACTGGTGCTCCATTTTCATATAGATAATCAAGTTGCATAAACTTTCACAAAGAGTCTTCTAAAAGCAAAGTTTTCCAAGCTTTGTTCTATGCTTAGGACTTGAATTTTTTTTCATTAAGCAAGGATAGTCTCTAATGCCTCCTTCCTTCTCCTATGTATCACCTTTGTAAATGCTTCAATACTATCCAAAGTTGTTCTTAAGGGGTGATGTTAGGATATTTAGACACTTAGAACTTTGTTAAGTTCAACTTGGTCTAATGAGTCTTTAGGTAGAGTGTGTTTCGTTAGTGTACTTTTGTAACTATCCAATATTACAATCATGATTATGTTTTAAACATAAAGTGATACAAAGTTTCATCTTATTCTTCATACTTTTGACACTTGATCCATTGTTTAATACTTGATTTGCCCATTATCTCTATTTAAAGACGATGGAGGGTCATTTGTTGATGGTTGATTGTGAGAGATTCTTATGTAAACTATTTTATTTTTTGCACTAATATATTGCCTCAAGTGGCTATGTTGGTTAGGGCTATGAAATGTTTATTTTATTTTTTGTTTTAGCCACATATACATTCATGTACTAATATTTGATCTATTTTTATGAGAAGTTTCCTTAAGGTGTTCCACCTATGTGAATATACATATTTATCAAACATTAAAGACAACTTTTTGCCACCAAACATAATGTTGTCACATAATTTAAGGTCACACATATTTCCATAAATTTTACAAATCACTGTGCTACTAAATCCATTATTTCACTCCATTTATGTCTTGAAGCTCCATTTACATGCAAGCCTTCCCCATCGAGTGAAACTTTTTGTTATCATGATTTTTGAGGAAACATGTCCTAGGTTCCCACATCATCATCACTCATATGCTATCATATACCCCTTTTTTATTATGCTCCATGTTGTTGTTTCAGAACCATTTGCTCACATTTGGGTCCTATCCACCAATCACACCATTTGTTTGACATAGTTGTCATAGTCCTTAGTTCCAATCACACCATGAATATGAATGTTTCCATGGTCTCATGCACCTTCTCAACATTACTCCTTAAATATTCACTTTGAATTTGGTAAATCCATTTTGTTAGGGTTTATGGTCACTTCCTAGGTCAATGGTCATTTATTGTCAATTAAAAGGAATCCTTTTCTCTCATGCCTATCTCTACGTCATCGCATTCCAGTATCTCCAAGTCCTCACCATTTATCAATGCTCTCATTACCTCATGTTGGTTTTAGAGACTTATCATTTCCCTTTATCTAACAAATTATATTCTAACCAGGAAACACTTTGTCTAGGGGTTTGATTTAAAGGTCAAGTACCATGGTTGCCATTTTTCTTAATGATTGGTGGCTTACCTTGCATAGGATAATGGATTGTCATATCCATTGATCCCATTGCATGGTTCATTTTGGTGTTTGGCATAAAAACCTCTATTCACACTACTTTAGTTTGTATTCATGTTGGTACCAATTTTCATCATTGGTGGGATACCTCACATTTTTCGATGATTTTCGCCATTGACTACAAACTATATGGTTCCTCTTATGCTCCACTTCAACTAATTATCAAATTGTGGAGATTCATACTTGGTGATGTCAGTGTTCTAAATATAATTGAAGGTTATGGATAGGTATGACTCCATTCCAACATTATTATGATTATACACCTTGGGATTACTTCCAATGATCTCTCTACATGTCCCAACCCTTCTAGAACTTTGGGCCTCTTGAATTGCAATTTTGTGCCCCCAATGGGTGACATTATCTGATTACATATATCAAGTAGAAACTTAAAACATTCAATTTCAAATGTATCTTGATCTTGTTTCATTTGTACCATCTTACAAATCCATGCTTGCATATTGTACTCTAGTTGACTATTGAACAAGCACGGGTTTGTGTGACTTGTTTATAAATATTGTACGTATACACATCTATCACTTGCTTGGTAGTGGTTTCCTTTTTCTCCCTGGCATATGCTTTTTTCATTATGTCTCTCTCTCAATACTTTTTACAACTATACATGATGTATTTCTACCACACTTTGCTTTCCTAAACTCACACATAAGCGGCATCTATTATCATGCCATTTTCTCTCATTTGCGATGATTAGTGCTATGAAAATTGTGCAAATGCATGCTTAGTCTTTCAAAGGTTGCATGGTCACTATTGGAGTGTGAATTTGGAAAAATCATAATCTATTTATGAGACAATCACTTCATGATGGCCTTTGGTCAATTTTCCCTCATTTAAGTCAAACCACTTCATTGAATTGAAGAGTCTTTGTCCATTCCCAGAGTTATTGCATTAACATGGTAATTGTTCACTATTAAAGCTCTATTTTGGCTCCAAAGTTATCTATAACTAGAGGCCTCCATCCTCCATTTTCATAAGCTCAATTTTTTTAGTGTTATATTACAAAACTTCTCCAAATATTGGAATGCCTACTTACTCCAATATTCCTCTTAAGCAATCTTAGTCTTATGTCATCGAATTCCCTGCTATATGTGCACATTTCAATGGAAATAATCTATTGAAATTGCTCTAGAATTAGATAAAGAGTTTAGCTTGAGTAAAGAAACAAGAGCCCCTTAAATAGAGAGTATTGAAGGCCATCTTCAATACTCTTCAATGTGGAATTCTTAATTTTCTTAAAAGTTTTTTCCATTGGTAATAAAACACATATCTATTTTTCTCCCTGTAAATAACTTATGGTTGCTTTGAGTGCATTTTCAATGGATTTGTGAGCTCACTATTTCAAAAACTAAAGTTGGTAGTAAATAGTATAAATTGTTTGCTTTTTATTACTTGTTATCTTGTATGTGGAGCCATTAATGGATTGAATCTCCACTTAGATCTGCCTCCTGCTCAACAACTTACCAATTTTGCAAGGGGACCTCAAAGGTTTGCTTCATTTTTTTCATTTAAATTTCATTAGTCTTTCTTGTTAACTTACTTTGAGGATAATAGAAGTTGGCTTATTTAATTGTTTCTTTTATTTTTGTCTCCCTCAACTTTCCAAGTAGTAGAAATATGATTATTTGGTTACCATGTGCACAAACTACTAGAAAACATAGGGCATGTGAGGAGAAGTAAGTAACTTTGCCCCACTATTAATGGCATGTCTTGGTTTTTTGGATGCACAAAGATAAACAACTTATGTAGATGATGGTCATTGCTAGTGAACATATAAACCTAAATGTTCTAGTGTGTTTGAGCACCTACACAACCCTATGTTGGAAGGTAACAAAACACTAGAATCAATGATCCAATAGAGGAATTTTAGACAAGCAAAATCCATCAAGGGTGCAAAGGAATGCGGCCATATTCAAAATAACTTAATGGAATCTGTCATAAAACTAAATTAATGGAATGAATCATAGCATTCTTTAATTTGTAAAGAGACACTATATGAAAGCTAAATTAATGGAATGCATATAACATTTGTAAGTTTGTAAGGTTTTTTAACACATATTAAATCAATAACATTTACAAAGCTAACATAACTATCTTTCTCGTGTCACGACCAACACTCTCTCTTACACTCTTAGTTCACTATCCATATTAACACACTCTATAATCTCCAAAGTTTGTTAACATTTTTACTATAAGAAGATATTGAGTGCACATTCATTCATATTTACCAAAATCCTCATCAACAAGTACCTCAAAGAAATCCATGTTTGCATACTCATCATGCAACCAAATGTCAAAAGAATTATAAGCATGGATAATCAACATGACGCAAACACATTCTTGGCTAGGAGATCCTCGAGTATGGTCATTACTATACCAAGTTGTTCATGGTACTATTATTGGCAATTCAAGGTTGCATCAATACGGTTTCATGGAAACCCATTTATTTACAAATACATAAGAGATATAATTATTATCGTTTCAAATGCAAAATCTTTATCCTTGTTAACTTGCTTACCGTTTTAGTGTATCGGTTTATTATCTTTTATGCTAATGTGGATTCAAATTGCTTGTGGCTATTAAAGCCATTTTACATTATTGTAATTATCATCTGGATTACTTTTTTTTATTAATGAAAGCATTCACAGCTGCAAGCCTTTTGCACTGTTTCATTCTTCAATGGCTGAGTAAATTGTGAGATCTTCTTTGTGAGTTGTGTGTTTGTCTACAGATCTATATGCTCAAATTTAACATTTTGTGCCCCCAATGGGTGACATTATCTGATTACATATATCAAGTAGAAACTTAAAACATTCAATTTCAAATGTATCTTGATCTTGTTTCATTTGTACCATCTTACAAATCCATGCTTGCATATTGTAATCTAGTTGACTATTGAACAAGCACAGGTTTGTGTGACTTGTTTATAAATATTATACGTATACTCATCTATCACTTGCTTGGTAGTGGTTTCCATTTTCTCCCTGGCATATGAGTTTTTCATTATGTCTCGCTCTCAATACTTTTTACAACTATACATGATGTATTTCTACCATACTTTGCTTTCCTAAACTCACACATAGGTGGCATCTATTATCATGCCATTTTCTCCCATTGGCAATGATTAGTGCTATGAAAATTGTGCAACTGCATGCTTAGTCTTTCGAAGGTTGCATGGTCACTATTGGAGTGTGAATTTGGAAAATTCATAGTCTATTTATGAGACAATCACTTCATGATGGCCTTTGGTCAATTTTGACTCATTTAAGTCAAACCACTTCATTGAATTGAAGAGTCTTGTCCATTCCCAGAGTTATTGCATTAACATGGTAATTGTTCACTATTGAAGCTCTATTTTGGCTCCAAAGTTATCTATAACCAAAGGCCTCCATCCTCCATTTTCACAAGCTCAATTTTTTTAGTGTTATATTACAAAACTTCTTCAAATATTGGAATGCCTACTTATTCCAATATTCCTCTTAAGCAATCTTAGTCTTATGTCATCGAATACCTTGCTCTATATGCACATTTCAAAGGAAATAATCTATTGAAATTGCTCTAGAATTAGATAGAGAGTTTAGCTTGAGTAAAGAAACAAGAGCCCCTTAAATAGAGAGTATTGAAGGCCATCTTCAATACTCTTCAACGTGGAATTCTTAATTTTCTTAAATTTTTTTTCCATTGGGAATAAAACACATATCTATTTTTCTCCTTGTAAATAACTTATGGTTGCTTTGAGTGCATTTTCAATGGATTTGTGAGCTAACTATTTCAAAAACTAAAGTTGGTAGTAAATAGTATAAATTGTTTTCTTTTTATTACTTGTTATCTTGTATGTGGAGCCATTAATGGATTGAATCTTGACTTAGATTTGCCTCCTGCTCAACAACTTACCAATTTTGCAAGGGGACCTCTAAGGTTTTCTTCATTTTTTTCATTTAAATTTCATTAATCTTTCTCGTTAACTTACTTTGAGGATAATAGAAGTTGGCTTATTTAATTGTTTCTTTTATTTTTGTCTCTCTCAACTTTCCAACTAGTGGAGATATGATTATTTGGTTAATGAGGAGTAGTAAGTAATTTTGCCCCACTATTAATGGCATGTCTTGGTTTTTTGGATGCACAAAGATAAACAACTTATGTAGATGATGGTCATTGCTAGTGAACATATAAACCTAAATGTTCTAGTATGTTTGAGCACCTACACAACCCTATGTCCGAAGGTAACAAAACACTAGAATCAATGATCCAATAGAGGAATTTTAGACAAGAAAAATCCATCAAGGGTGCAAAGGAATGTGGCCATATTCAAAATAACTTAATGGGATCTGTCATAAAACTAAATTAATGGAATGAATCATAGCATTCATTAATTTGTAAAGAGACACTATATGAAAGCTAAATTAATGGAATGCATATGACATTTGTAAGTTTGTAAGTTTTTTTAAAACATATTAAATCGATAACATTCACAAAGCTAACATAACTATCTTCCTTGTGTCACGACCAACACTCTCTCTTACACTCTTAGTTCACTATCCATATTAACACACTCTATAATCTCCAAAGTTTGTTAACATTTTTACTATAAGAACATATTGAGTGCACATTCATTCATATTTACCAAAATCCTCATCAACAAGTACCTCGAAGAAACCATGTTTGCATACTCATCATGCAAACAAATGTCAAAAAGAATTATAAGCATGGATAATCAACATGATGCAAACACATTCTTGGCTAGGAGATCCTCGAGTATGGTCATTACTATACCAAGTTGTTCATGGTACTATTATTGGAAATTCGAGGTTGCATCAATACGGTTTCATGGAAACCCATTTATTTACAAATACATAAGAGAGAGAATTATTATCGTTTCAAATGCAAAAGCTTTATCCTTTTTAACTTGCTTACTGTTTCAGTGTATCGGTTTATTATATTTTATGCTACATTATTTTGGGTTGATATTCTTTGAAAATATGAAATGGCTCCATCATATATTCTTCCAAATTCATATGTAATACTTTCCCCACCTGCTTGATGTTTGTGTCTAAGCTTTTGTTGACATGTTTGGCATAAAATTCTAAAAACGTGGAAGGAATATTGCATTGAGAGCCATGCGACACAAGGTTTCTTATTTATAATCGATGAAATTGTGATAGAAGCTTTGGATTTGAAAATCACTTCCAATGGTGATACGGGCCAATTGAAATCAATTGAGTAATGTATGCTTCCAACTTCATTACCAATAATTCCTTCGAGACATTAAACACAGACATAAAGAACTCCTTCACTTCTTCTTCTTTCTATTGTGTATCCATACTTCCATTTATTTGAATAATTCAATCATTATCATCGATCTTCAATTATCATTATCATTGATCTTCAATTGAGAATTAGTGTTGGAATCCATGTT
>LPNX010943244.1:0-91044 GCA_001517045.1 Pseudotsuga menziesii
TGTAAGAAAATAAATGGGCAGCCTAAGCCAACCACGTGGAAAGTGGTGCAGTTGGATAGAACCGAAGTCAAGGTAGTTGGCGAGATGGAAGACGTGTTAATCTGCTTGGCGTCCGATGACAGAGTGTGCCAAGTCATCAACATTGTAGTGGCTGACATACCAGATGCGTACGGCTTGGTCCTGAGTAGAGATTGGTCAGCCAAATTAAATGGGTATTTCGCCACAGATTGGTCACATCTTTGGTTGCCATACAAAGGAAGTCCTAATCAGATCAAGGTTTTGAGAGAGCCTCATATGAAATACAATGTCACTCAATTGGATGGAAAGAATGTACCAGTTGAATCCATATTGGGAAACTACTTTCTGGAACTAGAACCAGGGAATTATCTAGCGGAAGAGGCTAGCAGCACACCTAGCACCCAGCCTGGTCTCCTTCATTTTTCTCAGGCTGATGAGCTTGATTGTAAAATAGTAGATTTAGCTGAAGGAGTAGATTCTTTTTCATTAGACAATGTTTGTTGGACTTTATATTTTGACGGCTCAAAAACATTAGAAGGATCAGGGGCCGGCTGCGTCCTTAGTGATCCACAAAATAATAAATACTTCTTGTCCTGTAGGTTAGAGTTTGAATGTACTAACAATACAGCTGAATACGAGGCACTTTTGCAGGGACTTAAGAAGGCCATTGAGTTACAGGTTTGTAATTTAAAAGTTTTCGGAGACTCAGAAATAGTTGTGAAACAAATAAAAAATCAAATACACTGTGTTTCCCCTCATTTGAAAGCTTACCAAAACAAGGTATGGGAATTACTTAAACGTTTTCATGCATTTAACATTATTTCAATCCCAAGGATAAAAAATGCAGCCGCTGATTTTTTAGCCACATCAGCTGCCAGGCTGGTACCCACTAATAATAAGTGCTCTATTGAATTACTTTTCAGGCCCTCCGTGCCGGACATGATCACAAACTTGCGAGTATTCGACGATGATCAGCAGATAATCGAATGCTTGACAAATGATGAGACTTTTAAAGGAGCTATCATAGACGATGAGGAACATCAGGCTGAAATGAAATATAATAATTTCATTCCCAAAGGTGTCAGGACGCTGGAGAAAATGTTCGACTTGAATGAGAAATTTAAGAGACCAGCTAACGTGAAGACACACAGCTCAACTTTACAGTTCGAGTTAATAAATTTAGGGACCGAGGCAGAGCCCAAGTTCGTGAACCTTGGCAAGTGTTGTTCACCAGCAGAAAGAGACAAGTTCCTGAGTTTGTTTAAGCAGTACAAGGATGTATTCGCATGGACATATGCTGATTTAAAGACCTATGATACCAATATCATCAAACATATCATTCCGATAAAAACAGGCGTCAAACCATATCAGCAGCCTTTGAGGAGAATGCACCCAAAGCTGGAGCCGTTGATTCAAAGCGAGGTGAGGAAATTGTTGGACGCTAGGATTATCTTCAAAGTTAGACACTCTGAATGGGTGTCAAACCTGGTACCTGTCAGGAAAAAATTGGGAGAAATCAGGCTGTGCGTAGATTTCAGAAATCTAAATCGCGCCTCAGACAAAGACAATCACCCGGTACCGCCCATGGAGCAATTGCTACAAATGGTCTCTGGCTCTGAAATGTTTTCATTATTGGATGGTTTCTCAGGCTACAATCAAGTGTTGGTGGCCGAGGAAGATAGATTGAAGACGACATTCAGAACTAAATGGGGAATGTTCGCATATAGAAGAATGCCCTTTGGCCTGATTAATGTCAGAGCAACGTTCCAGAGAGCTATGGACATAGCTTTTCACGGATTGATTGGGCGAAGTGTAGTGGTATACCTTGATGACGTCACTATATTTTCGAAGAAAAGAGGGTAGCACGCTTTTCATTTAAAAAAAATCTTTGAACGCTGCAGAAAGTATGGCATCTCCCTCAATCCGAAAAAATGCGTGTTTGCAGTCACTGAAGGCAAGTTACTGGGACACATAGTTTCAAAAAGAGGTGTATCTATTGACCCAGAAAGGATTAAGGCTATTGAACAAATTCCCATGCCTCATAACAAGAAGGGAATGCAATCCTTCATGGGAACAATAAACTTTGTAAGGAGATTCGTGCCTGATTTCGCCCAAACTGTCAAACCCTTGCAACAAATGGTCAAGCAAAGTGCACAGTTTAAATGGATTGAGACTGAGAAGAATGCTTTCAGCAAAATCAAGACCGTTGTTGCACATGCGCCCTCTCTTAAAAGTCCAGATTTTGACAAAGACTTCATTATGTATACTTTTGCGTCCGATGATTCACTAGCCGCTGTACTCACGCAAAAGGAAGAGGGAGGTGACGAATTTCCAATCTCTTTTATGAGCACTGGGCTACAAGGGGCTGAGTTAAACTACCCAGCCATTGACAAATAGGCATATGCAGTATTTAAAGCAGTCAAGCAGTTCAGACCCTATATACTAAAGAATCGAACCAAGGTAATAGTCCCTTACCCAGCCGTAAGGTCCCTTCTCATTCAAAAGGAATTAGGAGAAAGAAGAGGAAATTGGGTAACAGCCCTTCAAGAATATGATTTAGAATTCAAACCAGCCACTATAGTGAAAGGTCAGGGGCTATGCAGGATGATGACTAAAAGCAGTAATAATGAAGAACAAGCATGGAATAACGAAGCTGAATTGCAGGTAATGGATATTTGTCCTTTATTCACAGCTCTCGAATCTTGGTATAGAGACCTTGTACATTACCTGCAGTCTGGGGTATTGCCTGAACATTGGAGTTCCAAACAGAGAAGAGATTTACGTCTAAAGTCAGCTTCCTACCAACTCGTAGAAGGCATACTATTCAGAAAAAATTATGATGGGGTCCTTTTAAGATGTTTGGAGAAGGCAGACGCTGAGAAAGTAATGACTGAATTACATGATGGACCGGCCGGTGGACATTATTCAGGAGACACTACAGCACATAAAATCCTTAGGGCTGGTTACTATTGGCCAACGCTTTTCAGAGATGCCCATGCGCACGTCAGAAAATGTGATACTTGTCAAAGATGCGGTGGAAGACTACCTAGAGCAGCAGCACCTCTAAAGCCTGTAATGATCACAGAGCCTTTCGAGCAATGGGGAATAGACGTCATTGGAGAAATCAAGCCAAATTCCTCCCGGCTACACAAGTATATCCTTGCAGCAATCGATTATTTCACCAGATGGGTTGAGGCGGTCCCCTTGCGCAAAGTAAATGAAGACGAAGTCATCAATTTTCTACAAGACCACATCATGACCAGGTTTGGGGTTCCAAGCTCATTAGTTTTTGATAATGCTAAGTACTTTTCATCCATTAAGATTACTGTTTTTGCTCATGAGAAAGGTATAAAGTTACACTATTCTGCTAACTATTATCCACAAGGGAATGGCCTAGCTGAATCCTCAAATAAAAACCTCATCAGAATCCTTAAGAAGACCGTCATAGAGAACCAGCGAAGTTGGCACTCAGCCTTACCCAATGCCCTGTGGGCTGATAGAGTTACCCCTAAGTCTGCCACAGGAGTATCGCCCTTCACCCTAGTGTACGGAAAAGAAGCCATTATTCCCCCCAACATCCTGCTCCCGTCTTCCATATTAGCTCAGGAGTCTAGGGGATCGGATGATGAAGTTCTCCAAGTCAGAATATACAATCTTCTGAAAGCGGAGGAGGCTAGATCCAAATCTAGAGAACGTTTCCAACAGCAGCAGGAGGTAGTGAAGAGATGGTTTGACAAGCACAAAGCCGGGAAGAAAGACTTAGAAGTAGGAGACCTGGTCCTCAAATGGGGTCATCCCCATGACGAGAAAGGGAAGCACACTAAGTTCCAACAGTTATGGGTAGGTCCATTTCAAATCACCGCTAAAATTGGCCCTGCTACCTATATGTTACAAGATTTACAGGGATCGGAGGAAAACTTGCCAGTTAATGGGCTGGTTCTCAAACCTTATTTTTCTTAAGCAGTTTTTGAGCTTTCTGACTTGTACATAAATAAACTATTGTTGAGTTACGATTTCATTTGTTGTAAGAAAGTCTTTGTTTTAAATAAAGGTGGTTAACTAGTGGTTATGTGGAAAAACCTCACATTTCTGGAAATGGTGAACATTTTTTGAATAGTTAGACTGTGGTTTTCCATGTGAATTCCTTCCACTAACTAGCTTCTCGAAATCTTTGTGTGCATCGAGGTCCTACTTAAGCTCCTGTAAGGTCAATCAGACTCAAAAGTCTAGAATACTATGCTGAGGCTCCACGCACTTTACACTTAAAATCTAAAGGGCAAGGACAGAGGACCCATGGAGAATAGCAAGATGAACAGGGTGTTAAATCTAAATGCTCCCATGTCGGATAATAAATGCCAAAAGGCAGATAAGAGTTAGAATTCCTATAAAAGCATCATGCTCCAAAGCTAAATCCAGACCATAAAGCACTAATTTGCCAATGATCCTCTCCGTCCGTGAGTTGAGACCTTAAGCACGTCACTCACACAAAAGGGCACTATGGGATAGAGGATCCTGAATTCAAATTCAGTAAGAAAGGCATGCATGAAGACTCTCATTAAAAGAGGATAAAATCCAAAAAGCGCAAAAGTTGCTCAGATGGCATGGGAATGAGAAACAAATGAACATCTCTGTTTATCATCTGCTACCATCCTGTGGTGTCCCATGTGACCAGCTACCTGAAGGAAAATTAATAATGAACTCATTTTTTGGCCTCAGCAGAGTTATCCGGACCCTAGAATCTTGACTTTCATCGCCCAAAGTGGACTGATATCAACGATAAAGGTACACATTTCTGTTATTGAGAAATCTATCTAGCTGGAAGAATTCAAGGAATACATTTGTTGTAGGACAGTCTGCTTTTCAAGGAAGAAACCACCCAGAGATCTAGGTTCACCAGGAAATCGCCAGTTGTTGCTGCCGCAACCTTTTCCCCGACTTCAGTTTTTCACTTAAATTCTGGGACCCCTCCTTATCTTGATTTACTTGAATCTAAGGTTGAAATTTTGGCGTCTTTGAGTATCTTTTCTTTAAGGTTGAGCGTCCGTCTTGTTGGCTGGTTGCATTCAGTTCAATGTGAGTCGCGAGATCGGTTTTAACACTTTTAAGAGTGTGCAGGTTTACCTTAGCGAATTTTTGGTTTTTGGCCTCATTTGAGCCTTAGCGCTGTTAATTCTTCCCGTTGGATCGGGCCTCTTTTGGAAGAAATGGAGTCTTATATCACTCATCGTTGCGGCTCTTAGACCAAAGTCTCCGTCCGATCCACTTCTCTCTGACACCCGATTCGGGTTGTGCATCGCTTGCCCAGAGTTTCGGTTCACCCGACGTTGCGGCTGGGGAGATAAAGTCGGGCCCCGACTTGAGTTTCACCCGACACCCGAGCTCCGCCTTATTTAGCCTCCGACGCCTTTTTTGTAGCCTGCGTTCCGTCCGCCGTTGCGGGTGGCAGAGTAGTCTGTCATCCGATCCACTCCTCTCCGCCGCCCGATCACCTACGACGCCCGTGTTTCCGCTTCCCCTCTTCCGGCACTCCTCCACTGTTGCGGCTCCTGGAGCCTTCTCCCATCCGATCTAAGAACTTCCCGACTGCCGATTTACCTTTTCGTTGCCATTCCGAGCCCCCGCATTTCCTCACCCGGATGAACTAGGCTAGCTCATTGTGAATTTATCATTTTAATTTTAAAATTATGGATGCCTAATGTCTGAATTAAATGGATAATGCACCACGTTTGTATGCAGAGATCATCTCACGAATCGCTGAAGCAGAGCATCGCGCCAGAAAGGACAACGTGAACGAATGACCGAGGCGCCGATGGGACATTTTCTTTTTAGCGGTTACTGTCAGAAAATAAACGCCTGTGGAAATGATGGAGAAGGTGAAACGACCAGGAAAGAAACTGAATCGTCAAGGGCATTGAAAAGACGCGTTGAAGGAACCCAGAGAAGGGGGGGTTGTAGTTTAAATAATGGGAAGCTCGATGAAAGGAGGGCTTTTTCCCTTAGAAAATTTGGTAATTGTTGACTTGTAAGAGGAACTATTTCGTTTTGCGAAGTGAACTGCAATTTTGTCTGCTGGAAAGAGTAAAGAGGTGAAATGTACCAATGCTATTCAATGAATAATGCTGAAGAAGAGCTATTTCGTGTTCAGCTGTATTTCATGCGCTGTAAGGATATTTGATGTTTCGAAGCTAAGTTCTTGTTAATTATTCTGCAGTCTTTTCTGGGATGCATTTGCACTATGAGTAATAATTGTTGTTATAGAATGATCGGCTAACTGGTTATTTGAATATTTGTAGTTTTCATGTGCTGTGGGAAAAGTATCAGCTATCTGTGGTTTTTCTTACCGTATGTGATTTTTTATTGCTCAGTTAAGATGATAGCCTCGCTCCCTAGGGATAGTTTAGATAGTTAGTTATTTCTGTTCGTATCTAGTTTGTTTGCTTGTGAGCATAAGACGAGAGGTAAGAACCTGCGCATCACTTTGTGACCGCCCCCTGCATCTAAACCAGCCTGCATTTAATTAGGCACGTGCATATCATTCCTTTAGGTCAAAAATACAAATTCCGGTGGACCAGGCCGCAACCGGTAAACCCTTGTTGTTACTTTGACCTACGGTAGCCGGACCGTAAACCGGACGGATTCCCTATACCAAACAGTCAGCGGGCTAGTTGGGAACGCTGATTGGGGAGAATCCCTTACTGTTGCCGCCTGCGAATTTCCAGGCCTCAACAGGAAGCTATAATATGGGTTCTCCATCATGAGAGTATCATGCTCCTCCATTTTTGAATCACACTAAATATCTTTAGAGTGCTTCAATGCATCCTCTTCATGGAATATTTCATCTATGCTAACTTAAATGTGTATTTCTCCTAGTGCATAAATTATGTAAGTTTTGGATGATTCTCTATAACCAACCGAGATCCCTTTCTTTCTGGATAGCTTCATCTTTTCCCTTTTTCTCTTTAAGGATACACCATCAGAATGACTCCATATTCAATACTTTTCATTACTCACTTGTAGTACATAGCATATGGTATTTCCCTACAATCCAAATTTAGTCCAATGGTTAGCAACATTGCATAATCATGAAATTCAATCATATGAATATTTCAATGCAATGATTTTGGCACTATTATGTAAATATTTTAGCCAATGCTTCAGGATAACATTCATCCATATCTCATGGAATGTTATGCAACACTATAGGATACTCACTCAAACATAACATGTACTACACGATCTTTACTATTTGTCAATAAAAGAAAACTATACAATATGCTCATCATGTTATATTATAACATACTTCAAAATTCTAGGAATACAAATATGCATATAACTGTAATGAAATATATTCAAGATCATTCAAATCTAATTATAAGAAAATTTTATAATCAAAATACAAATAGTTATATTTTATTTTTTCGTGGGATCCCTCTTAATATTTGGTTCCTTGTGGAGATAAATGAAGTCCTTATATATTGATCTTCTTTCTTGGCAGAAACTCGTTGCACCTTAACTTGGAAAAATTATTGCCATGCAAGATGTAGTGAATGACTACTTGGGGATTTAGGCACCCATGCAAACAATAGTGAATTCTCTCACTACGACATATGGGTCAAAATTCCCATGAAAGTTTGCCTCGAAAAAATTAAAAACATTTGTTTCGTGGAAAAATAGTGTTAAATTGTTGAAAATTTTGAAAAATATCCTGACATTCATCACTACTGCGATGAAGGTTTAATAGTGTCGCTATTGCGATGAAAGGTAAAAATTTCTATTGCAACGAAGGTTTAATAGTGTTGCTATTGCGATCAAAGGTAAATGTGGCTATTGCGATGAAATGTTATGTTTCGTGGCTATTGCAACGAAAGTTTATGGTCCATTTCTATTGAGACGAAAAAACGTGGCTATTGCGACGAAATAAATTTGGATGGGGAATTTGGGTTAGATATTAGCAATATGGTGGTTACTTATGGGTTTGATCATGTAGTGATATGTATATAGTATCATTCATCGCATAATGTGTATGGATCTTGGCCCCATTTGGATGGGGCATGGTCTTGAACTTTGTAGAATGCTTGGGATAAGGATTCACTATACGGTGATTAGCCTTGGGTTTGATCATGTAGTGATATGCATTGCATATGAGGCTAATGGTATTTTTTTTTTCTCCAATGAGCAATGAGCACTAAAACTTGGAACAATAAATGATGGTCCAATAACATGGCAAAATTCCCATATATTTGTTTTTAAGGATTATAAGTGGATAACAGTTTGGGATTTTTATTGACTACTGAATATTAAAAGGGATAAGGAAAAGGGTTTATGCCATTAAGTTAGTGGTTGGGAGATTATTAATATATGAAAATAAATTTCTAGAAGAAAGGAACAAAACTTTTAGTGACAAGGCCATGGACCAAACAAAAATTTAATGAATTGTATGGTGAATTGTGCATCAATATTGAAAACACATAGCATCAAAAGGAAAATGATACCATAATAAAATACCACCTTTACATCCAAGGAATGATTATATAGGTGATTTTTTCAGGATGGATACACAAATATGTTTTGGGCTTCCGCTTACCTTGTCGCATGCGTGCAACATTTCATGGTTCATGTGGCTTGAGTGATAAAATCATAAGCATTCTATTGTTAAAACTAAGTTTTGTGTATGCATTTTCTTTGAACTTGGTCTTGTCATTCAATCAAATTACAACATATTCCATCGTTTTTATCACAAACACCAAACTATTATGCATCCATTATTACAAAACATCTGAAAATCTAGGTTTAATTTATAAGACTCTATGACATTCCTAAGTGGAAATAGTAATTGAGATGACCTTGAGCCAACGAAGAAATCTATATTGAGAGTAAAGGGTGAATATATTGGGGAAACAATTTGATTAAGGCCTAAACCAACATGCAAATATTTTAAAAGGTAGATTTTGAACACTTTGTTAGCTTTTCTCCATTGACCGAAATGGTTGTCAATAGTCCCATGTTAAAGGTTCACCTAAGTGCTTTTCATCTTTGATTTTATGATATACCTTTTTTATTTTCTTATTCAACATCCTTCATTATATTTTATAATTATTTTACATGTTATATCCAATTCTAGTGCATGTCCATGGCTATATTCCTTTTTCCATCATAATTTGTGAAAATAAATGGAAGACTGTGTTGACCAATATAGAATCCATGGACAAATAATGCCAAAAGAAGTCCAATATTGGTTTGAAATTTCAAAATATTATTTTCTACTATGGTGTGTTGGCACCGGGATTCGATCCCCCAAGGTGGAGCGAGGGGAGGCCGCTCCCAGGCAATAGCAGAACAGCTTTAGACCACACCTCCAGCCCTGCGCAATTAGAGAGGGATCTCTCGTTTGTCACTGCAGTTTGAACTGCATAAGATGTTCAATCTCGTGTGTCACCAGAGTCTACTCTACATAGGATTTTCAATCAGCATAATCAGGGGGCGAGGATCCTGAATGGGGCAAAGTATGTTGAGGAAAGGAGTATGGTGGGATTATCAGGGGCAAGGGACCATGGGAAAAAGGAGTCGAAACCTATGTAAGAAATGATTACAATGGGAAAGAATGACATGGGGTTGCAAACAGAGGCAAGATAGCTACTAATATCTGAATCAGGAGATATTTAGCAAGCGATTAGAGGACAAGAAGGGACAGTCCATCGCATGTAGCACCAACAAGATGAATTCCATGCAACTTTAGAAGAACCATTGATAAATTCCTGGAACAACAGCAGGAGCATAGCAAGTATGAATTCCTAACCATTATACACTAAGTTGTAGACATAAAAGCAATCAACAAACTGGAATGGAAACAGGAAACACATTTACATGTAAAGGAAAATACATATTGGGAAGAGCAATGACACATGAATCTCTGCCATGAGAAACAATTCTTTCACTGCAATTTATTCATACATAGGTATCAATTTTTACAAATGGGGAACCTCTTCCCAGGAATGTTTCCCAATCCAATTCACTAACTCCTTTCTCCCTCTATCGGGAGCGTTTTTATACAATCATGTTGCTGAGACTACCGAATTAAAAGCTGTTAGAAGTCGCCATCAACAGTTAATAGTGCAAGGAGTGGACTATCGCCACATTTTACAAATATAAACAGACATTATGGAGATGTGGCGTGTGATAACATGGGTTGCCAGTGTAGAGCCCCCTACCATCCTGCTTCGTGAAAATGATTCCCATGCAACATGCTGACGGTCAATCATCCACAAAGGCTATTATGGACCTATTTTGGGTCTCCTTGTTCAGCTGGCATGTGTTGCTCAAAGGATGACAACAAGACTTGAATCCTTTTCCCTACCATTCTCTTTACCTCATCCTCCATCGGGTAATACTGTTATAGGAGCAGGGCAGAGAAAATATGGACAAACAATTGGTGATGATAAATGACTTAAGAATCTTATCATCCTTGTACTATGTTCTTCCTCTTACGAGGAGGATTCTTCTGCAAGCCATGAAACCATGTGTGTGTCTAACCATCTCCTCACCCATGACCAAGCAGCCAAGTGGAGACTCTAGGAACGGTGTCGAAGGCTTTGGACCCATCTAGCCCTAGAATGGGCATTCACTCCAACAGTACTACCACCACTCTGAGCTGGGAAAATAGTGCCGCTGGACAAAACTTCCACCTCAGGAATACCCCGAATGGTTTCAAAGGAATCAACCAATCTGCAATGGGGCAGATTACATGTGTGAAGGCCTCCTCCATTGTCACCTCCACACTAGATTGGAAACCTATACCTTGAGAGTCTTCTCAGCTGTTCGATCAAAGGAATATTTTACATCCACCATCCATGTTCCATTCATCCTATCGCCAACTTTTCTCCCCTGAACACCGCGGGAAGTTCTGTATTGTGACACGTTCTTAACCACTGATCAAGACCAACCTTTCATGCAGCCGTCGATCCAAGTGGGCCCCACCATCTTTCGCAATGAGAAACTTTGATATTCGTCCGTGCTAGTTCGCATTGCGAAATGAACCAGAGGCATAGATTTATCTCCTTCTTCATCACGGCTGTTGATCTTATCAACCTCTACTGCCCTTTCATGATTTGAGATTGTAGTTTTACCCATACAAGTATGGATCATGAAATTAATTTAGGCCGTAGATCTGCCCCAGACCTCATCTCAGCCATCGAAAGCTTCCTATCTTTAACATGTTTCGCAATCTGGGAAGGAAGCTTTGATCGTGCATGTTTGCTCATGTGAAACGGTTTGGAGCCGCTGATCCACCTCTGTTCAATCATCTCCTTTGATTATGAATCCTACCCAATGCTTATAGTGCACCTGCCACTTTCCTTGTTGAAGGGTGCCCATATGAGATTCGAGGGAATGGGACCCCTACCGAACCTCTGTCAAGCCATTAGATCAACTGTTAAAAATGGAGTGTTAACAACTGGCTCCACAAGGGATGTTATCCTCCTAGTGAGGTAGAAAATAATCCCCGTAGACCAAGTGCCGAAACCATTGGGCCACCTTCAGTCTTTCTTTGGCATCCCCATTCTTCTCCAGGTTACTGCTTCAGCAAATTTGTGCCACTCTTTGCAAATCATGCTAGTGATTGTACACCTGTGTTGGTAACTGAAAATGAAAACAAACTAAAAATAGTAATGAAGGAAATGCTCGATACAGCTGAGATTATTTTCTCCTACCTACTCTACCTAACTTTGTACACAAGTCCGATTAAGTAAAATCAGAATTCCAATGAAGCCAATCAAGCAACTTTCCTAATATTCTTGTTCTTATATGGTGCTTGATGGACATAAATGAAATAGATAATGGGAGAAGGAAATGATAAACAAACTGATATTTAAGGAAGAGATGCGACCAATCATTGCCTTCACCGAGATCCTCCATGTATTCGTCCACGGGGTCGTAGAAATCATGACAACCTCCAGCACGTTTTGTCACCTGCTCATGGGAAAGTTGTCTAGAGCTTCCTTCTTCTAGGGAGTCATCAAGCTGACACTTAGAAGATTGCAGATGAGGGCCCACAGAATCTATCTCTAATGGAACATCCCTCTCTCCGCTTGACATTTCTGTAACAAGGGCTTGATGCGCTTCGAGAGGGAGGTCTTCAGCTTCTCCAGTGGAACCGAGTAGGCATACTCCTCCTGTGTGAGGTGGCATTCCTAAAGGCAGAGTATCAAAAAAAGTGTTCATTTGTAAGCTGTTGCTTCCATCTTCATTTCTATACAAGTTTATGACCTGCACCACCTCTATTTCTTTCTAATTTTTCTTGGAGGCCTTAACCATGTGTTGTATTAACTCAAAAGAGGCATAACACAAGGGTAGGCTATCACCTTTAGCTCCCTCATCATCTTTCCCTCCTCCGACCTCCTGATTTTGCATTACACTTTGATTTCTTTCATCAGAAGGAGTTGTTTCAATAGCTGGCTCATCAGGTACATTTTGTAGGTACTCTTCTTCATATTCATCGTACACAGGCACACCAAACTCCTTCTTGAAATCATCCCTAGTTGACCAGGGATGGTGTAGGTTTCCAACTTCAGAGAATAATCCTACAGGACTGCCTACTCCTACCTTGGGCCAGTCATCTTTCAGTACATCAGGAGAGAGCTTTGATGGGACAAAGACTTTCCCACTCTGCTTGTAGGGCCCAACCAATTTGAATGTATCTTTTATTTCACCACCACCATCCTGATCTAACGATTTCTTGGGCATCTTAAGGTTTTCCTTAACCTCCAAACATTTAGTGAACATATGATGCAAGGTGGTTGATTTTATCTCCAAAAGAAGCAAGGATAGGTCAGGGGAAAAGGCGGCTGCATAAATATAGATCTTAGCAATGTTCTCAAGAGGTTGAACTTCCTTAGGCATGTTATAATAAAAGCTTGTGAATATTCTATTAAAACTAGATATGGCCTCACCCTCATGCCTCCTTAGGGAATAAAAATATGAAAGTATTTTCTCCAGTGGCCTTCTCCTACCCCTGAACCTCAAGAATGAGCAAGAAATCTCTTCCCAAGTGTTAATGGACTTAGGCTGCAAGTGTTTAAACCAGACTTTGGCATCTCCTTGAAAGGATAGAGTGAACACCCACAAGTAGACATCATCATGTTCTATCTCTAAAAGGTTAGAGAAATGCTCAAAGGCTTGTACATGTTTCTCAGCAGTCAATTTTTTAGATTCTCCGTCGAGCTTGGGGAGGTACTTGTCATATTTCATGAGAAAACCATGGAGGATAGGAGGAAATTGTAGCAGTTTATATCGGCTTGGAGAAATGGGGGGAGACAAGGTTAGGTACGATAGCTAAGCTGTCGTCTGAGGTTTGATGAATTTCAAGGGGGTTTCCTTTGACATCGGGTGCCCCCAGATAGAATTCTAGGCCATAATCAAACGTACAAGATGACGCAATGCTTTCGGTTCGTAAAGAAGGACAAACATGAGTATATTCATGGCTCTGCTCAGTTTTAGCTAGGCCATAGAAGTTACTGTTTTGATAAATCTGGGAAAAGACAAGAGCAAACTTACAAGATAGGATAAGGCATCTTGGAAGAAATGTGGACTTGAGTGCTTGGACCTTTTTCCATGCATTTCTAATATTTATGAGGGGTCCATTTTCCAGGCAGAGTATGCCAGTTCTCTTCCGTCATTTGATTTCTAGGTCACACCACCAGCAGAGTCGCTGAAGTCTGAATCCTTCAAGAGTGGAGTTGGTAGGCGAAAAAGTGCTCAACCTTCTTGATGTCAGGTCATTGTTCAGCATCAATAACCATATCTAAAACCATGTCGTTTTTCCCAGGGAGGATCTTCAATTTCATCCCTGGCAACAACGCTAGTTTGTTGGCACCAGGATTTGAGCCCCCAAGTTCGAGCGAGGGGAGACCGCTCCTGGGAAATAGCAAAACTACTTTAGACCATGCCTCTAGCCCTACGGAATGAGAGAGGGATCTCTCATTTTTCACCGAAGTCTGATCCACATAAGATGTTCAATCTCATGTGTCACCAGAGTCTACTCTCCATAGGATTTTAAATCACCATAATCAGGGGGCTAGGATCCTGAACGGGGAAAAGTATGTTGAGGAAAGGAGTATGGTGGGATTATCGAGGGCAAGGGACCATGGGAAAATGGAGTCGAAACCTGCATAAGAAATGATTACAAAGGGAAAGAATGACATGGGGTTGCAAATAGAGGCAAGATAGCCACTAATCTCCCAATCAGGAGATATTTAGTGGGCGATTAGAGGACAAGAAGGGATAGTCCATCGCATGGAGCACCAGCAAGATGAATTCCATGCAACTTTAGAAGAACCATTGATAAATGCCTGGAACAACAGCAGAAGCATAGCGAGTATGAATTCCTAACCGTTATACACTAAGTTGCAGACATGAAAGCAATCAACAGACTGGAATGGAAATAGGAAACACATTTACATGTAAAGGAAAATACATATTGGGAAAAGCAACGACACATGAATATTTTCCGCGAGAAATAGTTCTTTCACTGCAATTTATTCATACACAGGTATCAATTTTTACAAATGGGGAGCTTCAACCCAGGAATGTTTCCCAATCCAATTCAATAACTCCTTTCTCCCTCTATTGGGAGTGTTTTTATACAATCCTATTGCTGAGACTACCAAATTAAAAGCTGTTACAAGTTTCCATCAAGCATTAACAGTGCAAGGAGTGGACTATCGCCATGTTTTACAGATATAAATAGACATTATGGAGATGCAGCGTGTGATAACGCAGGAAGCCAACGTACATCCCCCTACCATCCTACTTCATGAAAATGATTCCCATGAGGCATGCTGATGGTCAATCATCCACACAGGCTGTTTTGGATCTATTTTGGTTCTCCTTGTCCAGCTGGCGTGTTTCGCTCAAACGCTGACAAGAAGACCCGAATCCTTTTCCCTACAATTCTCCTAACCTCATCCTCCGTCGGGTAATACTGTTATAGGAGGAGGATAGAGAAAAGGTGGCCAAACGCTTGGTGATGATAAGCAAATTAAGAAGCTTATCATCCTTGTACTGTCTTCTTCCTCTTACAAGGAGGATTCTTCTGTGAGCCATGCAACCAGGTGTGTGTCTGACCCTCTCCTCACCCATGACCAAGCAGCCAAGTGGAGACTCTAGGAACGGTGTCGAAGGCTCGGGACCCATCTTTCCCCAGAATGGGAATTTGCTCCAATAGTACTGCCAGCACCATGAGCTGGGAAAATAGTGCCACTGGACAAGACTTCCACCTCAGGCATATCCTGAATGGCATCGGAGGAATTGGCCAATCTTCAATGGGGCATATTACATGCATGAACACCTCCTCCTCTGTCACCTCCACACTAGATGGGGAACCTGTACCTTGGGAGTCTTCTCCTTCTTCATCGCAACCATTGATCTTCGCAACCTCTACCATCCTTTCGCGATTTGAGATTGTAGTTTTACCCATACAAGTATGGATCATAAAAATAATTTATGGCATAGATTTGCCCCATACCTCATCTTAGTCGTCGAAAGCTTCCTATCTTTAACACGTTTTGCAATCCAAGAAGGAAGCTTTGATCATGCATTTTTGCTTGCGTGAAGTGGTTCGGAGGCGCTGATCTACCTCCGATCAATCGCGGCCTTTGATTATGAACCCTACCCAATGCTAATAGGGCACCTATCACTTTCCTCATTAAAGGGTGCCCATATGAGATTCAAGGGACTGGGACCCCTACCAAACCTCCGTCAAGTGCTTAGATCAACTGTTAAAAACAGATTTTTAACATGGCGTTTTCTAGACTAATACATCCTACTTATTCATACTTGATCCATGACAAGGAAATCACTCATCCTATGCTTGTCTTAGTAAAAAGGTAAGGAATTTTTAAAAAAATAGGGGCTTGCCACATCTTCAAAGTGATGGAAATATGGTAGTATAGATTTTCATTGATGGAAATCAGATATGGCAATGGTAGCTAGCCATGACAGATCAATAAATGAAGAAACAAGTAGAATGATATCATGCAGCTAGGTATGCAGGAAATGGTAATCAAATGAGACATTTCAGCGATGAATCTCTGAGTAGAAGCAGCTTCATGGATGGTTCAAGCATAGGAATTTTTTTTTTAATTATGGATGAGGTTGATGACATGTATGGAGGAGACATGGAAGGAGTGTCAGATATTATAGCTAGCATTAAAATATGCAAAATTCCAATCATCTATACCTGAAATGATTGCTACTTGTTAACCACTTCCCTCCTCTGAATTTCAGGAAGCCAACTAAACAATAGATAGTGTTGTGTTGGATGATTTCATGAATTTTACTATCATGAATCTTCTCTTTTTTAAGGACATTAATTTTCCCAAGAGAATCTCGTATTTAACCAGATGAAGCTTTATGTGGACATTGAATTTATTGGGTCACATACTTAGTTCTATGATAAGTTCACCAATACGCCATAATATTGAAAAATTCCTAGAGTACTTGTGGTAGGTTCCTAGTCATCAAAATGCATGGATAAAGGTTGCACAAACACACCAAAAAAGAGTGTATTTGAACTTCCTGAATTTTCTCATCAATGATAGTATCTTTCTCCTGGATGAGAGTTTGAATAAGATACCTAAATTGAAAAAATTGGAAGCTGAAATGGAAAACAGTGCAGAATGGAAGCAGTGACCACCACAAGAGAGGTAGGAAACAAGTTAACTTTTTCAACAGCACCATAATATTGTTTGTATTGACATGACGATGGTCGTTCTTATAATGATGAGTTATTTTCAGCGACTGTTGAAGTCCTTTGAAAAACTGGTGAAGATGAAAGGTTGGTTAGAAGCAACTAAGTCAATGATGATTCGATGTTATGCATATCCTGATGAGATAATCATTGACAGATTGGAAATCATGGAAGCATAACCATATTATCAACTGACTTAGGAAGGGTCGATTTCTGAGCGCATGAAAAATAAAATTATGAAGAAGTTGTGTCTCATGTTTGACAGGGCTTCATTACAGATCTTGATTTCGAACTAGGTGCCAATAAAGAACCTGAGAGGATTTTCAAATGAGGAGACTCAATAGCTGTTGATCAAATGAATGGACGGTGGAGATCAAGTTTTGTGTTGGGGGTTTATCCCACATTGGTCACGGAAGGAGATTCTTATGTGTTTATATATCCCAACCTTTCATATTTTTATTGACGCATAGAGCAAAGGATAGGCGAGGGTGTTGAGTGTTTGGACTCCACGAGAAGCTCACCAACTCGGTGCCCGGTACGATCTATCAAGCCCGCTATCCTTTTGGTACACGTGGCAACTCAGTTATCGATGAGGATAGTGAATTGAAATTTATGTGTCATCAATATGGGCATTGATATGGCAGTACATATGGTCATTGAGGTGGACAAGTGTCATGAATGTGATAGGAGCCAAGACTTGTGGCAATGGTCAAATGGAATGTACTAATGCTGAATTGGTGAAGCTCCAGAGTGCTCGATAGGATATTAATCCTTAACTTCTTAAAGCTCCATGGCGATGGTCCTATGCAAAGAGGAGCATAGTGCTCGATAGGCTCTTAAGCCTTAAATTTTTAAAGCTCCATGACAATGGTCCTATACGAAGAGGAGTAGAGTGCTAAAAGGAGAAAAATCTCTAATACGAAATGCTTAAACAATAATATTAAAATAAACACGAATTCTTATAAAAACTAATAGTGATTAATTTATACCGTTTGTTCATCCTAATCCTTTGTATGTTTTCCATTATAAATTCTCGATAGTTTCCCCAAAGTCTTATAACAAATTTGGTTTGTCCAACAACCTAGGTATGGATTGTTGTGGAATGCTTCAATTTACTATCCATCATTTTGCATAAATTTTTCAAAAACTTAACCAAAATATTTCATTTTTATCAACACTCAAATGAGGAAATAAAAAATGTACCCATACAATTGAGATGAATAGCATAGTTTCTTCATGACCTTTCATGGTGTTTTTTACAAGGCACAATAACACACAAATTGATGAAATGGTCTAGTAGTACAAACAAGTATTCATGACCTACCCAATTCATTGTAAAATATCAAATGAAATTGGTAGAGATACTTTCTCATGGTCTATTTAGAAATGGTAATGGCATGTATACATTAAGTTTACTATTGTTTTCCTCATTATGTTCTATAAACAACACATCCCTAAATGTACTTGGAAACTTATTTATTTATTTTAATCCAATACACATACCTCTATAGATTTTCCAACATATTACCAACACCAAAAAATATAGAAACCCCTTAAGTATGAGATTCTATGATTACCTAAATTCTTCCTTCACATGGTATGCACATCTTGTCCAGTTTATATAACCATCTTGAAGATGATACATATTTTGTTTTGAATAAACAAATTTTCTTCTTCTTCAACTATTGAAAGTACATGGTATTCCTTTCCATCATTATCATTGTTAACCCAAAAAATTGCTCATATAGCCTACACCATGCAAAGACATCCATGTCCTAACCCATTCTACTCCTACACCCATTTAACCTATCGTTTTCTCTAAAAAAGCTCCAAAAATACCCTCAAAGGGCTTAAAAACCAACAAAAGAGCTTTAAAATCTCAAAAATGAGCTAAAAAGCTCAAAAAGAGGGATAAAGCCCCAAAAGGGATCTAAAAACCCTAAAAGTGATTAAAAACCCCAAAATGAGCTAAGAAATAAGTGAAAAGGGCTTAAAACCCTACGTAGGGCCCAAAACCCTAAAAAAGTTGAGAAAAAATATGATTAGAGGTTTTAGGGGTCTCCATCATACACATGATTCCTCCTCCCTATCGTTATAATGCCCATTTGAGTACCTTGAGATACCTTTCACTCTCAAGCTATTCACCCCCCACAATTCCATTTCCTCCATTTTCTCATTCCCTTGGTGTGTAGAGTCAAAACTCCACCCAATCCCAACCTATGGAGAGGCATCTTCTGAGTTTGGGCATGGTGGCCCTCTTTCAAACCAGATAGGAAGGTACATTGTTTCATGTTTGTTTATTTAGTTTGTAGTATGTAGATGCTTCATATTTGTTTTATTTTCTAACAGTTTGTTGCAGCTTGCTTTTTCTCCATTGAATCTACCCTTTTGTCCTCTAGACGGAAGGGAGGTGCTTCTGCACATAAACAAGGTTTTTCCTTGGCTACAGTTTGGAGACTCCATCGAGTCGATCCCTCAGGATCCCTGGGGTTTAATAATTTTTTGCAAGTTTTGAATACTTGATTAGTCATTTATTTTAAGTTTTCTTTCATTTATATTCCTAATCGATCCCTCCTAACGCCGATCCGAGCCTGTTCGGCTTTAGTACTAGTTATGGTTGGTCGTTCTTGGTTCTATATTTTGTTTTTTCAATTTTCAGGCCCAGTTTCCTATTTCAGGATGAAAGTAGTGAGCCAGTCGCATATTCAACCCTCAACTGAGCGACACAGTCACCTATTTGGCCCCGACAGGTGTGACCTACCTCTCTAAGCTCCGTCGATGTTGTTTTAGGCCTAGAAGCAACCCAGTATCTTATTCAGACCTGAAAGTGTGACCCAATCTCCTATTCAGGCCCAAAAAGAGAAAACTACCTCCTAGGTTGCACGTTTCTGCTGTTCATACTGTCTACGCGGTTCAATCGCCACTGTCCAACATCCAAAAGAGACCTACATTTTCTGCAAGTAGTTTTACATTCGGTTGCTTGTATGATTAAACTATTTACAAATGAAAATCTGTTTATTATTATTTGGTTAAATTTATGTAATTTTATCTCATTATCTTAAAGCTCACTTGGAAATTAACCTTCTTGTCTATCCCTTCCTACTCTACTCATTCATCACCCTCCGGAGTATTCTGAGACAAGACGAAAGGTTGAGAAAGCGTAGTAATATGTACCTATCATTGATATTTCTCTAGTCCATTAAAAACAAGTGTCTTGGAAGCTACAGGGGGTGGAGACCGTTGGGCGTATCATGACGTTCACATCGGCCTTGTTGAGAAACCTTGCATTTGATGGGTGACCTGTGGATCTACAAAGAGCCCATCACTCTTTCTTGGCCACTTTATTCCCACTTTGATGAGAGCCGAACACTCTTTCTTGTCTTAAGAGGGATACAAAATAGGGTAGTCACACTGTTGGTTAGTATTTTATAGTCTGTGGTGCATTTCGATTTTGTTTATTTTACTTAATCATATGTTGCAAGTGGTGTTTCCCATTTTCTCATCTGTACATAAATTTCAATACTATTTGATTATCACATGATTAACAAATAATATAAAATAAACAAAACTCATACACAAAATACACATACAAACCATACCATATAAATCAACCAAACTCAGTTCATGACCAAGTGACCACCTATAAGCCAATAGGAATCCATTAAATCGGTGTCCAATTTGCATTCCCAGTTACTAGCAGACAAACACTATTGATCCACCATGCTCTTCCTCGGGCATAATAGGTGATCCACCTCAGTTCAGGTATTTACACCGCCACTATCGAGGCCACCCTCGGACATCCTTCCTCACTGTCAGAAGGCCATACAACCTCTGATTTTGACTCGGATTCCTTCCAATTTGAGCCAACCCTGCACGCTACACCGTCTATTCCCATGGCTAGCATGAATTCTGATCCCTTTTTTAGAAGGGTAGTTGGCAGTGGACCCATGTCCATGCCTCACACTACCACCACAACCATAGCTAGTGGCCCCAACACCACTACAAATGTTATGGTAAGTCTACAGGCCATTAGTAGCGAGCCCACACCAACCCCCATCCTTACCACTATGCCACCTTTCACACTTGGGGGCAGTGGCCCTGTCATTTCCATGGTACCACCTTTCATACCTGGGGGTAGTGGCCCTATTATTCCCATGGTTCCACCTTTCATACCTGGGGCAATACCCCTATTATTACCATAGTACCACCTCTCATACCTGGTGACAATGGTCCTTCCACCACCATCCCGACTATCCCCGTAGTGAGAAGTCAAATTCAAGTACCCCTAGTCATGCAAGGACACCATGCTCCTGCAAACTCCGGCGCCATCTCCGACCCCTCCCCCACCATCCTTGGGTCTATTATCCCATTCATGGCATGCCTCAAATTTCATGATTTAGATAGATTAACCAATGACCCAATCTGCCACCAACCCCACTAACCTCCTATGCCAACCAAACTCCCCTAAGACATTCCAAAGTTTGAAGGGAAGGCTGGGGAGTGGCCCCAAAACCAAATCATGATGTTTCATCTATGGTTCTCATCAATCAACATTATAGGTGATTCAATCATACTTACGTTGTTCCAGTGCACCCTCATAGGCGGCACAGCCAAATGGTACATTAAGCTTACTCAAGCCGCCTACCCAGGCTTCAATTATTTAGCCTTCATGTTCCTACAGTATTTCCAACTCACTATCTGATATGATGAGGGTGTGGAGATACTCCTATCTTGCCACCAAAACATGACAACTCACATGACTGACCACATCCGCGAGTGGTGGTGACGCTGGATCTTGTGAAAGATTCAACTGGAAGACAGAATCTTCGTCGACTAGTTTTTACAAACCTTGCTACCACCCATATCTAAGGACGTCACTTTTGAACACCCCCAATCTAAGGAAGAGGCCATATCGAAGGCCTATCAATTTGACTTTATCTACGCTCAGTTAGGATACCTATACACCATCCAACCTAACGCTCCCCGTGTTGTTACCTCTCATTGCGATGCGTCAGGGGCATCCCATGCTTTGGATTCAATCATAGATTCTATCTCTCAACATTTACAGTGTTGTGCGACACCTCTTATAATTCCACCACACCCAAGCAGTTCCCCAAACATTGCACAACAAAACCAATAACCTGACTATTCAAGGATGATGGCTTAGTCCAGAGCAACAACCTCCTATGCATTGTCCACGCCAACACAACATGTCCATGCACTAACTTGGCCAGCACCATCATATTCAAGACAAATGACCAGATTCCTAGCCCCTCCATCTCATCTGGTATACTATGCACCAACTATGCAGACCACTGTGATCCCTGCCCCAGCTCCACCACCACCAATGGGACATCTTTTTGCTCAGCATAATAGTCCCAACCAACTAGCCCCCAATAACCAACAATGGAAAGGGAGAAAAAATAAGCCAGGAATCGGGGTAACAACCAGCCACAAGGAAGCGTCCAATAGCCAAATCCTCCAAACAACACTAGAGCAAACCAGCCGGCTCAAAACCCCCAACATTCAAACCCACCTAGATGATATGCATTGTTACGGACCAACCAAATGTGCAAACTATGTGACGTCTATGGTCATTACTCACACAAATTCCCCCTCATGGGTCATGCTAAGCATGTTCTTCAAGATGAAGATCAACACGTTACTAATGCGACATTTCAAGCTCAACCCAATCCAGCACCACTAGGCCCTCCACCCAAGGTGCTCCAAAACCTGTTACCACTTCAAGGATTGGTAGCAACTGCACATATACCCCCACCTTCTTTTGCAGCTCCCACTCCTGCCTATAGATATAGGTGTTCACCACCTGCTAGCCATGACAACTGAAGAGGTCAACTTGCAAACTAGGCGGAATCAGTATGGATCCACTACTAAAATCACTGACCCATCAATGACATCCATGTCTAATACAACCGACATACCTCTTCACTATCCTGACAGGGTGGACCGAGGACCACGACTCCCTATGCGACGAATTTCCAACAATGCCATGGCTAGAGTCGCAGTGAACTATAGAATCATTGATGACTTGGCCAAGTCACCTATGCCCATGTCCATCATAGAAGTGCTAAAAACATTTCAACCACAACGAAAAACATTGTTGGCTGCGCTCGGTGCCATAAATCCCTCCTAGTCCAAATTGATTATGTTAGATTTGGACAATAGAGAGCCTGGAATGCCATCGATCATTGCCTTCGAAATTCCGGTATCAATTCACAATTTGGTCGTGCATCGATGCATCATTGATGATGGGGCATCCACTTGTGTCATGTCAACATTGGTCTGCCAGAAACTCAGATACCTTCTCCTCCAGCCATCAACCACAACAGTGCGTAAATATGATGGCCACCCTACAAAATATCAGGGCATTTTTCCACACATCCCCATACCATTAGCCAGTAAAATGGTGTTGATTGACATATAATTTTTCAACACCCGGTTATATTATAACCTTCTCCTAGGACGGAGTTACATGTACACCATAAGAGCCGTGGAATCCACTATTTTCCACCTTATGATCTTCCCTCATGACGAGAATATTGTGACGGTGGACCAATTAACATACCACAATCTGCAGGGGCCAACCACACCAACCAATGTTATCACTACTGTTGATACTTCCTTCGACAGCAAGGCCACCCCCTCGTTATTGAAGGTAGGACCTGAGTTTTTTGCCAACACTTCCATTATGGATTCCTTCCCCTTGGTACCACCTCCACCGGCACCAAGTGATACTACATATTTGTGCATGCTCTCATCCAGCATCATTTCACCCAAGCCGCAACCGCAGCTGCAGCTCCACCAACAGTTGCAGCTCCATCCGCAGCTGTAGCCCCATCCACAGCCACAACCACATCCATAGAAACAGCCTCAAATGCAGTCACTAGGGAATTACTGGGGTTCTCTGCCAATCCATACAATTCCCTTCCTTTTCCCCCCATTTGTCATTGTGAGTAAGCCAGTGCTGGCTACTTTGAACTTACCCAATCTTACATTAGGGATCCCTGTGTGGTACCTAGAACCACCCACTCAACCTCCAATTCCCTAAGTCATGTTAACTCCTGTTCAACCCATTACAGTCAAGACATGCCTCCTTCCTAGCCCATAGAAGTCCCTTCTATACCTGCACCAACCCCGCCCCACCCAAAGAGTGCTAAGGGAAAAAATGTGAAAACGAAGAGTCAAAACTCGAAAGACTCCACCATGCGTCGTGTGCGATGTACATGGTCACACAACCCAAAACTGTCCAAAAATCCCCATTCTTTGCACACACTTGGATTCCATGGATACAATGGAGAACATCTTGGTTGTTGTCCTCCCAAGTGGACCAACAGTAAAAAACAAGTCTTTGAGGACAAACCATGCATGCACCCTTTACGGATTGTATGGACACTATTCTCACCACTGCCAAGACTTGGTCAAGTTTCTAACTTCCCTAAGTAATATTTGGAAACATTCCCTTGAATATGAGATCACTGTTATTAAGGAAATCCACCCTTCGGCTCCTTCCTCAGCTACCATGACTATTTACATGATGTCCAGCTGCACAGACCCTCCTATCTCCACAATCATTGACGATCGCTCAAATCTGTCCCATCGTTTCTTCCGCAATGATGAGGAGATACTCGAATCCTTAACTACTCCTAAATAGACTTGGGACAACATGCACCGCCTCTCATTCTTCATTCCTGTATAACATGTGTCGTCGTCTAATCAGTTTTTAGTTGATACCAAGTATTTCATCCATAGGAAAGTTGACTATTTCAAAGACCCCATTCTAGCACCTGATGCTTTTGAAGAGGTGAACATGGAAAGAATCTCACCTACCATCAAGATCAACATCTCAACCAATCCAGATATCATTAAGGAGATCATGCTGGGGGCATCCTGCTCTTCTGAAAAATCCACTTCCTACAAAGCGCTTTTTCAATAATTCTGCTACATATTTGCATGGTCATAAACTAATATATCAGGCCTTGATCCATCAATCATTGAACACCACATTGAAACATGGCCTAATGCGATGCATGTCGACCAGAAGAAGAGACCCATCCATTCTTCGAAATATGTTGTGGTCAAGGTAGAGATTGCGAAACTGTGGACATCCGGTTTCATCTACCCTATTGCTTACACCACTTGGGTTTCCAACCCTGTTCCTGTGAACAAAAACTAGGGCACCATTCACGTTTGTACGAAATTTTGCGATTTGAATTTGGTTTATCCAAAAGACAACTTCCCAACCTATTTTATTGACCAAATCATTGATGCATGCGCCAGACATGAGGTATTTTCCTTCATGGATAGTTTTTTCGGATACAATCAAATTCATATCCACAAGGAAGACCGGTACAAAACCACATTCATAACCCCTTGGGGAACATTTTCCTATAGAGTGATGCCCTTTGGATTGAAGAATGTTGAAGACACCTTCTAGCGCGCCATGACGTATTGCTTCCATGACCTAGTGCACACTATACTAGTTTATCTAGATGACCTCACTACTCGGCCATGAAAGTGAGCACAATATTTAGACAACTTGCGACAATTATTTATGCCGTGTCACAAGTACAAAATTTGCTTAAACCCTCCCAAGTGTGTTTTTTGTGTCCAAGCGGGTCGTCTGCTTTGGTTCATCATGTCCCACAAAGGGATAATAGTTGACCCTCTTAAAGTTCAAGCTATTATTGACCTCCCTTCACCATGAAATCTGTGCCAACTATAGAGTCTCCAAGGCAAGGCCAACTTCTTTCACTATTTTATACTAGAGTATGTGACGAAATCCCATGGTTTCTTGTGTCAACTTCATTCCAACATTCCATTCATTTTGGATCAGTAGGAGCAAGAATTGTTTGACACACTCAAACAAGCTCTGGCTTCCACACCATTACTTTCTACACCCAAATTCAACCGAGACTTCATCTTTTATGTGTCAGCCTCGAAAAATTCCATTACTGGAGTTTTGGTCCAAGAAGACGATGCTCATCAACAACATGTGATTTATTACGTTAGACAGACGCTGATATGTCCCACTTTGTGACATTCACCTAAGGAGAAAATGGCCCTCTCCATTGTATTCTCGGTCCAGAAACTACGCCACTACATCTTCACAAACCATACCTGAGTAGTCATTGATTCTAACCCAATGCGGTACCTCTTGAGCCACCACCTGCTACAAAGCCACGCGGCTAAGTGGGTATTCATTCTCCAAGATTTTTACTTGGATTTTGTTTCCCTAAAAAGCACTAAGGCACTAGCACTAGCTGTGCTCATGACATAACTTCCCCATTGTCCACACCACCACCACTCAAGGATGACCTTCCCGATGAATTTTTATTTGTCATCTCCATGGAAGACCCTTGGTATGGGGGAATTCTCTTGTACTTGTGCACCCAAAATTTTGAGGCTCATTTAAGCCACGAAGATAGATGGTGCATCCAACACCAAGTCACTCGTCATCTCCTTATCGGATATGTTCTTTACCGTCAGGGCGTCAACACCATATTACGTCGCTGCCTCACCCATGACGAGGCTGAATAGGTCCTTAATGAATGTCATACTGGAGCCTGTGATGACCACCTTTCTGGTTTGGGAACTACTCAAAATATTCTATGTGCTAGCTATGTTTTGCTTCAATTTTTTTTATTGTATCGAGGTAGTCAAACACTGTCATAGTTGTCATCTCTTTCCCCCAAAAGAAAGGACTCCCCCTCACCTCTGCACCATGTAGTCACCGTTGGTCCCTTCTGCAAGTAGGTGATCGACTTCATGACTATCACTCCCACCATGTCCAGTGACCATAAATACATTATTGTGGTTATTGATTACTTCACCAAGTGGGCTGAGGCCATGCCAACTTTCGATTGCAAAAGTGAAATGGAAACACGTTTCTTTTTTAACCACGTCATCTCATGATTTGGCATCCCCCAACAGATAGTATCCGACCACGACAGACATTTTGAAGACACAATTTGGGAAAAAATTTCAACCATGTTGAAGTTCGAATACCAGTTCTTATCTTCGTACTACCCTCGGGGAAATGGCCAAGTCAAAGCGGTTAATAAAATCATCAAGACCATGCTTCAACCGAATGGTGGGAAACCACAAAACCAATTGGAACTACATGTTTTTTTTCACCCTATGGCCCTATTTTGAAGACACAGTTTGGGAAAAAATTTCAACCATGTTGAATTTTGAATACGATTTCTTATCTTCATACTATCCTCGGGGAAATGGCCAAGTCAAAGCGGTAAATAAAATCATCAAGACCATGCTTCACCAAATGGTGGGAAACCACAAAACCAATTGGAACCACATGTTTTTTTCTTCCCTATGGGCTTACCACACTTCCACGAAGGCCGCCACCGGCTTCCCCCTTTCCATTTGCTCCGTGGCATTGAATTAGTACTCCCCATAGAGTGCCAAATCCCATCACTCTGCCTCACCGTGGAACTTCATCCCGATACTTCTCCCTTGGAAGAACACCTTCTCCAACTCAAATAAACTGATGAATACCATCGATCTGTGCTCCAAGCCATCAAAGAAGCCAAAACCTGGTCGAAATCCCATTATAACTCCCATGTCCACCCCCACACCTTCAGCGAAGTCGATTTGGTCTTGGTTTACGAACAAGCCAACGATAAGTTGGGAAAATCAAGTTTGAGTCAATGTGGTTGTTGAGGCCTGGAAATTCATAGGCAAAAACAAGGAGGGATTCTCCCCAGTCAACATTCCCAACTAGCCCATGACTGTTTGGTGTAGGGAATCCATTTGGTTTGCGGTCCGGCTACCATAGGTCAGGTAACAAAAATAAAGGTTTTACCGGTTGTGGCCCAGTCCAACGTGTATATTTTTGTATTTTTGACTTAAATTATGATATGTAAGTGCCTATCTAAGATGAAAATTGATTAAGGATGCAAGGAGTGGTCACAATGTGATGCGCAGGTTCTTACCTCTCGTTTTTTACTTTCTCGCATCTTAATCACACACAACTAGAAAATACATACTTACTAAGCTGTCTCTAGAGAGAAAAATACTAATTCATGAGTAATGTAATACTGTTCAAATGTTAAGGCAAATCACAGATAGTTGTTTTTAGAACCAAACACATAAACATGAATAAATTTATACACCACAAGATAGCTCATCAACAGTTAAAACCTCCATTACTCATAGTTGAAATTATCACAAAATATACCAGAGAACATTCAGACAAGAACATAGGTTAAGAAAGTTAGAACGCTCTCACAGTTACTAAAACACAGTCGAAAACAAAATAGTTCCCCCTCAACATTGTTCATTTTATCACATTTGAACATTCCACACAGCACCTTCTCCAACAGGCAAAATTTGCAATTTCTTATTGTAAAATGAAGTAGTTCCTCTTACAAACAATAGCTCACAAGTTTTTCTAGGGAAAAATCCCCTATTCCCTCTAACTTTCCTATCTTTATACAAAACCACAAAACCTTTGGGTTGCCCTGCCCCTTGACCTTCTGGCTTCCCCGACCATTTTGATCTCACAGTTTTTTCAGTTTGTGAGTGCTCATGATTTAGGCAATACGTTACATTTCGGATTTTCAGTCTTATGAGTACTTCATATAGCGGGACCAGCTCAGTAACTACTGAACCTTTTCCAAAACTGGGCCTTTGTTGCTATTGATTCCACTTTGTCTTTTAGTTGTCCCTTTTAAGATCCTGTTGATCTCAGAATGTATCTTCCTATCACTTTTCAGCCGACTTTCCTCAGTTTTATCCTTCAGCTATCTCATCTTGCAACAGCGATCTGAAGAATCTTCTAAGTCCGTCTGCAGTCAAAACAAAAATTTATCATTAATTCAGACTGCACCTTTTCAATACTTAAACCACACTAACAACAAAATTGATCATCAAGATGAGGACCTGTACTGCACTATTGTTGCGAAAGCCTTAACAGGAATCAAAACTAACCACCGCCCACACAGGGTTTAACAATTCATGAGACAGGAGGAAAAAATCATATCAGCAACTTAAACACTGAGACATCGACCAGACAGTCTTACTTACAGCCACAACGGTGGGTTTCAAATGGACAATGAGCTCCATAGGACTGTTAAGCCTATTGGAGTCGAAAGAACTAAATGCCAAAGCATCAGGTGGTAAAGTTCCCTGTCGACGAACGAAACGACATCAACGTCGGGAGGTTAGCGCATTACGTAGCCGCAATAGCGGAAGATGAAAATACTACGGGCCACGCAGTCAAAAGATGAAATGGTGATACCCAGACAAAGCATCAGCAAGTAGAGCAGTTATATGGAAGACACTTATTTCGCTCGGGAGACGCAATGGAGAAAAGCAAACAGACTATAGCCTTCAATCAAAACCATAAAATTTTCGATAAGGTGCAAAAACATCATGAAAACTTTAAGTGTTCGAAAAAACTAAGGTCGTGCAGCGGCCCAAAAAAGCTTGTCTCACTTGCAAAATAACGGCTTCACAAAGATCAAACAACCCCGACTCAACTTTGACCAACCTCCGATAAGGCAAACAAGTCAAAACAATACAACACGACATCGAAGAAGTCAAGTCCATCCTACGGAATACTTATCGTTCAGCTTCCACAATGGAGGCTCCATAATGGAATATGGATCCGACACAATGTTTAAGTGGCCTCCGAACAATCAAACTAAAATTTGCTTTCGACTGGGCACCGATGAAGTGTGTTTCACCTCCGAAACAGTGGCGAAAATGAGAAATAAACTTCTGAGAACAAAGAAAGAAATCGCAGATCAAAGTAAAAAAACCAAAACTCTAAATTCCAGACCCAAAGCAGTTTCATACATAAGCAATTTTTCGAAAAGCATGAGGAGGGCTAACCTCAAAATAGTCCAAAATTCTAGCAAAACGAAAACAAAGACAGAGCTCATGGATCCAAACGATTCTAGGCAAAATAAGAATTAGAAGGAGGGTCCAAAATTTTGAAAATTTGGGAAAAGAAGTTGCGGCTACAACAATTGGCGACTACCTGGTGAACTTATATCTCTGGACAATTTATCCCTTAAGTAACAGATTGTTTAATAATAAGCGAACATGTCAAATTCTTCCAGATGTTCGGATTTCTCAAATGGCAAATATATGTACTTTTAATCATTGATGATAGTCCAATTTAGGAGAATGGAAACCAAGATTTCCAAGTCAAGATAACTGTTTTGAGGCCAGGCATATGAGTTTCATTTGTTACCTCTATCTTTAGGTAGCTTCCAGCTTGGGCACCATAGGATTGTAACATATGGTAAACAGAGATATTCGTTTGTTCCTCATTCCCATGCCATTTTGCACTTTTTGTGCTTTTTTGGACTTTTGTCCTTTGCATGTGAGTCCTCCTGCATGCCTTTCTTTCTGAATTTTCATTCAGGCTCCTCTATCCATAGTGTCCTTTTGTGTGAGAGATGTACTCAACTTTCAGCTCACGGACGGAGAGGAACTTTTGGCAATTTAGTACTTATATGGTTCAGTATTTTGTTTTGATACGCATTGCTTTCATAGGAGCTTCTAACTCTTTGTCTGCCTTTTGGCATTCAATTCTTGGCATGGGATCATTTATATATAATATAATGTTTACCTTGCTTCCTTTCCATGGGCCCTTTGTTGTCACTCCCTAGGACACTTTAAAATGTGAGATGGATGGAGCCTCAAAATAGTATTCTAGACCTTTTGATCATGGTTTATTTTACAATGATTAAGCAGGACTTCAATGTGTTCATAGCCATTTGGGAAAACTACTAAAATATAAGAAATTATTTCAGATAAAACAATAATAAAGAGTCTTACACTCAAGAACTTTAATCATTCTATAATTCTGATGTTCTCCATGCAACCAAGAGTTTGCCTCCTTTTATTGAAATCAGTCAAAATCTAAACTAAAACAAAACATAAAATAAATCAAAATAGATAGCGAAGTCAATTTATTTATGTACAAGATAAAAAGAACAAAACAAAACTCAGGAAAAATAAGGTTTGAGAGCTAAACCATTCACTAGTAAGTTCTCTTCCCACCCCTGTAAATATTGCAATTTATAGGTTGAGGGGGCAAGCTTTGCCACAATCTGGAAAGGACCTACCCACAACTATTGAAATTTCATGTGTTTTCCTTTATCATCATGGGGGTGGTCCCACTTGAGAACCAAATCTCCCACCTCGAATTCTTTTGTTCCAGCCTTGTGTTTATCAAACCATCTCTTAACTACCTCCTGTTGTTGTTTAAATCATTCTCTGGCCTTGGATCTAGACTCTTCTGCCTTCAGAAGATTATATATCCTCATTTGCAAGACTTCATTATCTAATCCTCTGGATTATTGAGCGATTATGGAAGAGGGTAACATGATATTGGGGGGTAGAATGGCCTGTTTTCCGTAAACAAGTGTATATGGGGACACACCCAATGAAGTCTTGGGGGTGACCCTATCAACCCAAAGGGCATTTGGTAACACTGAGTGCCAACTCCTCTGATTTTCTATCACTGTCTTTTTTAAAATCCTAATCAGATTCTTGTTTATGGATTCAGCTAAACCATTTCCCTGTGGATAGTAATTAGCAGAGTAATGCAACTTAATTCCTTTCTCATGAGAAAATACAATTAATCTAATTGAGGAAATTAAGTAGCATTATCGAAAACTAAAGAAATTGGAACTCCAAACCTAGTCATAATATGGTCTTGCAAGAAGTCTATGACCGCATCTTCATTTACTTTACGCAATGGAATGGCTTCGACCCACTGAGTGAAGTAGTCAGTTACTGTCAAAATATAATTGTGTTGTAGAGAAGAATTTGGCTTTATCTCCCCAATGATATCCATCCCCCACTATTCAAAAGGTTCTATTATCATCACAGGCTTTAATGGTCCTGCTGCTTTAACTTGTCTTCCACCACACCTTTGACAAATGTCACATTTTCTGACATGGGCGTGTGCATATTTGAAAAGTGTGGGCCAATAGTATCCGGATCTGAGAATTTTATGAGCTGTATTATCTCTAGAGAAATTTCCTCCAGCAGGCCCATCATGTAGATCTATCATTACCTTCCTCGCATATTCTTTCTATAAGCATCTAAGAAGAACTCCATCATAATTCTTTCTGAATATTATTCCTTCAATAATTTGATATGAGGATGACTTAAGACGCAGTGCTCTTCTTTGCTTAGAATTCCAATGTTCCGGTAATAATCCCGCCAGAAGGTAATGCACAAGGTCTCTATACCAAGAGTCCGTAGCTGTGAAAAGAGGACATACATCCATCACCTGTAACTCAGCTTTGTCTTCCCAGTCATGTTCTTCATTGTCTTTACTTTCAGTCATTAGTTTGCACAATCCTTGCCCTTTAACTATGGAAGCTGGCTTGAATTTGAGGTCATAATCCTGTAGAGTTGTTACCCAGTTGCCTCTCCTTTCTCCTAGCTCCTTTTGTATGAACAAAGACCTCATAGCTGGGTGTGGAACTATTACCTTTATTCGTTTCTTCAGTATATATGGTCTGAATTGTTTCACCGCTTTGAAAAGTGCATAATCTTGTTTATCTACAGCCGGGTAATTCAATTCGGCCCCTTGCAGACCAGTGCTCATAAATGATATGGGGAACTCATCTCCCCCATCTTCCTTCTGGGTAAGCACAGCAGCTAGTGAATCATCAGATGTGAAAGTGTACAGAATAAAATCTTTATCAAAATCCAGACTTTTGAGGGAGGGTGCATGTGCAACAACCATTTTAATCTTACTAAATGCATTCTTCTCTACATCAGTCCACTTGAATTGTACACTTTGCTTTACCATTTGCTACAAAAGTTTAACAATTTGAGCGAAATCTGGCACAAACCTTCGCATGAATTTTATTGTCCCCATAAATGATTACATGCCCTTTTTATTATGGGGTAAGGGAATTTGTTCAATGGATTTGATCCTTTCTGGGTCTATAGAGATCCCCTTCTTAGAAACCACGTGACCCAGCAACCTACCTTATTTAACAGTGAACACGCACTTCTTTGGGTTTAGTGAGATGCCATATTTTCGGTAGCGTTCAAAAATATGCTTTAGATGAAATGCGTGTTCCTCTCTTTTCTTTGAGAATATCGTGATGTCATCAAGGTATACAACAGCACTGCGGCCAATCAGTCCATGGAAAGCTATGTCCATGGCCCTATGGAAGGTAGCTCCAACGTTTATGAGTCCAAAGGGAATTATTTTGAAATCAAAAGTTCCCCACCTGGTCCTGAATGTTGTTTTTAGTCTGTCTTCTTCGGCTACTAATACTTGATTGTAGCCTGAGAATCCATCTAATAAAGAGAATAGTTCAGAACCAAAAACCATTTGCAATATCTGCTCCATGGGTGGAACAGGATAATTGTATTTATCTGAAGCGTGATTCAAGTTTCTAAAATCCACACATAGCCTGATCTCTCCAGATTTCTTCCTCGCCAGTACCAAATTTGAAACCCATTCCGAGTGTCTAACCTTAAAAATAATTCTACTATCCAATAGTTTCTTAACTTCACTCTAGATTAAAGGTTCTAATTTTGGATGCATTTTCCTTAAAGGTTGCTGATAAGGTTTGATTCCAGATTTGATGGGAATAACATGATGGATAATATTGGTGTCATATGTCTTCAAATATTCATATGTCCAGGAAAAAACATCTTTGTATTGCTTGAAAAGAACAATGAACGTATCCTTTTCAGCTGGGGAGTAGCATTTTCCTAGATTCACATATTTAGGCTCCATCTCAGTCCCCAAATTAATCAACTTGAATTGTAGAGACGAGATATGAGTCTTCATATTCGCTGGTCTTCTGAATTTCTCATTTAAATCAAACATCCATTCTAAAGTCCTGACTCCCTTAGGAATAAAATTATCGAATTTTAGCTTGGCCTGATGTTCTTCATCATCAATAATCACCCCTTTGAAGGCCTCGTCATTTGTCAAGCATTATATAGTCTGATGATCATCATAGAACACTCGTAGATTGGTAATCATATCTGGAACCGAGGGCCTGAAAAGCAGTTCAACAGAGCACCGATTATTAGAGGGCACAAGCCTCGCAGTTGATGTGGCCAACAAGTCAGCCACTGCATTCTTAAGTCTTGGAATTGATACAATTTTAAATGCATTCAAATATTTAAGTAAATCCCATACTTCATTTTGATAAGCTTTAAAATGAGGAGAAATGCAATGTATTTGATTCTGAATTTGTTTTACAATTACTTCAGAATCTCCAAAAACTTTCAGATTATTTGCCTTTAATTCAATTGCTTTCCTTAATCCCTGAACCAACACTTCATATTCAGCTGTGTTATTGGTACATTCAAACTCTAACCTACATGAAAGAAAATGTTTGTTTTTCATACGGTCAATCAGGACACAACCAACTCCCGACCCCTCTAAAGTTTTAGAACCATCAAAGAAAAGTGTCCAAAAATCGCTAACTGCTATTGTGCAATAATTAACGTCTACATCTACAGCTAAGTCTACTATTTTACAATCAATTTCATCAGCCTGTGAAAACCAAAGGAGATCAGGCTAAGAGTCTGATGTATTGTTGGCTTCTTCTGCTTGATATTTTCATGGTTCTAGCTCAATAAAGTAGTTTCCCAAAATAGAATCCACTGGTTCATTTTTTTTTCAAACTGAGTAACATTATGTTTCATGTGGGGCTCCCTCAACACTTTAATTTGATTGGGGCTTCCTTTATATGGCAGCCACAGATGCAACCAGTGTGAGGAAAAATATCTGTTCAACTTTGCCAACCAATCTCTACTCAAAACAAGTCCATAAGCTTCCGGTATGTCAGCCACCACAATATCGATGACTTGACATACCTTATCATTTGAAGATAAGTGAACGAGAACATCCTCCATTTCTCCAATTACCTTCACATTTGTTCTATCCAACTGAACAACTCTCCAGCTAGATGGTTTTGGTTGTCTATTTAACTTTTTGTAGACCGACAGTGGCATGACATTGACTGGTGCCCCCGAGTCTACTAGGCAGTTATGCACGTTATGCTTGAAAATTTCAAAAGTAAGGAGAAAAGGTGGATTCTTGCTTTTAGGCTTTCCTCCCATACTTGCTTCACCAATTTATTCTTCTTGGGGCTGATTGTCAGTGGGAAACCTCTCCTATGATGCTTCAAGTGCTTTCAATAGCTTTTCTTTTTACTGTGGCACATTGCACATTTCAAATAATGAGATTTTTTCCCTCACCTTCTTGATATCCTCCACAATGTCATAATCCATCTTATTTTCTGTGAGATTTGATCTAACATTATTCATTTTTTTTTCATTGGGCATAGTAGGCATGTTGGTCTGTCTAGGATACTGACTGGTGATGGTAAACTATGGAATTTTAATAGCTGGGGAGCTATTTTGAAATTTCTTAACATTATTTTGGAGTCTTTTGATCTTCGGGAGCATAAGGTTGTTTTCCTTAATCAACCCCTGGCTTCTTGTGGTTAAATTTGTTTCCAGGATGCCCTTGTGTATTAGATTCTTTTCTTCCTGGGCATCAAACAACGATACACAGTCCCATAAAACCAGAGCTTCATCCTCCTGTTTTTCTGCTGATTTATTATTGGCTTTCCCTTCTTCCTCATTGTCTTTAGTTAATTTGGAATCCATAAGCTTATTCATAACCAGCTTCATTGAGTTTATCCATTGAGGACAACTCTTTTCGAAATGAGGTTGCTGGTGGAAAGTGCAAAAGTTGTCCATTCCTACCTCTGTTAAGTTCATAGATGCAGGGCTGTGAGGAGGGGGTTGAGATTGATTGTTATCTTCCATTTTCTTGTAATAAGGCTTATAGAACTTTTGGGCTTCCTTTTCCTTTTCCAAGTCTATGATTATATTAGAAAGCTTCTGCATCATCTTTTCCATTCCCTCAAAATCTAGTGGTTGCTCCTCTTTAGGCTTAGTAAACAATAAAGCTTTCCTCCCAATATTTTTTTCCCCTCACTGTTCAGGATAATTTTCAATACTTTCCCTTTCAGCCTCTACTCTCTCCGCTTCCTCATAAGTCTCTGCTAGCATAGGTTTTGCCTTCATTTTTCCAAACATGGCCAACTCAGGTCCTAGAGTTGAGGTATAATATTCAATCAGGACTTTATCCGAGGGTTTGTCAGCTTCAGAAAAATTCTTAAGATAGGCTGCAAATCTTTGGGTAAAACTATGCACCTTCTCTTTTCTTTCTTTATTTAAGGCGCATAGTTCTTTCATGAAAGCTGCATGAGTTTTTTGGGTTTCATATTTACTTATAAAAATCCTTTCAAAGATATCCCAAGCAGGGATAGAATTGGTAGGCAAACCAAAATACCATGACGCTACTGCTCCTTTAAGGGTGTGTGGAAAAAGTCTACAAACCACATCCTCATATTCCCTAGCCCTTAATCCTTCTATTTCCAAATAGAAACTCTATAAGTGGTAATATACTAACATATTCTATTTTGGATCAAACTTGGGGAGCATCTTTTCAAAATATTGAGGTAAATCATGCAAAGGAGGTGTTAGGTTTAAAGGTGATCTGGCTTTCCAGGCAGGTGATGGATTTGGTGGGTTGGGAGGCTGATTTGCGTTTATGCCTACCATGAGTATGGGTGGAGAGTGAGGCGGTGAATGAATAGGAGTATGAATAGGAGAACCGTAAGGAGCATCTGGTCCTACTTGATTCAAAGGTTGTACAACTTCATGTAGGGCTGTTTCTATGAGTTCTTCCAAATCTCCAACCAACACTGAGTCTTCCAATATAGGATGATCTTTCCTTTTATATTCTCTTCTGGGAAATTCAGGGATAATCGGTAATCCTCAAATATTCTTCAAGTATGCCCTAGTGTGTCTTCTCAGATCATTAAGAACTTTGTTGTCCATAGAATACAAATGTTCTCTACCTTTCTCTTCAGGAATTGGATTGGGAAACAAACTGCCTTCTGAACTGTCACCGGTGGAATAATCTCGGGAAAACGGGTTTCCTCAGCCATCCATGCATTGGCGAACCTCCTTATAGCACCAAAAAACTATTGAGGCCTGGAAATTCGCAGGCAACAACAGCGAGGGATTGTCCCCAATCAATGTTCCCAACTAGCCTGTGACTATTTGGTGTAGGGAACCCGTCTGGTTTGTGTTCTGGCTACGATAGGTCAGGTAACAAAAATAAAGGTTTTACCGGTTGCGGCCCAGTCCACTGTGTATATTTTTGTATTTTTTAATTAAAGTATGATATGCAAGTGCCTATCTAAGATGCAGATTGATTAAGAATGCAAGGAGTGGTCACAATGTGATGCACAAGTTCTTACCTCTCGTCTTTGACTTTCATGCATCTCAATCACACACAACTAGAAAATACATACTTACTAAGCTGTCTCTAGAGAGAAAAATACTAATTCATTAGTAATGTAATACTGTTCAAATGTTAAGGAAAATCACAAATAGCTATTTTTAGAACCAAACACATAAACATGAATAAAGTTATACATGACAAGATAGCTCATTAATAGTTAAAACCTCCAATACTCATAGTGGAAAGTATCACAGAATATACCAGAGAACATTCAGACAAGAACATAGGTTCAGAAAGTTAGAACACTCTCACAGTTACTGAAACACAGTCGAAAATGAAATAATTCCCCTTCAACATTGTTCATTTTATCACATTTGAACATTCCACACAGCACCTTCTCCAACAGGCAAAATTTTCAATTTATTATTGTAAAACGGAGTAGTTCCTCTTACAAACAATAGCTCACAAGTTTTTCCAGGGAAAAATCCCCTATTCCCTCTAACTTTTCTATCTTTATACAAAACCACAAAACCTTTGGGTTTTCCCGCCCCTTGACCTTCTGGCTTCCCCGATCATTTTGATCTCACATTTTTGTCAGTTTGTGAGTGCTCATGATTTAGGCAATACGTTACATTTCGGATTTTTAGTCTTACGAGTACTTCATATAGCGGGACCAACTCAGTAACTGCTGAACCTTTTCCAAAATCGGGCCTCTGCTGCTATTGATTTTGCATTGTCTTTTATTTCTCCCTTTTAATATCCCCTTGATATTAGAATGTATCTTCCTATAACTTTGCAGCTGACTTTCCTCAGCTTTATCCTTCAGCTATGTCCTCTTGCAGCAGTGATCTGAAGAATCTTCTAAGTCCATCTGCAGTCAAAACAAAAATTTATCATTAATTTAGAATGCACCTTTTCAATACTTAAACCACACTAACAATAAAATTGATCATCAAGATGAGGCCCTGTACTGCACTCTTGTTGCGAAAGGCTTAACAGGAATCAAAACTAACCACCACCCACACGAGGTTTAACAATTCATGAGACGACGGGAAAAAACCCTATCGGTGGCTTAAAAACTAAGACATCGGTCGGACAGTCTTACTTACAGCCACAACGGAAGGTTTCAGATGGACAATGAGTTTCACAGGAGCGTTAAGCCTATCGGAGACGGAATAACTAAATGCCAACGCATCGGGCGGTAAAGTTCCCTGTCAGGGAATGGAACAACATCAACGTCGGGAGGTTAGTGCATTACACAGCTGCAATAGCAGAAGATGAAAATACTACGGGCCCTGCTATCAAAAGACAAAATGGCGATGCCCAGACAAACCATCGACGAGTGGAGCAGTTATATGGCAGACACTTATTTCGCTCGGGAGCCTCAATGGCGGAAAGCAAAAAGACTGCAGCCTTCGATCAAAACCATAAACTTTCTGATAAGACATAGAAACATCATGAAAACGTTAAGTGTTTGAAAAACCTAAGGTCATGCAGCGGCCCAAAAAATCTTGTCTCACTTCCAAAATAGCGGCTTCACAAAGATAAAACAACCTCAACTCAACTTTGACCAACCTCCGATAAGGAAAACAAGTCAAAACAATACAACACGACATTGGAGAAGTGAATACCATCCTGCGGAATACTTATCGTTCAGCTTCCGCAAGGAACGCTCCATAAGGGAATATGGTTCCGACGCGTTGTTTAAATGGCCTCCAAACAATCAAACTAAAATTTGCTTTCAGCTGGGCAGCGATGAAGTGTGTTTCACCTCCGAAGCAGTGGCAAAAATGAGAAATAAACTTTCAAGAACAAAGAAAGAAATTGTAGATCAAAGGGAAAAAACCAAAACTCTAAATTCCACACCCAAAGCAGTTTCATACATAAGCAATTTTTCGAAAAGCATGAGGAGGTCTAACCTCAAAACTGTCCAAACTTGTAGCAAAAGGAAAACAAAGACAGAGCTCATGGATCCAAATGATTCTAGGTAACATAAGAATTAGAAGGAGGGTCCAAAATTTTGAGAATTTGGGAAAAGCAGTTGTGGCTGCAAGAGTGGTACATCCCATATGTCATTCGCCACTGCCTTGGAAAAGGGGCATGCATTCTTGATGACTCTAATGGAAAAATCTTGGATAACCCCCATAATGGGCTCTACCTCAAGATATTTTATGCATAACATCACCATAATGAGTCACTTGTAGCATATTTTTTCTCTTTTTGTTTTACATCATTCTTGAAATGAGTCTTACACATTGCTTCCTTAACTACTCGAGATGGATCCTACCTCGTACCGCTACACTGGATTTTCTGATGGAGCAAGCAGATGGTCTCCAAATCTCACCTCGGTTGCATGGGTTCTCTATTCCCCATCACATGATTTGATCCACATCAACGGAATGTGTGTGGGCATCACAACCAACAACCAGGATGAGTATGATGGCATCACTGGTCTCTTGGTCATCACTCTCCAGTTGGGTATTCATCTCCTCAATGTCTTTTTAGACTCCCAGCTGCTTATATCTCAATTGAATAACCACTACCAAGTACATGATCCATGCCTTTTTAGAAAATTCCTACGCACTAAACAAATGGTTAGAGCATTTGAATCCATTATGTTCACACATGTTCCCATAAACCTCAATAGTGTGGCAGATAAAATGGCTAATGATATTCTAGAATGGCATATTCATCACTGCATATAGGAATCATATAAAAACTACATCATGCGTCAACATATAATCATGCATACATATGTAACATACATCATCTAGGAATTTTTTCATCATAAAAAGACTCACATATAAAAAAACATAAAAGCGCATCCACGTGCATCAAATATATATATATATATATATATATATATATATATATATCACATGTCAATATATGTCCAGTACAAAATGAGAAGCTACACAAGCTTTCTCAGTAGGAATATACATCACGGTACAAAGAATCCTAAATGCACCAACGCACTAGGGGTAGCCCCACAAGCTGCTAATCACACCTAGACTCACCATCCTGCTCCTTTGACTTTGTATCCTTCTTAGAGCCATCCTCAACCTCCTCCTCCTCCTCCTCCTCCTCCTCCTCTGATTCCTCTTATTCCTCACCATCGTCCATAGGCACATCTCCCTGTGTTGCTGCCCATACATACTTAGCAGCCACGGCAACACTCTTCATCTGAGGAATCCACTCGTGGGGAGCCTGGTAACAGGGATAAATGCGTTCATCATCCAGATACTTCCAACCATCATTTGTGACCCCCTCCAGTAAGTGCTCCACATGCTGTCAAAAATCAACCATAGGTTGTTTCCCCCTCTGGAAGACCCTTGTGAGTGGATCCAACCCCTGCTTTATACCCATCCCTCGCTAGTACCCATCTGACGGGTGAGGACCAATATCTGCACATGCACACAAGGATGTCATCAGGCCTAATATGCCAAATAGCTACCAATAATATAAGAACTCTATATATGAATGAAAACACATAAAACATCATGTATATGTACCATATGGTCCCCAGGTTTTACCTGGAGGTCAGGGCATTTTCAGGTCCCCCTAATAATCCATTGCAGTGTATGGGTAGTCCTCAATGACTAGCAGGATTTGCCTCCACTGATCCCAGAGCTCCTACGTGAAGAAGAAGCCCAGTATGTTTCCTCCCTCACAAACCATCATCTCACACCACCTGTGCATCCATAGCTCACGAGGCCCACCATCTCGCACTGCTACATGTGGACGAAGGGTCGAAACCTTGTCAAAGAAGAAGGCACAAAAGAAGGAGAAAAAATAGAAGTCCCCAACCATCAACTTGGCATGGTTCAAGTCACACCGAACTGTGAACAAGTACATCTGGGCCCATACAAAGTATGTTCCCCCCACAGCACTCTCCACCATCTGGAGATTCCCCCCAGATATCTAGTGGTTACCAAATGAACCCAAGATCCGCAGCACCATCGCTACAAAAGCACGAGTCTCAAGACTCTCAATATCACATATCAATATATATGATCCCCATGCATACAAAGAGGCATAATAGTGTGTCTCGCATAGCTCCTCAAGCGTCTCCCCATGTGAGAGCTTTGCCTCTAGATCGTCGATCACCCCCAACATCAGGAGCCCAGTAAGGAATTACACATCACGCAGTGTAATCTCGAGACGTTGCCCCTGTATAATGAAACACTCCCCCTAAAAATCCTAGAAAATAACCAAGTTCTCAAGCAGAAACCGCAAGGACTTCATCAGATGCACTTGCATGAACTTGAAAAACCCACAATGGGAAAGCACATCCCACGTGTCAGCAGCTTGGATAGAATCTCTCTGCATGTTTTTGCAGTATTGTTTCAGCCACACTTGTGGATCCATCCTGCATAAGCACAAAATATTTATTAGCCACAGCTATTAGCAAAAAGATCACCCTGATGCTAGGTCACTCCTTGATCAAAACCAGTGACCAAGTCACCCCTTTGGGCCAAACAGGAGCGACTAAGTCGCCCTTTTAGGCCAAACATAAGTGACCTCAAGTCACACATTTCTGCCCGAGAGGAGAGACCCAGTTGCTCCTTTACGGCCAAGAAGAGTGACCTAGTCACTAGTTTGTCCTTAAAATGAGTGACCCAGGGTGAAGAATCCATAACACGGTGTTGCACTGCAACTATTTCTCCCCAATTTTCTTAAATTTTGGGGCCCCTCCTTTCCATTTAAAGCTGCTCTGTTTTCGTTTGATCCATGAAGGTTTGGTCTTTCTTTAGCATTGTTTGATCCTAATGATGATTTTGTGGCCCATTTCCAGAGGATGCATGTTTTTATATTTTGTTATTGGTCGTGGAATCGAATGCAGCCGGCTAGCCAGAAACCCGTCTGATCGGTTGCCCATTGTCTCTGAGGTGAATCAGCTGGACCATCGATGTTCTGAGTGTTCCATTACTTAGTTTTTCGGGCTTCTTTTATGTTGAATCAGGGGCTGTAATCTTTGTCTCGTCCACCGTCGCGGCTCTCAAATCGGGTTAGCTTCCGAAGTTTGAAACGATCCACTCCCCGATGCCCACCGCGTGACTTTATCTTTTCTTCATCCACCGTTGCGGCCAGGAGATCTATTTCGCTTTTGACATCTAAGCTTTTTGAATTCCGACTTAAAGTTTTCCCGCCCTTTCCGTCGCATGCCTGAAGTCTTCCCCCTTCCGCCGTTGCAGCTAGGATAGTGGTTTAGTGTCCGTTATACAAACTCTTCCGACATCCAATGTAAAGTATTTCTAGCCCGCGTATTCGCCCCGTCAGCTCTGTTCTTTCCACCGTTGCGGATAGGAAAACTTTCTCCTTCTCGATGTCAGAGCCTTCCGAGGGCCGTTTCATATCTTCCCCCCCAAAAAGACTTAATCCGGCCTCTTGTCAATTATAGAGATACAACCAGTCATTTTTCGTGGATTGGTAATTCCATTTCGCATTATTTGTGCAGTTATGCTTTCAATGATTAACTCTCATTGTTCTTTGCAGGTGAAACCCCGGAAAATGATAAAAATGCCACGATAAGAAGGGAGGTGGACCGTTGATGGTAGTATGACCAAAACCAGTTCGAAGACAATTAAAGCGCGAGTCCAAAGGATACATCAGTTACTTAACCAATCATGAATATGCAAGAAAAGACAGAACAAGATATGGGAATGTGAAGCGTTTGAGAAACTGAAAGACCATGCGTCTGGGGGAAAACGAAACGCTCTGTAATTGTAGTTTAAATATAGGAAAGTGGAACTAAGAAAGGGATTTTTCCCTGGAAAACTTTGGTAATGTTTACTTGTAAGAGGAACTATTTCGTTTTGCAAAGGAAAACTGCAAGTTTGCCTACTGGAGAGAGTGAAATGTGGAATGTATCAATGCAACTCAATGAATAATGTTGAAGAGGAACTATTTCGTTTTCAGCCATGTTTCATTTACTGTGAGAGTGTTTAATTTCCTGAACCTATGTTCTTGTGAAATGTTCTTCAGTATCTTCAGGATTTCTTCCACTGTGAGTAATAAGTGTTGTTCATAAAACGATTAGCTATCTGATTGTTTAAATATCTGTAATTGTTCATGTGTCTTGAATGGAGTATCAGCTATTTGTAATTCTTCATTATGTACGTACAAAATGTATTACTCACTGACAAATGCTAATTCTGCTCCCTAGGGATAGTTTAGATAAATAGTTTATCTTATTGTCGTATGTGATTTGAATGTTGGCGAGCCCTAAGACGAGAGGTAAGAACCTGCGCATCACATTGTGATTGCTCCCTGCATTTTTTTCACCCTGCATTGTTAGTTAGGCACCTGCATTTCATTATTTAAGTCAAAATACAAAAAACTCGGTGGACCGGGCTGCAACCAGTAAACCCTTTGTTTGTTGTTTGACCTACGGTAGCCGGACCGCAAACCGGACAGATTCCCTATAGCAAACAGTCAATGGGCTAGTTGGGAACGTTGATTGGGGAGAATCCCTTACTGTTGCAGCCTGCGAATTTCCAGGCCTCAATAGAATTGGCACTAGAAGGAGGGCCGCCAGTGCATGGTTGGTCGAGGAAACCCGTTTTCCTGAGGATTTTCCACAGGTGACAGTTCCGAAAGAAGTAGGTTACATAATCCAATCCTGGAAGAAAACAAAGACCATCTATATGATGTTGGTAACGAAGTGGTTAACGACCTAAGAAGACACACTCGGGCATACGTAAAGAAGCTTGGAAGGTTTCCAATTATCCCTGACTTACCTAGAAGAGAATACAAGAAGAAAGACCGTCCTATAGCAGAAGATTCATTGTTGGTTGGAGACTGGGAAGAACTTGTAGAGACTGCTCTACAGGAGTTTGAATTACCTTTGAACCAAGAACGCCAAGGTACCCCTTACAGTTATCCTACTCAAACTCCTGTTGGTTCACCCCCTCACTCTCCACCCCGACTCATGGCTGGCATAAATGCAAACCAACCCCCCAACCCACCAAATCCACCACCTGCATGGAGAGCCAGATCACCTCTAAATCTAACACCTCCATTACATGACTTACCCCAATCCTTCAAAAAAATGCTGCCTAAATTTGACCCCAATGAGAAGATCCTAGTGGATGATCATCTACAGAGTTTCTACTTGGCAATAGACGGTTTAGAGGCTGGGGAGCATGAAGATGTAGTATGTCGACTTTTCTCGCATACACTTAAAGGAGCTGCAGCTTCATGGTATTTTGGGTTGCCTGCTAACTCGATTCCAGACTGGAACACCTTTGAGAGGATTTTTAGAAGTAAGTATGCGACCCAAAAGACTCATGATGCCCTTATGAAAGGACTATGTGCATTAAAGAAAGAAAAAAAGAAAAAAGTGCACAGTTTTACACAAAGGTTTGCAGCATATCTTAAGAACTTCTCTGAAACAGATAAGCCTTCATACAAAGTACTGATTGAGTACTATACTTCAGCTTTGGGTCCTGACTTGGCCATGTTTGCGAAAGGTAGGGCCAAGCCTACTCTGACAGAGACCTATGAAGAGGCAGAGGTGGTGGAAGCGGAAAGAGATAGTATTGAAGATTATCCAGAACAATCAGGAGAAAAGGGTGCGGGGAGAAAAGCCTTATTGTTTGCTAAACCTAAGGAAGAAAATTCGCCGGATCTGAAAAATATGGCCAAGATGATGCAAAAGCTTTCCAACAAGATCATAGATATGGAAAAAGAAAAGGAGGAACAAAGGTTTTACAAGCCATATTATAAGAAAAGATAAGATAAATATAATTCTAATCCTCCCCCTCAAAATGCTACGTCCATGAATTTAACAGAGGTCGGCATGGATAATTTCTGCACTTTCCACCAACAGCCTCACTCTGAAAAGAACTGTCCACAATGGATAAACTCTATGACGTTAGTGATGAATCAACTACTAGATTCTAGGTTAATAGAAGAGGGAGATGAAGACAGAAAAGAAAATTCTGCCTCCACGTCTAATGAAGATCAGGAAAAAGAGACCTTGGCATTATGGAATTCGGTCTCATTATTTGATGCTGAAGAAGGAAACACTCAGAAAAACCATGGCGTTATGGCAACCAACGTGGCCACAAGAATCCAAGGAATGGTTAAGGACGACAGTCTAATTCTTCCAAAGATCAGAAGGCTGCAGAGAAATGTTAGGAAGAAGTTTCAAAATAAAGCTTTGGCTGATAAGATTCTAGAATTCACGATTACCAGCCAAATTCCTAGACAGGATGATACAACAGCCAAGCCAAGGGAAGGAAATGCTGACAAACCACATACAATTGGACAGCCGATGAATTATGACATTGTGGAGGATTTGAAAAAGGTAAAAGAAAATGTCCCACTATTCGAAATGTGCAAAGTGCCGCATCAAAAGGAGAGACTGTTTAAAGCGCTTGAAGCATCAGATGACAAGCTACCCGCTGACAATTAGCCTCAGGACGAAGAAGAAATTGGAGAAACCAGCGTTGGAGGTGAGTCTAAAGCTAAACATTTACCTTTCCTCCTAACGTTTGAAATTTTTAATCATAACGTGCACAATTGTCTGGTAGATTCGGGGGCATCCATTAATGTCATGCCCATATCAGTATGTAAGAAGATAAATGGGCAGCCAAAACCAACCACGTGGAAGGTGGTTCAGTTGGATAGGACAAACGTTAAAGTAATTGGTGAGATGAAAGACGTCCTAATCCGTATGGCTTCCAATGACAAAGTATGCCAAGTTATTAACATCATAGTAGCTGATATACCAGACGCTTATGGTCTGGTCCTGAGTAGAGAGTGATCAGCCAAATTAAATGGATATTTCGCTTCAGATTGGTCGCACCTGTGGTTGCCGTACAAGGGGAGTCCAAACCAGATCAAGATTCTAAGAGAACCCCACATGAAGTACAATGTTACTCAACTGGATGAGAGGAATACTCCTATGGATTCTGTATTGGGAAATTATTTTCTTGAGTTGGAACCAGGGAATTATCAAGCGGAAGAAGCTAGCAACCCATCTGATACCCAGCCTGATCTCCTTCGATTCTCGCAGGCTGGCGAGATTGATTGTAAAATAGTAGGATTAGCAGTAGGAGTAGATTCATTTTCAGTAGTTAATGATTTGTGGACTTTATTTTTCGATGGCTCTAAGACATTGGAAGGGTCAGGGGCCAGGTGTGTCCTAATTGACCCACAGAAGAATAAACATTTCCTTTCATGTCGATTAGAGTTTGAGTGTACTAATAATACAACTGAGTATGAAGCACTGGTGCAGGGACTCAAGAAAGCGATTGACTTGAAGGTAAGTAATTTAAAAGTTTTTGGGGATTCCAAAATTATTGTGAAACAAATCCGAAATCAAATCCACTGTATTTCTCCTCACCTAAAAGATTACCAGAATGAGGTATGGGATCTTCTTAAATGTTTTAATGCATTCAACATTATTTCAATCCCAAGGATTAAAAACGCAGCAGCTGACTTATTGTCTACTTCGGTCGCTAGGCTTGTACCCTCAAATAATCGATGTACTATTGAATTGCTTTTCAGGCCTTCGGTACCTGATATGATTACCAACCTGCGCGTGTTCGATGATGACCAGCAAATCATAGAATGTTTAACAAATGACGAGGCATTCAAAGGAGCGATTATTGATGATGAAGAACACCAAGCCAAGATGAAATTTGATAATTTCATCCCTAAAGGGGTCCGAACGTTAGAAAATATGTTTGACTTGAATGAAAAGTTTAGGAGACCCGCCAACGTGAAGACTAACAGCTCAACTCTACAGTTCGAGCTGATAAATTTGGGGAATGAAATGGCACCTAAGTTCGTGAATCTCGGCAAATGTTGTTTGCTGATAGAGAGAGACAAGTTCATCAGCCTATTTAAACAATACAAAGATGTCTTTTCCTGGACGTACCAAGAATTAAAAACATACGATACCAGCATCATCAAGCACGTTGTTCCCATCAAGGCAGGAGTCAAGCCATATCAGCAGCCCTTGAGGAAAATGCATCCAAAACTGGAACCACTGATTCAGAGTGAGGTAAAGAAATTGTTGGATTCCAGAATCATTTTTAAAGCCAGACACTTTGAGTGGGTATCAAATCTGGTACCAGTCAGAAAGAAGTCAGGAGAAATCAGACTATGTGTGGATTTCAGGAACTTAAACCGTGCATCGGATAAAGATAACTATCCTGTGCCACCCATGGAGTAGCTGCTACAAATGGTTTCAAGTTCTGAACTGTTTTCATTATTAGACGGGTTCTCTGGCTACAATCAAGTGTTGGTGGCCGAAGAAGACAGATTGAAGACAACGTTCAGGACAAAATGGGGAACTTTTTCCTATAGAAGGATGCCTTTTGGATTGATTAATGCTGGAGCGACCTTTTAGAGAGCTATGGACATTGCCTTCCATGGACTAATTGGATGAAGTACTGTGGTGTACCTTGATGACATTACAATATTATCGAAGAGAAGAGGAGAGCACACTATTCACCTAAAGCAAATTTTCAAACACTGTCAGAAATATGGCATCTCCCTCAATCCTAAGAAGTGCGTGTTCACCGTCACTGAGGGCAAATTACTGGGGCACATAGTTTCAAAGAAGGGTATATCAATAGACCCAGAAATAATTAAGGCATTTGAACAAATTCCCATGCCCCATAATAAAAAAGGAATGCAATCGTTTATGGGAACCATAAATTTTGTACGAAGGTTTGTGCCTGATTTCGCTCAGACTGTCAAACCACTCCAGCAGATGGTCAAACAAAATGCACAATTTAAGTGGACTGATATTGAGAAGGACGCTTTCAACAAGATTAAAAATCCTGTTGCACATGCACCTTCCCTGAAAAATCCAGACTTTGATAAAGACTCTATCATGTATACATTTGCATCCGATGATTCATTGGCATCTGTGCTTATGCAAAAGGAAGATGGGGGTGATGAATTCCCAATATTTTTTATGAGCACTGGGCTACAAGGGGCTGAATTAAACTACCCAGCCATTGATAAGCAAGCTTACGCAGTATTCAAGGAAGTGAAACAATTCAGGCCTTATATATTAAAAAATCGAACCAAGGTAATAGTCCCTTATCCAGCTGTAAGATCCCTTCTCATACAAAAAGAGTTAGGAGAAAGAAGGGGCAACTGGGTAACAGCTCTTCAAGAATATGACCTTGAATTCAAGCCAGCCTCCATAGTGAAAGGTCAAGGGTTATGCAAGTTGATGACTACAAGTGGGAACAATGAAGAACAATCCTGGGAGGATGATGCCGAATTAAATGTAATGGATGTATGCCCTTTGTTTACAACTCCAGAGTCTTGGTATAGAGACCTTGTACATTACTTACAGTCCGGGCTACTGCCAGAACATTGGAATTCCAAACAAAGAAGATCTTTGCATCTTAAATCGGCCTCTTATCAACTTGTTGAAGGAGTATTATTCAGAAAGAATTATGATGGGGTTCTCCTCAGATGTTTAGAAAAGGAATACGCAAAGAAAGTAATCGCAGAATTACATGACGGTTCGGCTGGGGGACATTATTCAGGGGACACTACAGCTCACAAGATCCTCATAGTTGGTTATTACTGGCCTACACTCTTCAAGGATGCACACGCACACGTTAGGAAGTGTGATATTTGCCAAAGGTGTGGTGGAAGACAGCCTAAAGGAGCAGCGCCCCTAAAGCCTGTGATGATCTCGGAACCATTTGAGCAATGGGGGCTAGACATTATTGGTGAGATAAAACCGAACTCTTCCCTGATGCACAAGTACATTCTTACTGCAACTGATTATTTCACTCGCTGGGTCGAAGCTATCCCACTACGCAAGATAAAACAAGACAAATTCATTAGCTTCCTACAAGATCATATCATGACCAGGTTTGGAGTTCTAGTTTCGTTAGTCTTTGATAATGCTAAATACTTTGAATCTATCAAATTGACTGCATTTGCTCATGATAAAGGAATAAAATTGCATTATTCCGCTAACTATTATCCACAAGGAAATGTCCTAGCCGAATCCTCTAATAAAAACCTGATTAGAATTCTGAAGAAGACTGTAATAGAAAACCATAGGAGTTGGCACTCAGCCTTACCCAACACCCTGTGGGCTGACAGAGTCACCCCCAAGTATGCTATAGGAGTGTCACCCTATACCCTTGTCTATGGTAAAGAGGCCATCCTCCCTCCCAATATCATGCTACCATCTTCCATTCTAGCTCAAGAGTCTAGGGGGTCGGATGATGAAATTCTACAAATAAGAATACACAATCTCCTGAAAGCAGAAGAGGCCAGATCCAACGCTAGGGAGCGTTTTAAACAGCAGCAGGAGGTACTGAAAAGATGGTTTGACAAACATAAAGCTGGGACAAAAGACTTTGAAGTAGGAGACTTAGTCCTCAAATGGGACCATCCCCATGATGAGAAAGGAAAGCATACCAAGTTCCAGCAGTTGTGGGTAGGCCCATTTCAAATCACAGCAAAACTTGGCCCCGCTACTTATAAGCTGCAAGATTTACAGGGATGGGAGGAGAACTTGCCAGTTAATGGTTTGGTTCTCAAGCCTTACTTTTCTTGAGTTTTCTTTGAGCTTTTCTGTTTTGTATATAGATAAGTTGTTTGGTTGTTTTCGAGTCATGCTTTTATTTGGTTTAAATTTGAGTTTGTTGATTTTCAATAAAGGGAGCAAACCTGCGGTTGCATGGAATACATCCGAAATTTTTGGGTTTGATAAACGTTTTGGTGTCAGACTGTGTGTTGCTAATTTATATGAAATAATTTCTTCCAGTATAGCAGTTTTCTAGAAGAACTCTGTGTGCATTGAAGTCCTTCTTAACCTCTGTGAAATAAACCAGATTCGAGGAGTGTGGGGTACTGTCAAGGCTCCATCCATGTCACATTTAAAATTTTCTAAGGAGCAACAACCAAGGACCCATGGAAAGGAGCAAGGTGAACAGTGTATTAAATATAAATGATCCCACGCCAAGAAACAAATGCCAAAAGGAAAATAAAGAGTCAAAAAATCCTATGAAAGCATCATAAATCAAAGCAGATGTTGAATTACAAATACTTAATTGCCGAAAGATCCTCTCCGTCCGTGGGTTTGAACTTGAAGTACACCACTCACGTAAAAGGACACTATGGGATAGAGGATCCTGAATCAAGATTCAGTAAGAAAGGCATGTAAGCAAACTCATATGAAATAGGACAAAAGTCTGAAAGCACCAAAAGAGTGTGAAAATGGCATGGGAATGAGGAACAAACGAATATTTCTGTTTACCATATGCTCCAATCCTGTGGTGTCCAAAGCTTTTAGCCACCTTAAGACAAAGGTAATAATGAAATTCATCCTCCGACCTCGGCATAGTTATCTGGACCTGAATATTTTGGTTTCCATTCTCCCTAATTGGACTGTCATCAATGATTAAGGGTGCACACTGCTGTCATTTAAGAAATCCATATTGTTGGAAGAATTCAATATGATGTTTTGTTGTCAAACAGTCTGTCACTCAAAGGTTGATCGCTCAGAGATCTAGGTTCACCAGGCAATCACCATTTGTTGCACTGCAACTATTTCTCCCCAATTTTCTTAAATTTTGGGGCCCCTCCTTTCCGTTTAAAGCTGCTCTATTTTCATTTGATCCATGAAGGTTTGGTCTTGCTTTAGCATTTTTTGATCCTAATGATGATTTTGCGGCCCATTTCCAGCGGATGCATGTTTTTAGATTTTGTTATTGGTCGCGGAATCGAATGAGGCCGGCTAGCTAGAAACCTGTCTGATCGGTTGTCCATTGTCTCTGAGGTGAATCAGCTGGACCATCGATGTTCTAAGTGTTCCATTACTTAGTTTTTCGGGCGTCTTTTATGTTGAATTGGGGGCTGTAATATTTGTCTCGTCCTCCGTCACGGCTCTCAAATCGGGTTAGCTTCCGAAGTGTGAAACGATCCACTCCCCGATGCCCACCGCGTGACTTTATCTTTTCTTCATCCGCCGTTGTGTCCAGGAGATCTATTTTGCTTCCGACGTCTAAGCTTTTCGACTTCCGACTTAAAGTTTTCCCGCCCTTTCCGTCGCATGCCTGAAGTCTTCCCCCTTCTGTCGTTGCGGCTAGGATAGTGGTTTAGCGTCCGTTATAAAAACTCTTCCGATGTCTGATATAAAGTCTTTCTAGCCCGCGTCTTCGCCCCATCAGCTCTGTTCTTTCCACCGTTGCGGATAGGAGAACCTTCTCCTGCCCAATGTCAAAGCCTTTCGAGGGCCGTTTTAGATCTTCCCGCCCAAAAAGACTTAATCCGGCCTCTTGTCGATTATAGAGATACAGCCAGTCATTTTCCGTGGATTGGTAATTTCATTTCACATTATTTGTGCAGTTATGCTTTCAATGATTGACTCTCGTTGTTGTTTGCAGGTGAAACCCTGGAAAATGATAAAAATGCCACAGCAAGAAGGGAGGCGGACCGTTGATTGCAGTATGACCAAAACCAGTTTGAAGACAATTAAAGTGCGAGTCCACGGGATACAGCAGTTACTTCACCAATCATGAATATGCAAGAAAAGACAGAACAAGATATCGGAATGTGAAGCGTTTGAGAAACTAAAAGACCATGCGTATGGGGGAAAATGAAATGCTCTGTAATTGTAGTTTAAATATAGAAAAGTGGAACTAAGAAAGGGCTTTTTCCCTGGAAAACTTTGGTAATGTTTACTTGTAAGAGGAACTATTTCGTTTTGCAAAGGAAAACTGCAAGTTTGCCTACTGGAGAGAGTGAAATGTGGAAAGTATCAATGCAACTCAATGAATAATGTTGAAGAGGAACTATTTCATTTTCAGCCATGTTTCATTTACTGTGAGAGTGTTTAACTTCCTAAACCTATGTTCTTGTTAAATGTTCTTCAGTATCTTCAGGATTTCTTCCACTTTGAGTAATAAGTGTTGTTCATAAAACGATTAGCTATCTGATTGTTTAAATATCTGTAATTGTTCATGTGTCTTGAATGGAGTATCATCTATCTGTAATTCTTCATTATGCACGTACAAAATGTATTACTCACTGATAAATGCTAATTCTGCTCCTTAGGGATAGTTTAGATAAATAGTTTATCTTATTGCCGTATGTGATTTGAATGTTGGCGAGCCCTAAGACGAGAGGTAAGAACCTGCGCATCACATTGTGACTGCTCTCTGTATTTTTATTACCCTACATTGTTAGTTAGGCACCTGCATTTCATTGTTTAAGTCAAAATACAAAAAACTCGGTGGACCGGGCCACAACCGGTAAACCCTTTGTTTGTTGTTTGACCTACGGTAGCCGGACCGCAAACCGGATGGATTCCCTACACCAAACAGTCAACGGGCTAGTTGGGAACGTTGATTGGGGAGAATCCCTTACTGTTGTAGCTTGCGAATTTCCAGGCCTCAACACACGGCATCCTAGGCCTCTAGGTGAGAAAAACAGAAAACCAAACCACTGAAAAATATGATTTTTGCAAGTTCTCTTACCTGCAAGTCGCGGCTCAAAAAATCATTGGTCAAAATAGAAGAAATTAGTGAATGAAGTATTAGGGCCCTCCTCTCCAACTCAGCACTGAACATTGAAAATGACCCTTGTCATGTTGTCCCCGCCCTGTTTATAGGCCTCATTAGGTCTATTTTTCTTCTGAGCACCGCAGTGCTATACGGAGTTCGTTTACGACGCCATCTGCATCGCTGGTTTCAGTTTTTCATCCTCTGTCTTTTTATGAGACCTTTGTCTCATGTTTAATACTTGACTTACTGAAACATTTCCCATAATTCATATCATTTTGCATGCATTTGGCACATAATTGTATTCGGACTTGTACTCATCACCCTCTCATTTGAGTACTCAGTATGTAGTCTAATTCGTCCACCCTAAGTTGGTACAGGATGCTTACACATGATTTTCTGGGCCTCTCCCCGAAAGTCACCTCGATTTGCACACCTTTTCATGAATCTTCTCATGCATGAATTGGCATGTTTAAGAGCCATCCGCTCCATCCATGTTGCACGAATGTTCACCTTTCACCACTTTTTACAGTCCCACCATGGGGCACCATTAGTTCCCCTGGCTCGATTGACCATAATGGAGAATTTGTTAATCTCTTTTCTGACTCCTAAATGAATGAAAATATCATCGAGCACATTTGCTTCCTTTATCGCTCGTTGAAGTATTGGAAAGGGCATCTAGATAGCCTAGTTTATCTCCTTTTGTGAACTGTGTAGACTACCATATGAAAAGGACCACCTCGGCCCACTCAAGCCAAAAATGTTTCCCTTTGCATCCTCTTATGATTTCTCGGGCATTGGGACTGACCTATATGAAAAAATATCATCATGGGTTGTCTTTAATATCTTTTCCAGCCTTCCCATCAAGAAAATATCCCTGAGAAAACTTGGTTTCATTCATGCTTTTAAAAGTATTTGAATGACTGTCCAGTCAATACAGTTTTAACCTTTTCCAGCTAGATTGGACTACCAATGGTAAAGAAGTCTCCCATCCCCTAAAAAGGATGGGTGATCTCTCCTATGTACACTTTTATCCTTTTTCATGCATAGGATACTATCAAGGAAAAAGTGACCCATTGGATTCTTCTTCATGCTTTCAAACTCTCTAAAATTGAAAGCACAATCGAGCATTTACTCTCTCTACATCGCTAAAAATCCACTGTATTGTATCATCATGGTGTCTTTAGACACCACCCCATATGTTACAATTCAACAACATTCCCCCATTGGGTCAACTATGTTCAGATTATTTTTTGATGTGTCTTCCTTGGATCCCATGAGTATCAATTACTTCCCATCTACAGTTACATTCACAGTATAACAAGATATGATCCCTCTCCTTTAATTCAGTTTCATTTGTTGTTAGGTCATCCCTGTCATCATACTCTGAACAAGGGAAGTTTATGCCCTCCATGCTATTCCTACCCATGTTCCCCCTTTCAGTGTGTCAGTGCCCAGATTGCCTCACATCCTTGGTTATCTCCCTCCCTCTTCTAGTCAAAGAAACATCATTTCCTTGGTCAGTTTCAGGTCTCCCTCTATCGATGAGAACACATATATTCCAGAGGATAGAACCAGAGGTCCATGTATCATACTTTCATTAACCTCATTGATGAGTCCCTTGGACCACTTGAGAGGAGTCCTTAGTGCCTCTCGGGATGGTTGTGTCTCACGTGCTCAACTTCAGCAACATCATCGCACCATTGAGATTTGTACAGGGTATTGGTCTATGCAGTATTTGGTTGAAGACCCCGTGTGTCACCTGACTCTATCACATTGGTAATTCTATGAAGGGACCTAGATAGGTTCATATCCCTTGTGATTTTTGGGTTGTGTTGAAGATAGTTTTCAAAATCTCCATAGTAGTGCTTCTGTATAAATTCATGATTGATGCAGCATATTGTACCATAGAGACTTTGACTCGCCATTAGTGAGTCCCTACAGTTATACACCATTCCAGATCCAGCAGATCATTAGTTATGAAGATATAGCATTCCATGAGAATGCCATGGGTCTGATGTATCAGTTCTTCACATCAATATTGTATTGAGCCTCTCATTGAGACCACCATTATGTAACAATAGTTGTACATGATCGACTCTTGTGTTTGGGAGCCTTAATCACATTATTATTTTTGACATTATTACGATCATGGGTATGTCTGCCTCATCCATATGCATGTCACATAATCTGTGTATCTCACCCATTAATGGCAACAAACATTAATACAAAACCAAAATCCAGCATATCCCAAACGATGAAGCATCGCTTCTTCACAGGTCTCTCCACGATCCCTAAGATCCAATGATGTCTGTTGGCCATACGATGAGCTCCTGTCCTCACACATCAGGGAGAAATATGTTGACCAAAAAAATTGCTCATATATCCTACACCATGCAAAGACATCCATGTCCTAACCCATTCTACCCCTACACCCATTTAACCTATGTTTTTCTCTAAAAAAGATCCAAAAATACCCTCAAAGATCTTAAAACCCACAAAAGAGCTTTTGAAAGCTCAAAAAGTAGCTAAAAAGCTCAACAAGAGGGATAAAGCCACAAAAGGGGTCTAAAAATCCTAGAATGGATTAAAAACCCCAAAAGGAGCTAATAAACAAGCAAAAGGGCTTAAAATCCTAGGTAGGGCCCAAAACCCTAACTAGGGGCTAAGAACCCTAAAAAAGATGAGAAAAACTATAAATAGAGGTTTAGGGGTCTCCAACACACACATGATTCCTCCTCCCTGTCATTATAATTCCCATGTGAGTACCTTGAGAGACCTTTCACTCTCAAGCTATTCACCCCCCACAACTCCATTATCTCCATTTGCTCATTCCCTTGGTGTGTAGAGTAAAAAATCCACCCAATCCCAACCTATGGAGAGGCATCTTCTGAGTTTGGGAATGGTGGCCCTATTTCAAACCAGATAGGAAGGTATGATGTTTCATGTTTTTTTATTTAGTTTGTAGTATGTAGATGATTCATATTTGTTTTATTTTCTAATAGTTTGTTGCAATTTTCTTTTTCTCCATTGACTCTACCCTTTCGTCCTCTAGATGGAAGGGAGGTGCTTTTCCATTCACTTCCATTCACCACACCTCTTCCATGTACATGGTAGTCCTTTCCATGTACAATTCCCTGAAATGATGAGGATGACGATGTTGATGACGATGATGAGGATGATGATGATGAGGATGACTCCGACGATGACAAGAATGAAGAATCTGAATGAAATTGTAGCAATGTTGGATTCGAGGAGGTAATCTATCATGAGAACATATTTTTGCATAATGTATTATGTTTGCATCTATTTATTTATATTTAAACCATCGTTATCATCATCGCCTTCATCATCATCATCATTATCATTGACATCATCATCATCATCATCATCATCATCATCATCATCGACATGATCATCACCATCTTCATCATCATCATAATTGACATCATCATATTCATCATCATCATCTTCATCATCATCATCACCATCCTCATCATCATCCTCATCGTCATCATCATCATTCACATCATCATCACCATCATCATCACCATCATCATCATCGACATCATCATCTGTTGTTCAGGAATAAACACCTTATAACTAAAGGTCTGGGGTTACCAACATACTCTTAAAACTTGTAGGCAATCAGCTTTAAAGTACAGAAAGGAAATAGGAATATAGGATGGACTCACCCGATTCATGATGGTTGATCCAAGCTTTGTCTTCTCCCGCTCTATTTCTCCTTCACCTGTAAAGAGCAAATCCTCTAAGTGCAAGCTTATACATTTGTATATGACAAGTTAGATAAACAGTATATAGAGTGCTTAGTCATAAATATTCATCAGACCATGATACATGAAAGATATTCAACACACATTTGGAATAAGGATTCTCTTTATTGACAATAGTTAATGAGTTAAGATTACAACCCAATGCCTAAAACAAGGAATCCTCTACAACCAAAGGATTCTGAGTTCCACTTCTCCAAAGACTTCTGAATAGATACCACCAGCATAGCTTTGCTCTCCAAGTATCATTTTATTAATTCCCTCCCCAAGGCCTTTATTTATACTTAGTGAAAAAAGGTAGTTTCTAAGGTTGAGGAGGTTGAGACAGTTAAGATAGTTATTGTTTAGGGCTTAACAAATATCAATTAATCGTGATTTATTATTTTTAATGTCAAAGGAAGGCATACGTGAGTATTGATACTGAAAACCCATGTATGACACGCGAGTTTATATAAGGGAAACCCGCGTACAGATTTGTATGCGGGTTGCAATGACAAATACTCGTGTACAGTATGCGACATGATGTAAGAAAAGTCACGTATGTATGTGGGTTTCTTATAGGAAAAGTCACATACATCAATTGACATATGAAAAGGTAAAAATGGCAAGCTGGATGGATAGTGAATGTATTTCATAACATGCCCATCTATAGTGTTTTAGGAAAGCTTCAATCCATAAATGTCCTTTTGTGCACCAATATAGGAAATGTCGGCACTCGGACGGAGAAGTGCCATTTGGGTTGATAATAGATGCCCCCTATTGTGTGAGGTCAGAGGGAAGCGATGGCTGAAATACACTATAATCTTTATCTTTGGAGCACTCAGAAATCCAATTGAGCAGAGGTAGTACCTGAAACAAATACATAATAATGTCATATACAAAGTCATATCTGAGGATGCTATGTTCAATATACTGGACCACTAGCTCCTTTACAATATTTGAGTACATCATATGATATGGGTACAAAACCACGTATATTACAAATGTGGATTGAAGCCACAATATACAATAATGATGAATCTTCAAAGATATGGAAGTTGTGTACATAAACGGAACATAATCTTGTGCAACTTAGTCCATATATGAGGAACTAAGGTCTTCATAAGCAATCCCAAAGAACCAGTACAATCCAAGCCATGTGAATAAATGTAGGCTGAAGTCAAACATGGAATGTATTCAACAGTTTGTCAATCAATAGGTGATAATCAACAACTAAAGCAAAGGAATTCACAAGTGATGGAAGTGAATCATGAGCTACTATCATCAAAACTCTAGGTCTTCGTCATTAGGAGGTACTGAAGTGGAACCATACTGTGATAAGGAAGGAAATAAATCCTCCAACAGATCACAAGAGTGACTAGGAACTGGGCAAAGGAAGGGAGACACAAGAGATAACAGATATAACAATGATGGGATCAATATAGAAATCAGACATTGAGTTGAGTAATTGAACAATGAGCACGACACAGAGATGACCCAAGGAAGCTTTTAACTTTATATATAGAATTACTAGACTTATTTGTCATGTAGGAGACATGATCAGATTCCCCAGGTATAACGGACAAGAGGAGGAGTAATAAACTCAAATTAATAGTTGAACTGAAAGTGAACACTGAGACATGGGTATTGAAAAAAACAAAGAGTGCTATGTTCAAGGATGACATGCTGCCACTAACTGAAAACAAAAGAAAACTTCTTCCTTACCTTCCCTATTAAATTTTAACGAGTCTAGGAAAGTCAACTCGAATCTCTCTTCATTTTTTAACAAGCTTGAAGAGAAGAGAAAATAATGCTTGATAGTGTCACTGATTCCTGGATTTAATGAGCTCGAACTAGTACATGCTCAGCCGATGTTTTCACATTTAGAGAGTCTGAAAACTCCAAAGAATACTCTAGGGGGTCCTTTTTCATCCAATTTAGTTTCCTGAGGCCGCAAAAGTATAAAAGATACCACATACAAACTCTCTTAGCTTCCAAAGAAGTAAGGCTCAACTTTTTTGTACTTAGTCAGGAAGGTCCGAAAAAGGTTAAATTACCACCTACCCAACGCTCCTTCAAAAGTAGCATATAGCCTAAGTTTTACGAGTGTGAAGGAAGGAAAGATCACTCAGAAAGATCCATTTGATTACGAGAAATGAGGCTTACAACAATAAACTCGATGCTTTGTTCTTTAGGGTTTAACAAGCATGACAAAGACATAAAGTACACTCAGAATATTTTTCATGTTTTGGTCTAGAGCATGAAAAAGAGAAAACTAAGCTCATACCGAGGGTTCCTTTTCTGTAAGTTTAGTCCCTCAGGTCCGGAAAAGTGATAAACCTATGCCTGAGAATACTCTTCTCAATTCCAAAGAAAAGAGAGTGTTCCTTTCTCGTATTATTCGACATGGTCCGAAAAAGAGATAACCTACCATCAATGTGGATTCCCATTCACATATTCTTAACGAGCCTAAACAGACAAGTTTACTCGGCAGTCAAGACCTAGGCCTAAAGAAACTCAAAATATTTCCTGTGAAATTTTAACGAGTCTGGAAAAGTCAACTCATGACCTCCTTACTTTTTTTTAATGAGCTCGAAGGAGAGTAGAAAGAATGCTCTAAATGCGAGGAGACGAGTGTCATAGACATGGGAAACTAGTTCCAAGCGCAAGGAACAAACCTATGCATAATGCAAGGAAAGTGAGCAAGATAAGGACACTCAGGGAATGTCTCCTCAGGTTAAAAGGTATCAAGTTGCAAAGGAAAAATGATACAAGGCTTAGCGACGATGAGAACAAAGATGAGGGCTTATACAACAAGCTAAAAGTGTGGAGGCCGGCATCATGCTCATAAGTGTGAGCAGGGCACATGAAAATGCAATTACAACTTGAACAACAAGGCGAGGCCAGTAAACAGTTGTGAATCCAACTACAAATCCTGTCTCTAAGAAACAACAACATGAGGATCATATTTAGATGAAAAGATCCGATGCAGGTCACTTTGGAAGGAACACATGTGGCTTTGCTATCTTCTTCAAAAGATGTAGTCAAGGAAGAATCAACGAAAGAGGACTATATAGTGCCAAGATTTGAGGGTTTATAATAAATAAGATCGACCTCAGAAGGAGAGAAAAATCAACAAGAGATATAGAGTTTGCAGGAACAAACTCAATATCACAGGAGTTGAAAAATTCATAAGAAAAATCAAACTCGTCAGGATCACTGACTTGCTGTTCGAAGGGAGAGTCCAAAAACTCAACAAGACCAACATAAGAAGACCAATCCATGGGAAAATTAGGATTACTAAGTAAATCAGGGTTATACTTAGTCACAACTGAACCAACATCCAAAAGAAGGTCAGACTATATCAAAGACTCTAGGAAGACTTCATCTGAAGGAAGGAGATCATCCGAGACAGGACACACGTCTAAACTTTCAAATGGATTGACAGAGTGGAGAACACATTCCATAGTCTATATAGGATGAATCACCTAGTCAACTGCTGGGACCAAGTCTTAAGAATGTAAGCATGAAACAAAGGCTACTTCTCAGTAGCAATTGAACGCAAAGGACATGAGGCCACATAGTTCACCTGTGGTGGGGGGTTGTCTATAGAAACACTGGGAATCAATAAAGGAAATACCTGGTCTCTAGTTGGGTCAGGAGATGGATTAAGAAAATTGAACTGATCGATAGTGACAATTTCTTCACCATGATTAAAGTACATCACACAAAAAAATGCGAACACCACAGCTTGCATGCAATAGACATAATCACATCTAAGAATCATATTGAAGTCCAAGGGATCTTCTATCACCATGAAGTCAACTAAGACGGTCTTCCCACTCAAAGTAACAGGTGTTTGAGTAAAAATTCCCAAGGCTATACTAGTTCTCCTATCAAATTCCAGTAACTGACTAGCAATCGACAAAAGGCTGGGAGATCCCATGCCTCGCCAAGCACGAGTAGACAAAATACTAACTGAGGCTCCTTCATCAACAATACAATGAGCAATCGTGTATGATTCAACTTTTACCTTTATCTAGAAAGGTGCATGAGAAGGAAGGCGCGGCTCAACTAGGCTATCCCAATCAAAGGAAGCAATCTGAGAGCTTGGTGGGGGTTGATCCAAAGCAAGTTCAGTGCCCCCTTGTTTAGTAATTTCCGAACTGGAAATTAAGAAAATGTGACTAGTAGACACTTCACTCTCCAAAGGAATTGTGGGATTGATTGATAATGGAATCGATTCAACCGCTTCATCAATGTCACTCTCCGCAGGGAGAGTGGGATTGACCAAAGATGGCATTAGTTCAATCACATCGATATCACTCTCTAAAAGAAGAGTGGGATCAACCAAATCTGAGATTGGTTCGACTGCTTCATCAACCAATGGTTGAGTAGGTTGTTGAGAAACTATAGTTTGTTCAAAAACGGGATGACCATGAAACCAAACTTTTCTTACCTTTCCAATAGAAGGGAATTTATAAGTAAGGTGGTCTCCCTCACAAAGATTACAAGGAAAATTGGGATTGTGTTTTGAATGGGTAGTCTTTTCAACAGTGTCAAGATGACATGCAGTGGCTGACGAATTATCTTTAGCATGAACTACAGAGGCTGAAAGACTGCCACCAATGTGGCTTGCAGAGGTTGAGAGACTTCCCCCAGCATGAACTACAGAGGCTGAGAGACTGGGTCCAACATGACTTGCAGAGGTTGAATGGGTTCCACCTTGCTTATGTGCCTTATTCCTATTCCTCCTTCTTTCACTCCTTTTAGATTGTCGGTTACTAGTATCAGTACTTTCACCACATGAGCTAGAAGGAGTAGGAGAATTAACTACAGGTGAAGGGGAAGTGATGTTTTGATGCCCTTGAAATAAAGAGCTTACTTGAGAAGCATCAGGAGCATTCAGGACAGTTGGAGTGGAAAACAACCACACCGGTAGCCCAAGGGTGAATCCAGGTAGATTCAGTGTGGCCATCAAGGAAACACCAACATTTCCCATGAGAGGAATACTACAAGGAGTTCCCAGCATGGGGATCTCTTAGTTGGTGTTCAAAGGAGCGCTAGACATAGTTTCAAATAGGGAGAAAAAATCTGAGGTCAACACGAAACCAAAATTACCAAGCACATACCTAAAGGCACACTAAGTACAGACAATCCACACAACACTCACTAAAATCTCCTAAATGCAAACAGACAAACAGGTATAAGATACACTTTCCAAAAAAAAGCTGAGAGACAATTACTTGGTGTCCTAGCAGATGTTCTTAGGCACAAGTAGATGAATCACCCACCACCCTCCCACACCTTCTATCGGGGTTACCTTCCAATCCCGTCTAAGGTCAACTAGAAATAGCCTTCCGGTGTACCTGTGTATGAACCCTAGATGTCAAAGAGACTAAAGGCTACCTTAACTATATTGACAGTCTGGGGCGATAGTCACAAGCCTGGTTTGTACACATGGGCAGGGTAGCAAAGCCCGAAACTCTGTCTAAGATAGAATCCCCAAATGTGCAAAAACCTTGGTCTACGCTTTATCAAGGAATTAGAGGGTTATCTCCTCAGTCCAAGTCTCCAAGCAGCCTCGTGCTTAACTCCCATTTGAGAGGAGCTTCCCAGATACAATCCACATAGAAAAGGGTTTACCTAGTGATTGTCCAACTACGCTTGAATTTTTATCACTTGTGGAGAGTTGAAACTCCCTAATCCACAAGTCTAGCCTGAGCTAGTTGGTGTATGACCCTATAAAATAAAACTTACTAATAATTTTTAAATTATATCATTTATTATAACGGTTGTTTTTAGTCATAGGGTAAATGGCGTGAAACTTATGTGGTGTTTTGACTCAAAGTTGAAACAAAATGACTAAGCAAAGAGAAATTAAATGCAAAGAGCAAAAAGTACTCTCTTTTATTTTTCAAATAGAAAATTGAAAGCCCCAAAAGAACAAATTCTTTTTATTTTTTTCAAAAACAATGATATGACATGCAATCTAGACTAAAAACCTAATCTACATGCATATAAAGCAAACATGTCTTTTTTCTTTACAAGTATAAACTAATGAAAATACAACAAAAAACTAAGACTATATTTTTTGTAATTTTTGAGATTATATTCAAAAACTGAAAACAAAACTATTATATGCAAATCAAATGCAAAAGTTTCTAATGTTTTCTTTTCATTTTTCAAAATGCTCAAAGACTACTATGCACCTAAATGCAAAATACTTGAGTATGCTTGAATTAAAGTAATTGTATAAAGTAAGCAAGGTGAAGTAAACATATTAATAAGACCAAGGATCAACCACCTAAGGAATACTTGGGACCCTAGCTTGGGTGGACACAATGACAAGAAATCACCGAAATCACACAAAGGCAAGTGGAAAACCAAATACTATCTAAAAATAGAATGGGATACACAGTGTCTAGAACCCTGATCACTGATTCAAACAACCTACACTTGAACCTATAACCCAAACATGTAAACCTACTTCAAAATTCAAACAAAAGACAATCCAAACAAAAGAAACTCAAGGGGTTTACAGGAAAGCACAAGGTGTGGCCAACATGGTCATCAAACTAACAACACAGTGCTTATAAGGAAGACCAACTAACAAGCAGGAATCATAAAAGGATAGGGACAAGCAAACCCTAGCCCAAAAATCCCTATTTCAAGGCTTGTACGCGACTGTGTATAAGGGAAACTTGCGTACTATATGTGACTATCCTAGAGAGAAACCCGCATACGCAGGCCTCTGTACGTGACTATTTATAAGAGAAACCCGTGTACAGGTACAAAATTTTCTCAAAAAAGAAGGAAAATACACAAGGCCTTCAAACACTATGGTAAGCATGAACTAGGACAAGATACCACAGACAAACTCAAGGAAAAGACTGGCCAAGGGTAACAGAAATAACCTACAGCAGTCTGGGCTCCCGAGCGGAGTCGCTAGTTTTGTTGTTCAGGAATAAACACCTTATAACTAAAGGTCTAGGGTTATCAACTTACTCTTAAAACTTGTAGGCAATCAGCTTTAAAGCACAGAAAGGAAATAGGAAGATAGGATGGACCCAACCTATTCACGATGGTTGATCCAAGATTTGTCTTCCCCGCTCTGCTTCTCCTCCAAAGCTTTCATGGATGTTTCTCCTTCACCTATAAAGAGAAAATCCTCCAAGTGCAAGCTTATACATGTATATATGACAAGTTAGATAAACAGTATACAGAGTGCTTAAACATAAATATTCATCAAACCATGATACATGAAAGATATTCAACATACATTTGGAATAAGGATTCTCTTTATTGACAAGAATGAATGAGTTAAGGTTACAACCCAACGCCTGAAACAAGGACTCCTCTGGAACCAAAGGATTCTAATTTCTGTTGCTCCAAAGACTTCAGAATAGATACCACCAGCATAACTTTGCTCTCCAAGTATCATTGTATTAATTCCCTCCCCAAGGCCTTTATTTATACTTAGTTAAATAAGGCAGTTTCAAAGGTTGAGGAGGTTGAGACAGTTAAGATATTTATTGTTTAGGGATTAACAAATCTCAATTAATAGCGATTTATTATTTTTAATGTCAAAGGAAGGCGTACACGAGTATTGATACTGACAACCCACGTATGACTTGCGAGTTGCTATAAGGGAAACCCACATACAGATCTATATGTGGGTTGCAATGACAAATACTCGCATACAGTACGCGACATGCTGTAGGAAAAGTCGTGTATGTACATGGGTTGCTTATAGGCAAAGTTGCGTACAACAATTGACATATGAAAAGCTAAAAATGGCAAGCTGGATGGATAGTGAATGTATTTCATAACATGCCCATCTATAGTGTTTTAGGCAACCTTCAATCCATAAATGTCCTTTTGTGTGCCAATATAGGAAATGTTGGCACTCAAATGGAGAAGTTCCATTTGGGTTGATAACATCATTGCCATCATCATCATCATCGCCATCATCACCATCACCATCATCATCACCATCATCATCATCATAATCATCATTGACATCATCGTCATCATCGTCATCATCACCATGTTCATCATCATCATCATCATCATCATCATCATCATCATCATCATGTCCATCATCATCATCATCATTGACATCATCATCATCATCATCATCCTCATCATCGCCATCATCATCACCATCATCATCATCACCATCATCCTTGTCATCATCCTCATCGTCATCGTCATCATCATTAGCATCATCATCATCATCACCATCATTATCATCATCATCATCAACATCAACATCATCATCATCATCAGCATCACCATCATCACCATCATCCTCATCATCATCATCGTCCTCATCGTCATCACCATCACTATCATCATCGTCATCATCATCATCATAATCATCATCATCATTTTCATCATCATCATCATCATCATTAACATCATCATCATCACCACCACCACCACCACCACCACCACCACCATCATCATCATCATCGACATCATCATCATCATCATCATCAACAACAACAACAACAACAACATCATCATCATCATCATATCATCGTATAGGAACAAATATACCAAATATATATATTAGAAAATCATCATCATCATCACCATATCATCGTATAACAAATATATATTAACAAATTCTGGCTCATTATGTATAATAAGATCAATCATGTATTTTCCCAACATATAATGTTATTAAACTAGTCTCATTCCTAAATTGTATTAACATTTAGAGGCTAATGTATCCATCCCTTCACAACATAAATTATGTTTCTTAGCCAAGGAGTATTATGAAGTGGCTAAGGGATTGGTGTTTTACAATTTAGATGCTTGTATTTACACCTTTGGTTTACAATTTATTATATTGGTTTTTGATCATGTCGTTTAATTCATCATATTGGTTTTTCCTTTGTTCAGAAAATAACCCTTTGAAGGATTCATTTTCCATTTGCATCATGAGGAAGAGGTTTTGGGGGTTCTGGATTCATTCCATACCTCCCCTCTGCTCAGCCCATGTGATCTTAGAATGTATAGCTTATTTTCCCATGTTCCAGTTACACCAACCGTAACTAGTTTACCCAACAACTCCTATAGTATCATATAGGCCCGTTCGAGACAAAGCTGCAAACCTGGTTGCAGGACCATCCTTAAATCAATTGTAGGCTTAGGAAATCAAACAAGGACCATCCTTAAGTTCATGAATATAGGACCATCCCAAAGTTCATGAATGAGAGTTTCATAAAGTTTACAGAAGACATGAGGTAGATGATGCAACTAAAAACCCAAGGAAAAAGGCCCATGCACACTAAGTTGGATATAACAATCATCACCATCATCCTCCTCCTCGTCATCATCCTCATCCTCATCATCATCATCACCATCGTCATCATCATCATTATCATCATCAAGCATCATCAGCATTTGCATCATCATTAGCACCATCATCATCATCATCATCACCATTGACCTCTGATCATCATCACCATCATCCTCAACACCATCATCATCCTCATCATCATCATCATCATCATCGTGTCCATGCAACATTCTGTCTAGTATAGTTATCAAAATTGTTCCACCAATTTAAAAATTCACAATAAAAATAAATACTTGGCCCAAAAGGTTTTTTCATTTTACTTTTCCATCCGGATCATAACCATCCCATGTGATCAATTTCATCTTTATCTTTATCTCCTCTAAACATACATATTACCATTGGTTCTTAATTGAGGTCTAATAAAACCCCCGACATCATCATCATCGTCATCATCATTAGCATCATTTCCATCATCACCATCATCATCATCATCATCATCATCATCGTGTCCATCATCATCACCATCATCATCATCATCACCATCATCCCCATCATCATCACCATCATCATCATCTTACTGTCGACACGATTTGTGGACTTGAGAACAATTTCAAGCTCAATGACCCACATATTTTCTAGAAATGATATGATAAATGCATATTTCATGATGATGATGATGATGATGATGATGATGATGATGATCATCATCATCATCATCATCATCATCATCATCATCATCATCACCACCATCATCATCATTATCTTCATCATCGTCAACATCATCATCACCATCGTCATCCTCATCATCTTCATCATCATCAACATCATCATCTTCTTCATCATCAACATCATCATCTTCTTCATCATCATCTTCATCATTGTCTTCATCATCATCATCAATATCGTCGCCATCATCATGATCATGATCATCATCATCATCATCATCATCTTCATCATCATCATCATCGTTATTACCATCTTCATCATCATCATTATCATCATCGTCGTCATTACCATCATCATCGTCATCATCATCATCATCATCTTCATTATCATCATCGTCGTCGTCGTCATGACCCTCTTCCTCATCAACATATTCATCATCATCTTCATCATCATCATCACCATCACCATCACCATCACCATCATCATCATAACCATCATCACCATCAAATTGGCACCAAATTAGCTATCATGACGATGTCCTAGCAAGGTATGGCTTATATCAATATTACCTTATAGCATTCCCCATTAACTAGTCTTTGAACTTATTATTGGTTGATTCAAAGAACTAATGTTTTCCTCATTAATGCTATAAACAACACATCCCTAAATATACTTGGAAACTTATTCTTTCATTTTAATCCAATACACATACCTCTATAGAGTAAACTGCAGACCCGGTTCCAAGACCATCCTTAAACCAATTGTAGGCTTAGGCAATCAAACAAGGACCATCCTTAAGTTCATGAATGAGAGTTTTGTAAAGTTTATAGACGACATGAGGTAGATGATGAAACTACATTAAACCCAAGGAAAAAGGACCATACACACTAAGTTGGATACTGTTATCCAACTTTTTGTACCATAAGTTGGGTTACCTGAGGAGCCGCCAGTTGACAGACTTGTTCAAAGTCTGATTCCAGTGTATCAGTTGATCCGTCTGCTTGTTTAGCCAATATTGACTAGTCACTTTTTTATTTGAATAATTTTGACCATGGCCCCGTGGGGTTTGTAATAAAATGTGCTAGTAGGATATTTTTGAGTGGTTCGGTCTCCTAATATGTAGAATTGCAAATAGGGTATTCCAGGGAGTTTTTTGCCCCTGACAATTATGCTTTGCCTTCAACTGAGTATAATTGACGAGGTTTTCTCCCTCTTCCTCCAAAGTTGGAATGCCCGATGTTGAATTCTGGGCCTTGGGGGGTTATTAGATCCCAACTGAGTGTTATAAGCCTACTAGACATTATTTATATAGATCATGATCATGTCCTAAGTCATCTGGACACATAAAAAAATATTTTTTAATTTTTAATTACTTTTCCTAAGTTTTTTGGGTTAATTTTTCCATAAATTAAATGGAAAAAACCCATTCGTGATCCGGACTCAAAATTCAGTGATTGAAGGCTCTAACCTTAAGCCAAAAATCATTCTTGATCAGCTAGCCAGTCAGAACCAACTTTCAGATCAGCAATCGAACACATAATTCCTTTTTACTCAAAAACGTCAGTTTTGAGTAAAAAATGATTTTTAGTAAAAAAATGATTTTTATTAAAAAATGATTTTTATTAAAAAATGATTTTTATTAAAAAAAAATGATTATTTTGGAGAAAACTAAAACTCTCCAAATTAATCCAAATTTAATAAAATAAAAGGCTAAATGACATCTCATGGAACACTTATGATGATTAGAGTTATCATAACTCAGCTTCAGTCATCATTAAGAGAGCAATTAATTTATTATCAGTTATCATACATGTCATCTCCAGCTAAAGATGAGATGGAGAGCTCTCATTGGTCCGGTGATTTGATCGAGGTAAAGACTGAAGCTTACACCATCAGTGGGCTTCCCAAACCTAGCTCAGGCTCCTGCAAGACCTAAAGGATGAGCTTACCTATATCCAGACTCACACATGTGGCCTAATCCTTGGCTTGTTTTCAGTGCACAGGTTTAGAGTGGGGGCGCCTTACCTAGGTGGAGGCCTCCCCTCACTCCCAGTTCTCCAGTTTAGGTCTGGTCTCTTTGTTAGGTGGCTAAGCTGGTTAGGGTTGGTTTTTTGGTTTTAGGGTTTTAGCACTCTCTCATTTGTTAAAAAGAGGCTCTTTCAGCTCTATTAGGATGGACTTTTGTAGCAGAGTTACACTGAGAAATTGTATCAAGCATTTGCTTTAATTTGTTAATAAAGATCAGACTTTGGAGGTCCATGAGCTCTTGGATGTGGTAATTTTTTGCAATTGGTTGAGGTGATATTGTCTCTAACCCCTATTTTCTTTAATGCTTATGTGAGATTAAATTGTTTATTTGTTAGCTCAAGAGGGCCATTGTTGGCATAGTAGAACAATCATTTGTAGTTCAACTTGATTGTTTATGCGAAGTAGATTAGTATTTTGATGGATCATGATTCAATTTTTTTAGCATACTAGCATGTATTTTGATCTCATGTTTTGTGTTGAGTTGTAGTGTGTTTTCAGGCTTCACAGGTTGAAGAAGGGTGTGAGCTCAGCTGCTTCTATCCCAGGCTTCAAGCAACCCTTTTAATCTAACACTTTCATTGTAGGACCTACAAAGATCTTCTTCTTCAAAATACAAAAAGAAAGCTGGGAGTCTAGCTCTCTCTCTTGGGTTCCATCCATAATTTCAAATACTTTCTTGGTTACTGAACTTCCCTCTTCTAGTTCTCTCTTTTCTCCTTGATCACCTTGTTTTTGTTGCTTGCTAGCCTTTTCCTCCTTTCTTGGTTTTTCCCCTTCTTATCGTTCCTTCATCGCTTCCCTCTTTTCACTCAGCTTTGCAACCCTCTTTCTTCTCTTTGGACAGCCCTCATTTTACCTAGTTTTCACCCCTTTTTTCATGCTTTGGACAGCTCTCTTTTTCCTCCTTGTAGACAGCCCTCTTTTGACTGTTCGCTGCCCTTTTTTTTACTGTTTTATAGCCCCCTTTTCTCCATTTTGGACAGCCCTAGCATGCCCTAGTTTTCCTTCCTTTTTGCCCCTTTTTTTCCCTAGTTTTTGGGCCCTCTTCAACCTTGTTTGTGGCCTTTTTGTCCACTTTTTGTTCGCTGTCATGTTTTTCATTTTTTATGACAGCCATTTGTTTTCTCTTTCGATGTCCCGTTTTCTTAAATTTTTGTCTTCATTTAGCTTCATAGTTGGCTGCCCCTTTTTTCCCCTTCTTTGGTTTTGATCCTCCTTTCATTTTCTTGCCTTCTTTCCCTCATCTTCCTTTGTATCAGCCCTCTTTTTGCTTTGCTCTTTCTCTCTCTTTCAAACTTCCTCTTCCCTTTTTTTGAAAAGTTTTGAGAAAAGTTAAAAGTAAAAGTAAAAGTACTCTCCTTTTTTACACAAGTCCTAATATTAAGTAGAGTGGTTTTTATTTCATTTGAAAAGTCCTTTCAAGGATTAAAATCCTTAAGGCATTTTGTATAAAGTTTAATAAAAAATATTGTGTTTGAGCGGGGTTTTTAAGTCCCCACTCTCATCCTCCTCCATTTGGGGAGGCTTTTGATGTGTGTATGCTTAGATTAGTGCTTGTTTTCATCATTGATTATATCTCATGCTTAGATCACTAATTGTTGATTCATGACTTCTAGATCATTAATTAAGTTGATTACTCTGTTTTAAATTGTCTACCATTCTAAGTAAATCAACTGTGCAAATATCTTGAATCACACCATAAGGTAGATCAAGAGTGCTCTCTATCGGAGAGTTGTCTTTTCATTGTTTAATAAGTTAATCAATTAATCTTGAAAGTATCTTGAACTTGCTGTAATCCAAGTCAAGAGCACTCTCTATCGGAGAGCATTCCCACTGCATATCCTTGCATCAAGCATATAGATTAACTAAGTCTCTTGAACCACTGTCATAAGACGAGGTCAAGAGCACTCTCTGTCGGAGAGTTTTAATTAATTAACTTAATAAAATTCGCAACTCACATCCCTTTAATTAATTAACCCCCTTCCCCCTTTGCTGGAGTATGCTCTGACCGATCTTCGACCGAAATACCCAGAAACGACATTGGATCTTTAAACCCCACGAGAGGAACTTAACTAAAACTTTTCCCCATAACCAACGCACCGGTGTTGTTCGATAAATACCAAGGCATGTGGGCAAATTCCAAGTGTGGGCGCCGGGATACCTAATCTGGGCACTGGTAGTTAAGTTATTGAACACTTACCTTTGACCCAAGATAGGTCCGTCATGTCTTCGAACGGAGCCACTGAAGGTATTACCGGTTAGGACATCCATCCACCATAAGTGAAGATCACAAACAAAAAACTCTTAAAACTTACCAAGAGCACTTGAAAAACCTAACATTCACTGGCACCTTTTTGGGATTCACATGTTTACACTCAAAGCATCTCTGATAAGTTGAATCCATAGGCACTAGTCCCATCTTTTAGCATTGTTGATAATCTGGGCCATTTGTCCATCGAATGTTTGATTATAAATCATATCTGTGAATGCTTTATCTATTTCGTGAAGCTCTCAAATATTTGTCTATATTTCAATTCCGGTGATAGCAACGTGGATTGCTTTGTCTTGTGTTAAATTCATCACATTAATCATCTTAAATCACAATAACTCCTAAACAACACCCATCCGCATCCACAACTAATCAAAACACTTTAACAACTTAAGAGCCATAGAAACTCTTTTGTAGGGACTACCCCCCTTGGCTTCGTTAGGAGTTAGCCTAAATGGAGGATCTAGGAGTAGGTGATAGTACCTAGCTCTGTGCTTTCCCCCAAGGTCACACCTATCCCACTTTCTCAAGTGAGGAGACAGCTTTCGGAAGATTTCTGCTGCTAGTGTGCAATCGGAGGACAACGGATACAACAATCCACAACCCTAACAGTTTTGAGGAAGAAAAAAATGTGAACCTTTGGGGAATAAGAGGTAACACCCCTCCAAACTTTTCAAATATATGATCATCATCATCATCATCATCATCCTCCTCATCATCCTCATCATCATCATTATAATCATCATCATCATCATCATCATCATCATCGTTTCCATCATCATCACCATCACCATCATCCTCATCCTCATCGTCATCATCATTAGCATCATCATCATCACCACCACCACCATCATCATCATCATTATCATCATCATTAGCATCATTTTCATCATTAGTGTTAGCATCATCATCATCATCATTATCATCATTTTCATCATTAGCGTTAGCATCATCATCGCCGTCATCACCATTGACCTGTGATCATCATCACCATCATCCTCAACATCATCATCATCCTCATCGTGATCATCATAATTAGCATCATCGTCATCATCACCATCATCGTCATCATCATTGACATCATCATCACCATCATCATCGTCGTCATCATCTATCTTGTTATAATTAGTCCATCCAAAGGACCTCCAACTAGCAAGCAGAGGGAGAGCTAGGGAGATTTGGAGTCCTCTATGGCATTTCTCCCATCCACAATATCAGGACTTCCAACCAGAGGATTCCATCGTGAGACCATTTCTCCATTTTCCAACGAGCCACGAAAATATCCCTTTCCAACTACAATGGAGATAGAAGTTATCCCTTGGTATTAAATCCAGTTCAAACCCTTGAAGGACCCAAACTTTTATTATTTATTTTAATGATTAAAGAATTATTTAATTATGAACTAACTCTATAAGAAACCTTGAATCACTACATGAATAATGATAGGGGCATAAACCATTATATGATTGGGGATATAAATATGTGAAAGAGACCAAATGTTATTTCCTATTTTTTATAAAACTATCCAAAAGCACAATTTCCTTTATGAAACCATGATTAATATCAACCTATGCATTAAACAACAATTGATATCCTTAATATATTTACGGTGTGATTATTTTTTGCAACTATTTTATCCCAATTATTATGCGGTGTTATTTGTCTCTCAACTTAGCATTCCTTTTCTATTATCCTTTCATTGATCCTATAGCATGATCCCGTAGCATGTAGCATACCAAAAATTCCTGTTTGATGTAATTCCTGCCCTACTGTGAGCCCATTCCTCCGTCGTGAGCCATGAAAATTTTAACCGTTCCTCCATTCCTCCATCGTGAGCCCAATCCTCGAAACCTGCGGCCAACGGATTCCATCGTGAGCCCATTCCTTCATTTTCCAATGCGCCACGAAAATATTGCCTGTCTAAAATCGATAATTTAATAGGTACCCAATTGTTATGAGGCATTTACACTATTGTGGTGTCAGGGGAAGTGTAAAATTAATGGTGTTATGGAAATTGTGGAAGAGGATGACTGGGAGGGTATGCCATACAGTATTTGGTGTTGCCATCAGGATTTTATGACATGGCACTAAATAAAAGTCAACGAGGCAAAACATCTGCCTGCACACAATGGAGGCTCAAATATCTTTTGCTCGCCAAGGTCAAGGGATATCCGACATGGCTCGCTAAGGTACGCCGGTCTATTTTTCATCCCCATTTGTTTCCCCTTATTTGATGTATGCGGTGTTTTCCTTTATTTTATTGTATGTGATGTATGTTGTTGCTGTTATTTACATTTCCTCACTGGTTTCTTGTTGTCAACCTAGTTCATGGGTTTGGTGGGGTTCGTTTGTGAAGGAGGAACAAGTGCAAAGGCATCCATTGATCGAGGTATTGAATGTCTTAGTTCCATTTAGAATGGCTGGCCTACTGTGTGTGTTAGGACTGTGCAATTTTTATTTGAGTGGTTGGAAGTAATGTATGTCTAATTTTTTTCTAGATTTAAGGTTTTATGTTATAGTTTCATCTTGCCAGTCATTTGAGGTTTATGTTGTAATCTTATGGTCAAATCTTTGTATGCATGGATAGTCGCTACTGCTAGTCCTTAGAACTTAGAGGGTTTTGAAACTTATATTTCAAAAAAAATAAAAGTGCTTGGGATTTACCGAATACACCCTCCTTTATGGGTTTCATTTCAATTGCCTGCAATTTAGTCTTTGTATATTGTCTAGGGCTCCATTTTTCTTCTATAAATTATACATTTTTCTGGCTATTCAACTATCTTGTCTAGGATCCATTTGTCTTCCAGTGATCCATGATAATTAAAAAGAGTTTGGAGATTAGGGTGTTACCTACACCCATTCGTGTTCATCCTGCATGCCTATCTTTCACGGTGGCCTCATTTACCTAGTCCTGGAGCTTCGGATAAATAGAATATAAGCATGTTTCGTCCTTATTGGTTTTGGCCTATATGGTTAGAATATGTGCTGACCTATGGGATAAAAGTGTCAAATTTAAATACTTCCTTGAATTCATGGTACTTTCTTCAACTATATCTACTATCATAATGTTCGCTGGTGGTTACCATAGTTCAAGATCAATTCCTAGGCAGTGGTGACATCTCAATTAGAACTACAAGGCTTGAACCCTTTGAATTCTGTCCATTAAGTCAGGTCCTATATAAATATGATAGAGAAGCTAGTCATCTAGTGACCGGTTATGGGCTTGATTTCTAGCCTCTCCATTTTTAGAGCAGCCAATCGACTGGTGATAGGTCCCCATCTTGATTCCTACCCTCTCTAGTTTTCAAGATCCCTCGGTGATATTTAGTAAGCTAATTCTCAACCCTTGTTAAATGTTGGGTTCAAGGTAGTCATGCACACCTTTTATACTTACTGTAAGGGCGTCCTTCATGAAAGTGCATGTATCTCACTAATAGAGAAGATCATCAGCTGTAGCTGAGTGCTAAGTTATGGGTTTGATCCTTACACTTTCAAGTTTTGGATTTCACCAGGTATTTTTAAACCCCACTGTCTATTATGTAAGATATTGCCCAATCCATGCTTCACTATTGGAATATAATAAGCACTTGTTTTGACTTGGGTTTTACCATCTTGAAATGAAAACACTGATGCAAGGATCAAAATCTATGCCTGCTTCCTTGAAAACAATGTTGAATTTTAATTGATCTCAAAGTGGAAAATTGTGTTGTATGACCATTTGATATAATTTACATTTATTGAAAGGCTTGGGATATTTAACTCATGGATTTTGTTATTCCGTAATTTTATTTGCGTGATATTTCCTGTACCTCATATGTGTTTTCCTTCTACGATTTTAAACTTTTTTACCTAGATTTTCTTAGGACCGTGCTTTCCTATATATACCACATTGGAATAAAGCTGGTTACTTATTGTAGCACTAAAGAATATATCTTTAGAATCATAGACCTGTATGTTGGCAATGTACAATTGAGCATTTTCCATGGATTAGTTTATGATGATCTATATAGAAGAAACTTTTATAGTCACAACTATTGGTTGATGGATCATGTGTTATTGATTATTAGTTGTAGATGCTTGTGTTTGTTAGTGGCATTCTGGATGCTTTCAAGCTAGCATTTGCACATTAATTATGGAATTTTTATTTTGGTAGGTAAAAGAGGGTACTTTAAACTTTCAGATGCAAAGTAAGTTCATAAAATTGGATGGCCATTCCCTGTACTTGAATGCTCTTACATTCTGGTCTTAAAAGAAATGTCATTGAAGTTTCAGTGCAGGGTTTGGTTTTTAGTTCGACTGCTGCCCACTTCATTCACTTAATTATCCCAGAATAGGTGTTTGATATGTCACTTAGGGTATAGAAATTGGAGACAGTGTTTCAAGCTTACATGGCATTTTATCTTACCCTCATGCGTTGATGTCTAATTGGATGCCCAGGAATTCAGTTTAGGGTTTCAAAAGCTTTTTTTCTTTTCTCTTTTTGGACCGTCGTTTGGATTGATATCAAATGAAGTGCCTGGGAATTAAAATCAAGGTATCTGGGGAACTCCTCCCATTTTCGAGCAACCCTTATGTCAAGTTTCAGGTTTGAACTTCCCTTGTGATGGAGATAAATAAAAGTAAAGGAATATTAAACTGAAAATTCATCAAATAGCATAGTTTTTTTATTCTAGGAAAATGTCAACTTTAAAGGTCCCATAATTTTCTTATGTTTAGAAATATGGGGGAATATTTATAATTCTCAATATACAAATGACAAATACTTAACAAGTAGTTTGTAAAATATTTTACGTTTTCAGGGATTTGAAATATTTTATGGCAAAACATTGGCAATTATTCCTGCAAATGATTGTTCCAAAGAATTTTGATCAAATAAGGTGAGTAATTTTGTGGAAAAAATTGTAGAATAGGTGAATATGTGATCCATAAATGGTAGTCCTATGGATTTTCTGTCTCTCCAACACACATAGTTATTGCAGAATTCAAGTGTAATGTCTCTCCAATTCACAAACAAGCTCAAATCACACATTTTGTTCTATGTCATATTTGTTTTCAATGTTTTGTTTATTTGTGTTACAGTGCCAAGGCCATTTCCAAACCTTGGAGAAATCCTACTTCTTTTGTGTGTCATGCCACCCAATTAAAAACTTCATAATCTTACACTCTTTAACCCAGCACCTTACAATTTTGTCTTTCCAAATAGACAATCAATGTTACAATATAATTGCGCACACACAATACTCAAACTTGTTTCCTATGAAAATGCAAGTGTTCAAGTGCATCTCATTCGCAAGTATGATTCAATAACCCATATGCTGTTGTAAACTGAATTCGAGATGATAAAAGAAGTTTTATCACTCATTCTGACATCGTTTTCTCACCAAAACTAATGCAAATCCATTGTTATGTTCATAGGTGATGGCCATGGCCCATAGGTGATTATGCCGATATGCATGTCTATAGCGATTGGACAACAACACAAATCAAGGAATCAAAAAGTTAAAAACTAATTGGATATGAGCCATTACATTTAGTTATCATGCCAACGATCCAATTAGAGGTAAATTGAGCTAACCTATGAATAATTGAATGAAAACTATGGAATGGTAACAATCAAAATAATAACATCATGGAGCTTTTTCTTTGGAAGAAAAGGGAAAGGGTTTCTTGTAAAGGATGGACATGCCGCACGACATGGTGATGGATGTTGTGAAGATATTTAAAATAATAAGAGATGCCTGTTAAGATAGTAGGACTGTGTGCCCTTTCTCTCTTAAATAGTTCCTTGGATGATTCCATTTCAAGCTCTTTGACAATATTTTTCAAACTTTTAATTGGCATGGGATATTTTACAACTAGGATGCCCCTCATGTTATGGAGGAACAGAGTGTAACTCCCCGAATTGCCGACTGATTGAAAGCTAAAGTAGCTCCAAAACTGTTCCATAGTAGTTCCTTTCCTATCACTACAATATTAGAGACTGAGAATTTACCCAAATATCAATTTGTTTATAGATGTGGCTTGATATTCAAAGCTTAGAATTGTATTATTCTTTTTAATATCAAAGGTTCTCAGTTTTTTGAACATTTGTAAGACAAGGTCCATCTGTCATTCTCCTCCCACCCTAGTTTGTTGTATTGATCACGTGTTCAAGCTTATTTTCATTTCCAAGATGAGGATGATCTATTTTTTGTGAGTTGTTTTTATAATTAGTTCCTAATTCCTCATAAAAACACATATTTCATTAAATTTGTAATTATTTAGTGGATCTAGAATTTAGAACTCCCGCTAGATTGAGTTCTTTCAAGATGAGGAAAGTCATAGACTTTGAATCCTTACATAATGTCTAGTAATATTATTTAAAGTTTGTATTTAATGTTAAGTTGATTAAATTATTTTATGACATAATACCAACATTGCATTTGTTACTACAACAATTAGAAATATTGTCGTAGTAATTATTTGTGTCTTTGTTGAGTATGTTGTTTTATTTTTGGAAGTTCGCACCACTTATAATCAATACAGGAAAATATTTTATGACTTTAAAGTCTAAGTTTTAACCTTGTAATGATTAAAATAAATTATGAATTCAAATAGAAACATAATTTATTATTATTGTTGTTGGTAGTGGTAGTGGTAGTGTATTAAAAACTAAGTTGATGAATGTTTACTTTATGAATTATAGATTAAGGTGAGAAATTTCTTACCTATAAATTTATTTAATGATATTGATGTTAGTAAAGCCTCCCTTATTTATTAATATTATTTATTTTAACAATCGAAATTAATTATGAACTAGAATAGCATTAGTGCAGTAGAGTTTGATTTTTTTAATATACAAGAGGAAAGGGGGAAAACCAACTTAACTAATTATTGCAAGTGTTCATTATTTATTTATGAAGTATTTGAACAATGTGTTTAATTGAAAAGAGAATATTTTTATTGAAAATATAGATATCTTACAATATTTATATTATCAATAAGATTTAAATCATGTCTTAATTTATGTTAGGGCATGGAGGAATCAAACCACCATCGTCCTGCTTGGAATGCAGGTGCTCTTCCATTGAGCTAGAATCCTTTACAACATGAGGGGACAGGGACTATGTTAACACATGGATTACACATTTCTAATCCTCTATGACAAAGCAAAATGGTGTTTTATTCAGAGAGGAAGTCTAGAAGATGTTTTAAAGTTCATTATTGAATATGATTATGCACATTTGATATAGTGACATGTTGAGTTTGGGTGATTCCATGAAGATGGGTAACACTTTTTGGCCAAATTTGGCGATGAAAACCTGATTTTTTACTCATGTGCTAGATAGAAGCCCTCAAAACGCATATATGCCATGTGAATTTTGACTTGCAGTAAAAAAACAAATTGTAGAATATTATGTTGGCTTCATAGTGATATTTTTTTTAAAATATTCTGATGTCATTTAATGTGTGAATTTTTGCATTTAATGAACTGTGTGACCTTAAAAATTTGAAGAAGCTAATAAGTGGCTCATGTCCACGTAGAGTAATTCAATCTTGCATTAATAATTTTAAAAATCTATATATATGAGCATGATCTACATAAAATGTAGTGTGATGTGCATATTTTTTTGTTAATTTTTTTCGCATTATACAATTATTTATTATTTTTCGAAAGTGACCACATTCGATTTCAGCATCGTTTTAAACACATAATTGTCCACGTAAAGCAATTTTTTCTATTTTTTCAAAAATTGAAAAACCAAAGATACCCTTTTGAAGAGGACACGTCGATATGTGATGTGTGCATTTTAAAGAATTTTTTGGCTATGTATTTTTAACTCTGCGGATTTTTCTTTGAGCTGCTTCGAAGTTGTAGTGTGGTTTTCTAAGTATAAGTTTTAGAAGTAATTAAAAAATAAATTTCATATGAATGCCAAAATGCGTGTATGATACCTCAATGGATAGAAGATTCGTTGGTGAATTTATCGGTATCAACTTCGCTCAGTTATGTGCTAGGAATGGCAAGGGTGTACACCTCTGCAAGGCACATAAATTTTTTCATTTGTTTGCATGTGAGCTAAGTCTATTTTCTTAATCCCTAGACCGAGGTATGAACCTCGACCGAGGTATTTAAATACCTTGGTTGAGGTCTTAACGAAACCTCGACCGAGGGTTTGTAAAGCCCTCGACCGAGGTATTTAAATACGTCGATCGAGGGCTGAACAAAACCTCGGTCGAGGGCTTGATAAAACCTCGGTCGAGATATTAAGACCTCGTTCGAGGGTTTAACAAGCCCTCGACCGAGGTGCATTTTTCTGTTTTTGCCGAAATGCGCTTGCCAAAAAGTGTTACCCAGGTCCGCGGATTCACCCGTTTATGTAAAAAACAAATTGAAAAGTTAAAAATTGAATGGTGTTATCTAATTCACATAAAGTACCATCACATGAATTAGCATAGAAGTTGAACCAAAATTCTCATATTAGTAAATAATATAAAATTCCTCAAAAAAAGGCTTGAAGAGAATATTTGATATACAACAAACATTTAAAAGTGCTTCTTCTTGTATATTAATAATTAGTTCAAAGAGAAAATTACTTTCATGAATCATCTCCACATAATCTCCTTATATTCAGTTAGGCAAATCAATTACAACTTGTACACCACATTTATTTATTGTGGTCTTCCTGCAATCTTCTTTCTTTTGCATCCATGCAAAAACCATGGTATTAACTGGAATAGATCCAAGTCATGTGTCATCAAGGTTTGGTACCCAATATTGTTCTAAAATTTTCCTTTGTATTTCCCTGAACTAGGCTTCCATCAATCAACCTTTACATGAAGAGTCTCACTTTAATCATTCTGGAAGATATATGAGGTGGTTTTTTCCATTCGAATCGTCTCTCCTTCATCCTTAGTTCATGATCTAACTAGAAACACCTTTACTTTCTCAAATTCAATCATAGGATTGAATCTTGGCTTTAGCTTGTTGCACCTGGGTCCAACATATACCAGTTCATCTGTCACATTATCAAATTCTCCATCCATAATACTTATATTACATGCAGTGCATTATGATCAGCATTAAATCTCACATGGATTAAATTGTCTTTATGATGCAATGTATTTGATGATAATGTCTAACATGAATTAAAGCTAACATGATGTTATCACTTAATGATTGATTTTCTGGATTAAGTTATGTGAAATATTTTCATTCCACAATGAATTTTTCATGGTCCCCATAACAAACATGGGTGGAGTGTCCACTCAAAACGTTCACATAGTTTAATCCAGAAAATCAATCACAATGATGACAAACTGATAAAACCTGCACACTCAAAATGTTAGTACTATATTTATTGAGTATAAGTTAATATACTAGTACAAATTTGGCACCACTTTAAAATCTACAGAATAAAATATAATTATGAATTTGAATGCAACATAGTAGTACAATTAAATTTATATCAACTATAATAACGAATAATAGGAAAAACTCACTTCAAACCTTATTGCAAGTGCCTTACATTTATTCACAAAGCAATTCTATAAGATATTTTAAGGTGCATTCGCATAAAGTATCATCACATGAATTAACATTGAAGTTGAACCAAAATTTTCATATATGTAACAAATAATATAAAATTCCTCAAAAGGTAGCTTGAAGAGAATATTTGATATACTACAAACATTGACAACTTTTTCTTCATGTATATTAATTAGTCATTCAAAAAGAAAAATTACATTCATGAATCATCTCCACCTAATCTCCTTATATTTTCTCAAGCATATCAAGTACAGCTTCACGATGAAGATTTCTATAGTTAATAATAATGACAAAGAAAGTTTATGGAATTAAATTGTGTGTATTGAAAAATCCCTACATTTCAAGTGGACACTCCACCAATCATCAGGGGAACAAAATGAAAAGCTCAAAGTAATATTGAAGAGAGTGAACAAAAGCTAATAATAAATAAGGAAAGGATTTTGTACATGCATTAATGAATATAATTATGCACATTTGATGTAGTGAGATGTTGTGTTAATCTAAAAGACAAATTGAAAAGTCAAAATTTGAATGGTATTATCTAATTCGCATAAAGTATCATCACATAAATTAACATTGAACTTGAAGTGAAATTTCATATATGCAGTAAATAATATAAAATTCCTCAAAAAGTAGCTTGAAGAGTATTTATTATAGTACAAACATTGAAAAATGTTTCTTCATGTATACTAAAAGTCATTCAAAAAGCAAAGTTACATTCATGTATCATATCCACCTAATCTCCTTATATCCCCTCAAGCAGATCAAGTACAGCTTGTACACCACATGTATTTATCTTTGTCTTCTTGCAATCTTCTTTCTTTGGCATCCATGCCCAAACTATGGTATTAATTGGAATAGATCCAAGTTCTGTGTCATCAGGTTTTGGTACCCAATATTGTTCTAAAACTTTCCCTTGTATTTCCCTGAGCTAGGCTGCCACCAATCAATCTTTACATGAAGGGTCTCACTATCATCATCTTGGAAGATATATAAGGTGGCTTTTGCCATCCAAATCATCTCTCCTTCATCCTCATTTCCTGATCTAAAAAGCAACATCTTTCCTTTCTCAACATCAATTCTAGGATCGAATGTTGGCTTTGGCTTGTTGCACTTGGGTCCAACATATACCGGTTCATCTGTCACATTATAAAAATCCCAATCCATAATACTTGATATTGCATGGAGTGCATTACCATCAATGTTAACATTTTTCCTCGTCTTTGGCCAAAAATCATCAGAAGAAGAATCACTTTCATCCAAGGCTGTATGGTCATTGTATATTCCATCTAATGCATCAAGAACTCTTTTCCAATAATCTAGTTTTTCATTCCATTCCTCTGTAACAATTGGTGAATTCTCATTGCCAATAGTCTCTTTCCACATTTTTATGTATGATGTTATTACTTCCTTTAGTTCTTTTAAATATGCATCATTTTCTTTGGGATGTAAGAAAGATGGCTTCCCTGTGGGCAATATAGGTCGGCCTTCATCATCTATATTCCACAACTCCACTGGTTATGACCACTCAATTTCTCTGATGGATTCTTTATACCTCATAACTGGAACATCATTGAGTACAAGGAATTGGAAGTAATGGACATTAAGATGTCCAACTAGTGCATTTTTCCCCTCCTTGATGTACCATTAAGAAAACTTTTGAAGTCATACACTTTGTCAATAAGTTTAGGTGGAAACACCCTTTTTTCTTCTATTGTGCGATATGTATCCATAATCTCAGGTAAAGAATATATATCTTTACTTTTCAAGTTGGAATACATTATTCCGTAGGTTCCATCTATGTCTTCATGGGTGTGCCCCGCAAGCAAGAACCCAACCTCAATAGTGATGAAGACACCAAGTGCAATTAATAGTGATAGAAACATGAAAACATAATGATTCTTATTATCACTAGCTGCATTGTCCAACTGTAACAACAAATGTGGAGGAAGAGGTTTAAAATCAAGATTTTGATTTGTTGAGCTTCCATTTAAAGATAGGAAAGAATCCTTGTACACTCTACATTTTGAGTAAATAGAGTTTTGAAGTAATGCATTTGAAAGTGTGTTTCTTGAACTTCCACTCTCATAAAGAAAATCACCATACATATCAAGGTGTGGGTCTTCAAGGTCCCTCAAGCACTTTGCAAGAGATGTAATGGTAAATTGTGATCCCATGTGTACAAATTGTAGGGAAAAATTACCAAAACCTCTTGTGCTATGCCCATGTGTTAGCATCCCTATCAACGATATACCCAAGTTTATTCCTGCAACAGATTTTGATTTGACACGTAATCTTGGGATTGAAGTCTTTTTTTTGTCCATTTTATCATGGATAATGCTCAAGTATTCCTTTGGATACCACTCTGACATAATTCTGTGGGCATAGTAGCAATATATTCCACACATAACAATCTTGTTGTGTTTCTTCAGTCTAGCTCGTTCCTTTTCTTCCAGCTCTTTTGTAGTCGTTATCTTCATCTGTGCTTTCAACACGATACATTCACTACATTTACTGAAGTTAGTGTTCTTTGAGAATGCCACATCTAGAAAATGAGTATTCCAAATCTTTCTCATTGTTGGTTGTGATATTGATGGAAAATTTAGCTCTTGAAGAGCCTCATTGATCTCTTTTAACAAAGAACTTTGGGTGTACGTTGATGGCAGCAATCTTAAAGGAGTAGATGTTCCATCTTCTTCAACTTGTCATGTCTGGTTCGGTGAAAAGTATGAATTATCCATTACAATTTTGTGCAATATTTCTATGGCTGCCACAATATGTGCACATGGTTTGCATTTGTTGGTGTTACCATGAATTCCTTTCACATGTCCTTGTTGGAAATTATGTTGGTAATTATAGAAGGTGCTTTGAGGAATATTATGTATCTTGTACCATGCTTTCTTACAAATAATATCTCCATTAAACCTCATGTCCTTTACTTTCCTAATAGTAGGAGGTAGGCCATGGCCATGGCTCTTTGACATGATTGTGTTGGAAAGGAGTGAATTCAAGACAAATTCCCTAATGTCATTTTTTTAAAGAGTTTCATACCCCTTATAGCAGTTGCAATGGCTTTCCTATCCACATGTTGAAGAAAATATTGTTTGCAACATTCATCCACTACCAAAAGTCGGATTTCTTTCTCTTCATCTCTTTGTATTTGAAAGTTTCCAACTTTTTTTGTAGCCACAACTCGTTTAATCCTTTTATATGGCCTCGTTGCGTGCATAGTAGTTGAGTTTGGATATTTTTCATTATAAAGATCATCATTCCATGTGTTTAAGGGACTTGTGTCCTCTATAATATCCCATACCACCATTTCCTTGGGTGCCTCCTTGAAATTTTCATTCACCCTTAAAATCTCACCTTCATTGTCCACCAACTTATTTATTGTCCATCTAACCAAACAATGTATAGACTTGTCCCCAATCCTACATCTTTCACAATTTATATCTATGTCTTCCACAAAAACACTGGATTCCTTTTCACCTAACATTTCACCCTCAACCATGTCATCCTCACGGAAATTAACTACGATCCCTTTGGCAATGCGCATGCTTGTTCCTGTGCATTCATGTGTAAAAGAAACATTTTTACATGTGAATGTAAGCCTATCTTGGGGAGTATTTACTGGATGATCATGACAATGAGGTTCCAAATCTGATTCTGGCCAAATCTCATAAGATCCCAATGCACCCCCTAGTGTATTCTCAAATCCTGTTGGATGTGGGAAAAAAGCATCATGTTTTAACACTTTCTCAATGTTAACCACTATGGATCCATTTTTCACCATCCTGCCATGCACCTTATGATCAATCTCTGTATTGAATATGGAGCCTTCACCCACCTTCAATCCACATTGCAAAAGATCTACCTTGTCTCCAATAGAAAATGCAGAAGAGACATTTGCACCTACACAACAAATTAAACAAACTTAGTATTTGCTATAAAAAAACAAGCAATGTACTATCAAAAACACTTAACATGTGCTTCAAGATTTTAATTTACCTTTGTTATGCCTCAAATATATGATATTCCATGGATGTAAGTCCCCTTCATCAACATATTCCACAATCAAATGTGGTTCAATGACATCAATTATCAAAACCATAACATATCCTCCATTAAGCCTTTGTCCACCATAATGAGTTGTAGTCTCTGTAGATTCAACCTTTCGTAGTCCAACAACTTGACCATTAATTAGGAGGTCAACATAGTCTCCTCTTATCAAAATTATATTTTCGATTGTAACTCCTCTCAATTTCTGTAACACATTTGAATTGTAGTTTGTAATTAAGGTTAAACCATATGAAGTGTATGTTCAAAAAAGTAATATAGTTGCAATAATTCAAAACAATAGGGTAGCCCTTTTGTATGCCACGAAACATTGTTCCTCTACATCTTGTGCATGCTTGCAAAAAGGAATTTACGTATAAATTACACAAAATAAATATGAAGAGATAACAATAAGAGATCCAAGAATTATTAGAGAATGATAGATATCAACTCCAATAAAACCACCAAATTCCTATTTGACTTTGGACATGGGACTTATATTATTGATGTATGTGTATGAATGTGCTGGAATTCTAGCTAGAGTTGAATTTCGTTATTAAAATGTTGCACGTTGAATGAAAGTTAATGTGTGTTAGTTTTAATAATGTAGTTTTTCATCTAACAAAATCACATTGTCATCAATCACATTACACCATGATGGAAATCTAGCTGTGTTAGTTTTCATAATGTAGTTTTTCATCTAACAAAATCACATTGTCATCAATCACATTACACCATGATGGAAATCTAGCTGTGTTAGTTTTCATAATGTAGTTTTTTATTTAACAAAATCACACTATCGTCAATCACATTACACCATGATGAAAATCTAGCTGTAGTTAGCTTTCATTCATAAAACATTGCATGGTGACTAAAAGCTAATTTGTGTTATTTTTAATATGGTAGTTTTCTATCTAACACAACCACATTGTTATCAAATACATTACACTATAATGAAAATATAATGGAGTTAGCTTCCTTCTAACAACATGGCATGGTAAGTGAAACCTAACATGTGATTGCTTTCATAAGGAAGTTTTCCATCTAACACAACTACATTTTCATCAATCGCATTGCACTATGATGGAAATCTAGCTGAAGTTAGTTTTCTTTCTTAAAACATTGCACGGTTAGTGAAAGCTAAAGTGTGTTACTTTTCATAAGGTAGTTTTTCATCTGACACAACCACATTGTCATCAATTAGTTTTTCATCTGACACAACCATATTGTCATCAATTACATAGCACCATGATGAAAATCTAGTTACAGTTAACTTTGATTCTTAAAACATTCCACCGTGAGTAAAAGGTAATGTGTGTTAGTTTTTCATAATGCAGTTTTAAATCTAAGACAACCACATTGTCATTAATCACATTGCACCATGATGGAAATGTAGCTGGAGTTGGATTTCGTTCTTAAAACATTGCACGATGAGTGAAAGCTGATGTGTGTTAGTTTTCATAAGGTAGTTTTCTATCTAAACCAACCACATTGTCATCAAATATATCACACCATGATGGAAATATAGCTGGAGTTATCTTTTATTTTAACAACATGTCATGATGAGAGAAAGATAATGTGTGTTAGCTTTCATAAGGTATTTTTTCATTTACCACAACCACATTGTCATCAATCACATTGTACCACAATGGATATCTAGTTGGAATTAACTTTTGTCCTTAACTCATTGCACGGTGAGTGAAATCTAATGTGTGTTAGCTTTCATAATGTAGTTTTCCATCTAGCACAACCACATTGTTATCAATCACAATTCACCATGATGGAAATCTAGTTGGAGTTAGCTTTTGTTCTTAAGACATTGCACGATGAGTAAAAGATAATGTGTGTTAGCTGTCATAAATTAGTTTTCCATCTAACACGGTCATATTGTCCTTAAATACATTACACCATGATGGAAATCTAGCTGGATTTAGCTTTCCTTCTAACAACATGGCATGATGAGTGAAAACAAATGTGTTTTAGTTCATTGCACCCTGATGGAAATCTAGCTAGAGTTAGCTTTTGTTCTTAAAACATTGCACGATTGAGTGAAAGTTAATGTGTGTTAGTTTTCGAAATGTAGCTTTCTATCTAAAACAATCACATTGTCATCAAATACATAACATGATGATGGAAATATAGCTATAATTAGCTTTCCTTTTAGCAATGTGTTAGCTTTCATTCTTAAAGCATTGTACGGTGAATGAAAGCCTAATGTGCGTTAGCTCATTGCACCAAGATGAAAATCTAGTTAGTGTTAGCTTTTGTTTTTAAAACATTGCACAGTGAGTGAAAGTTAATGTGTGTTAGAATTCATAAGGTAGTTTTCTATCTAAAAGAGTCACATTGTCATCAAATACATAACACCATGACGAAAATCTAGCTGAAGTTAGCTTTAGTCCTTAAATCATTGCATGATGATTGAAATCTAATGTGTTAGCTTTCATAATATAGTTTCCATCTAACACAACCAGGTTGTCATCAATCACAATGCACCATGATAGAAATCTAGTTGTTGTTATCTTTCATAAGTTAGTTTTTCATCTAACACAACCACATTGTCATCAAATACATTACACCATGATGGAAATCTAGTTGAAGTTAGCTTTTCTCCTAACAACATAGCCAAATTAGTTTTCTATCTAACACAATCACATTGTCACATTGCACCATGATGGAAATCTAGCTGGAGTTAGCTTTCGACCTTAAATCGTTGCATGATGAGTGAAATATAATGTGTGTTTGCTTTTATAATGTAGTTTTCCATTTAACATAGACAAATTGTTATCAATCAAAATGCACTATGTTGAAAATCTTGCTAGAGTTACCTTTTGTTCTTAAAACGTTGCACGGTGAGTAATAGCTAATATGCGTTAAATTTCGTAAGGTAGTTTTTCATCTAACACAGCCACATTGTCATCAAATACATTACATCATAATGCAAATCTACTTGGAATTAACTTTCCTTCTAACAATATGGCACGCTAAGTGAAAGCTAATGTGTGTTAGCTTCCATAAGGTAGTTTTTCATATAACACAACCACATCATCATCAATCTCATTGCTCCATGATAGAATTATAGCTGGAGTTAACTTTCATCCTTAAATCATTACATGATAAGTGAAACACAATCTGTGTTAGCTTTCATAATGTAGTTTTTCATCTAGCACAATCACATTGTCATCAATCATAATGCACCATGATTAAAATGTAGCTAAAGTTAGCTTTCGTTTTTAAAACATTGCATGGTGAGTGAAGCAAATGTATGTTAACTTACATTAAGTAGTTTTTTATCTAACACAACCACATTGTCATCAAATACATTACACCATGATGGAAATCTAGCTGGAGTTAGCTTTTCTTTTAACAACATGGCACTATGAGTGAAAGCTAATATGTGTTATCTTTTATAAGGTAGTTTTCCATGTAACACAACCACATTGTCATCAAACACATTGCACCGTGGTGGAAATATGGCTAGAGTTAACTTTCGTCCTTAAATCATTGCACAGTGAGAGAAATCTAATGTGTGTTAGCATTCATAATGTAGTTTTCCATTTAGCACACTCACATCGTCATCAATCACAATGCATCAAGATAAAAATCTAGCTAGAGTTAGTTTTTCTTCTTAAAACATTGCATGGTGAGTAAACTAATGTATGTTAGCTTTCATAAAGTAGTTTTTCATCTAGCACAGCCACATTGTTATCACATACAATACATCATGATGAAAATCTAGCTAGAGCTAGTTTTCCTTCTAACAACATGGCACTATAAGGGAAAGCTTATGTGTGTTAGCTCATTACACCATGATGGAAATCTAGTTGGAATTATATATTTTTTTAACATGGCACGATGAGTTATAGCTAATGTGTATTAGCTTTCATAAGGTAGTTTTCCATGTAATAGAACCCCATTGTCATCAATCACATTGCGTTGTGTTGTAAATCTAATTGAAGTTAGCTTTAATCCTTAAATCGTTGCACGGTGAGTGAAATCTAATGTGTGTAAGCTTTCATAGTGTAGTTTTCTATCTAACAAAGTCACATTGTCATAAATCACAATGCACCTTGATAAAAATCTAGCTGGGGCTACCTTTCTTCCTTAAAACATTGCACAGTGAGTAAAGGCTAATGTTTGTTAGCTTCCATAAGGTAGTTTTTAATCTAACACTGCCACATTGTCTCATTACACCGTGATGGAAATATTGCTGGAGTTATCTTTCAACCTTAAATCGTTGCACAATGAGTGAAATATAATATATGTTACCTTTCATAATATATTTTTTCATTTAGCACAACCACATTGTCATCAATCAAAATGCACCATTTTGGAAATCTAGCTAGAGTTAGTTTTCATTCTTAAAACGTTGCACGGTGAGTAATAGCTAATGTGTGTTAGCTTTTGTAAAGTAGTTTTCTATCTAACATAGCCACATTTTCATCAAATACATTACACCATGATGCAAATCTAGCTGGAGTTAGCTTTCCTTCTAACATGGCATGGTGAGTGAAAGATAATGTGTGTTAGCTTTCATAAGGTAGTTTTCCATCTAACACAATACATCGTCATTGATCACATTTCACTGTAATGGAAATCTAGCTGTAGTTAGATTTCATCCTTAAATCATTGCACAATGAGTGAAATCTAATGAGTTAGCTTTCATTATGTAGTTTTCCATCCAGCACAACCACATTATCATCAATCACAATGCACTATGATGGAAATCTAGCTAGAGTTAGCTTTCGTTCTTCAAACATTGCATGGTCAATAAAACTAACGTATGTTAGCTTTCATAAGGTAGTTTTTCATCTAACACAACCACATTGTTATCAAATACATTACACCATGATGGAAATCTAGTTGGAGTTAGCTTTTCTTCTAACAACATGGCACTATAAAGAAAAGTTTATGTGTGTTAGCTCATTACACCATGATGGAAATCTAGCTGGAGTTAGCTTTCCTTTAAACAACATGGCACAATGAGTGAAAGCTAATGTGTGTTAGCTTTCATAAGGTAGTTTTCCATGTAACACAACCACATTGTCATCAAACACATTGCATCGTGTTGGAATTCTAGCTAGAGTTAGCTTTCATCCTTAAATCGTTGCATGGTGAGTGAAATCTAATGTGTGTAAGCTTTCATAGTGTATTTTGTCATCTAGTACAAACACATTATCATCAATCACAATGCACCATGATAGAAATCTAGCTGGAGTTATCTTTCATTCTTAAAACATTACACGGTGAGTAAAGCTAATGTCTATTAGCCTTCATAATGTAGTTTTTCATCTAACACAACCACATTGTCATTAAATACATTACACCATGATGAAAATCTAGTTGGAGTTAGCTTTCCTTCTAACAACATGGCACTATAAATGAAAGCTTATGTGTGTTAGCTCATTACACCATGATAAAAATCTAGTTGGAGTTAGATTTATTTTAACAACATGGCACAATAAGTGAAAGCTAATGTGTATTAGCTTTCATAAGGTAGTTTTCCATCTAACACAACCACATTATCACATTGCACCATGATGGAAATTTAGCTGGAGTTAGCTTTCAACATTAAATATTTACATAGTGAGTGAAATCTAATGTGTGTTAACTTTCATAATATAGTTTTCTATATAACACAACCACACTGTCATTAATCAAAATACACCATTTTGGAAATCTAACTAGAGTTAGCTTTCGTTCTTAAAATGTTGCATGGTGAGTAATAACTAATGTGTGTTAGCTTTTGTAAGGTAGTTTTATATCTAACATAGCCACAATGTCATCAAATACATTACACCATGATGCAAATCTAGCTAGAGTTAGCTTTCCTTCTAACAACATGGCACAATGAGTGAAAGATAATGTGTGTTAGCTTTCATAACATAGTTTTCCATCTAACACAACACATCGTCATTGATCACATTGCATCGTGATGGAAATCAAGCTGGAGTTAGCTTTCGTCCTTAAATCATTGCATGATGAGTGAAATATAATGTGTGTTAGATTGTATAATGTAGCTTTTCATCTAGCACAACCACGTTGTCATCAATCACAATGCACAATGATGGAAATCTAGCTAGAGTTAGTTTATGTTCTTAAAACATTGCAGGGTCAGTAAAGCTAATGTATGTTAGCTTTCATAAGGTAGTTTTCCATCTAACACAGCCACATTGTTATCAAATACATTACACCATGATAACAATCTAGCTGGAGTTAGATTTCATTCCTTTCTAGGAGAGTACATTGTGTCATCTACTATTACATCCCAGGTGGATATGATTGCCTTCCTCATTGTGGTGGTAAGAGGAAATTCAATGATGTAAAAGATTACTCTTTGTACATTGTATTGACTTATAAAGCTAAGCCTTTTGAAACAACAACAAAAAAGTATTTACTAGTTTCATCCAACCTCCCCTCAAAGCATATAGGAAATTTCCAAATTGAAATATTCATCTCTATGAGAAGAACTAGAAAACCTGCTGGTTATATTTATAATTTTATTTCCTGAAGTCACATATACTAAACAAAAGGAGACCCAAGCTCCAAAACTTCTCATAAACTTCCATATTGTGCACCTTTATTAAGTTAAATTCCATAGATATATGGAGCAAATGATTTGTTGGATTCCACTTGTGTAATGATTCAAGGATTCAACTTGACTGAAGGATCCAAATGCTACTACAACAATTGCTTCACAATCTACCATGCAAACCTATCCAAACTTGCCATGAGTTCCCCATGTAGGTTGAACAATACTCCAAACAAGGCATGAATGGTCACATAGGTAAATCACCCCCTATAGGGCTTTCGTTTCATACACATGAATCCCTAACACACATCAAA
>LPNX010943248.1:0-49533 GCA_001517045.1 Pseudotsuga menziesii
AGGTTTAAAACCTTCGTTGGAACCTTCCAACGATGATTTGCTTGTTATTTGATTACCCAACGAGGACTTTGGAAAGATATCCAAATCATTGCAAATTATTAAGGACGAGACGTGGCTGCATGATAGCCATATCTCAGCGTTATAATAGGGTTGACCGAACCCTAACTCCTCATTTCGTTTTGCTCTCGGCCCATGGCCGCTCTGCAAACCCTTGAAACCATGCTGTGTGGTGAGGACCCCCATCGCTTCTCCTTTCAGTGCTCTTTACTCTTTACCAAGTCGAAGAATACTACACGGCGAGGGTTATAGAGTGTTATCATTGTTGGAAATCTCTGTGTAACCGTCGTGGGTTTGTTTTCTCGACTGGTGACAGTCAGCCTTCTCCTTGCATCTTCCAATGGATTATCCTTTTAGTTATTGTGGTTGTTTTTAATAGCCAGACGGTGAAAACAAAAGAAGGAGGCTGCGATGCTAGGGTTTTAACTGGTTCTCCTTCTTGCTGTATATTGAAAGATAAAAGAATGCAGTTGCTCTGCCAAAGAATGGCAACCTCCTCACTTGACCAGTCTCGGTTTTACATTTCGAACTACCCACTGATAAGGTAATGCTGAAATTTGATTATTTTATTTGCACAGTAAAAAAAATTTTATAATTATATTTATCAAAAACGAGCTAACAGTCAGTTGTAAACACATATCCTTACATGTGAACTTGTTGCACAACGATGCCTTCTCCGGACTTAGGGTTACATCTCCAAAACTACGGTAAGCCCTGGGTCCTTCCATGGCTTATCATCTTTGTCTACATCTTAAGAATGGTGAGGATTGCTACTCCGGTCGTTCAGTTCTCTTGGTTTTTGAGCTGTTTGCTTTAATACTCAAGCTATGGGTATAACCCTAGCTCTGAAAAGTGTCCTTCGGCTACGGCCGTGAATGTACAGCTTGGATTTTTATTATTATAGGTTTTTGTAACAAGTTTACAGGCTATAAGCCTTCGCGTTAATACTGTGTTAATGTATTTTTACAGGCCGTGAGCCATACATTACTGTATTAGAGTTTTGCAGGCCGTGAGCCTTGCATTTACAGCAATGGGTTACTTAATGAACAGAGTTTTTAGTTCTTATGTTATTGCTTATTATGGGTAGGGTTTTTACCCTCTGTTTTATCAGAAAATGAGAACTGGTTCTTTTTCTTGCATTTACTAAATGCTGTGATTGAAAAGATAAAACAAAAGAATGCTTACTGTGTTTATTAATAGCCCAGCTGTAAATGTTATTAGTTGATTTTATTTAAAAGATGTTGTGTGAAGAGACCTTTGTCTCGTTAGCTTAATGATTAAGCTTAAAATGTTTAAGCTCGATTATCGAACGTTCTGTACATATATCTTTTCTTTTGGTACAAAGACATACCTTTGATTATTTTAAGCATTATTATTTGTTTAAAATCCGTACAATATATAGGTAACCTTCAGGCTCGTATTATTGTTTGTACTATGCGGCTGTAGTGAATATTTGACCAATTTTATTTATTAAATACTTAGTTGCAAAGATTAAAATTTCAGGGTCTTATCCCGAATCTGCAGTTTATGAAGTTATTGTTTGTATATTTTAATAATCATTGTTTTTAATGCTTATCTATTATAGTCTTTCAATCAACATTATCGTCCTTTAATAACATTTATTTACTTTATAAAAACATATTAAAAGACTAGTTTATAAATATTTTATTATTTATATTCTCTGTATTAATACATTGGGTTTCTATATGTATAATATTATACTACTTGTATAACATCTTGTTACATTGTAAACACTATAATACAACACTGTAATATAATACTATAATATAATACTATTCCTTGATATTACAATGTTTATCTTTTTAATATGATATACCAATTATTTGGTTCTAATGTTTGAATATTTCTGCATATTATTTAACTAATAATTAATGTAATTTTTATATAGTATCTGTATAAATACTTGTATATAGAATAGCATCTATTTACCAATTTAAATTTAGAATAACAGTTATGATAATGTACTTTAATCTAGCTGAAATAAATGAGTATACAGTAACTTGGAAAGAAAAATTGCATTCTCTTGCTAAAAATATAGTCGGTTACAGAAAGGCTTAAACTTGTAACATCAAATAGCTAAATAACAGATACATGCATATATTCTTCTGTCAGTAATGTTTTCATTTTAACTCTATAAAACTGAATTCCTTTCAAGATAGAAGAACAATCATAACTTAGCTGCAAGAATACTTGGACTAACTTTCATTTTCTTTTACTTCTAGTATTTTTCATAAAATAAGGTTACAGGACTAAAATAATTTTTAAGCTGTAGGAATATAGCTAATGAATTAAACAGAAAATCATTTGTGTTGACTGCAAGTAAAATAGGGCTCAGTTCATAAGATTACTACTTCTCAACACTGAGATACTGTGCTAGAGTACTATCTGGTGATTCCAGATGTGGAAAAACACAGTGTTACTAACAAGTTTTACTACTAACATTTCAAGATACTAATTTTACAGATACTAATTGATTACTCAGACATAAAAATAATTATAACATGCATCCATTTAAACTCAGAAAACATAAAGAAATGAATGAAGAACCTGTTTAATGCTGTAGACAACAACAGCAATGGGAGGTCGTTCCTCCCTACCAATTCCTGGAGAGCGCTCAGACAACGACTTCTCAGGACCCCCGAGCTTGCTCTGGTCTCCCTGGCTGGAACTACGTGCAGCAAAGTCAGATACCAGACTTCAACTCAGTATTAACTCAGAACTTATCAGTAAGTCCTCCCAGCTAAAAAGCTGTAAAATAACCAAATTACTGACTATTTTTCCCTCTTCCTCAATGAATTTCCTGAATAACATTCACCTGAATGCATTCTCTCTGGAAAATAACTGAGCAGCTTGAGCTCTCCTCATTGAGTACTTTTAAAGATTGCTTAGGTCTTAGTTGGGTTAACTGTCATTTAATGAGCCACCTGCTCACATTCCACTTTCTTGGGGAATCATGACCCCAAATATAGGGAAGTTGCCACCTGCAACTTAGGAAGTGTTTGAGGATGCTTCCACTTGTCTTTTGCCTGCCACCTAGTTCCATCCACCAGTTTGACCAGTAACCTCTTTTTAACAGCTCTCCCATGCTGTTGTCTCCATAATTTATTTATTAAATAATAAAATATTCTGAATTACACTCCATTATTGTTGACTCTGCTGAGTCATCAATCCCTACTTAGGATTAATTTTAACATAATGTCTCAGAAATAAATAAAACAAATTACATAATTTTACTTAATTGGGGTATGTGACATACACGCCCCCTTAAAATGTAACATCGTCCTCGATGTTACTTATTCTTCTTCCTCAGGAACTTCTTGGAATAGATGTGGGTATGCTTCCCGCATCTTACTTTCTAGTTCCCAAGTAGCTTCTTCAGGACTAAGGTGCTTGCATTGCACCTTCAGCTGTCCAATTGTGCGGTTCCGCAGAGTAATCTCCCTCCTCCCGAGGATACAATCCGGTTCCACCAAAACTTCCCCTTTTGGTTCTACCTGTACAACGTTTCAGTCAATCACATGAGTAGCATCATGTACATACTTTTTCATAACAGAAATATGAAAAACATTGTGCACTTTTAAATTAGGTGGTAACGCTAACTGATAAGCAACTTGACCCACTCTAGATAATATTTCAAATGGACCGCAATAACGTGGTGCTAGTTTTGCACAACTCTCCAGTCTTAGGGAGCTCTTCTTTGGTCTTACCTTTATGAACACATGCTCACCCACCTGGAACTCTTTAGGAGTTCTTTTCAGATCTGTTTGGCTCTTTTCCCGATCCTGTGCTACCTTCAAATTTTCGTGCATCTGTTTCACAATCTATTCCATTTCCTTCAATAATTCTGAAATTCTTCTGGGGTACAAACTCTTTTTTCTTGAATTCAGACTGATTACCATTCTTTTTAGCCTTCCAATTGGCTATTCCTTCCTTCTTTTTGTTCTGTTCAAAACAGAAATTTGCTTTTTGCATGGCTTCTTCCAGAGTTTTGGGGTTATCATATTCGATTCTGTCTTTTATATGGTATGGCAAGCAGCTGAGAAACCGTTGTACCTTCGGTTTCTCATCAACTAAATATGGCACATACCTTAACAGACTTAAGAACTTGCTGTTTAAGTCTTTCATATTCATGGACCCAAGCTTTAACTCATAAAACTCCTTGGCCCTTTCTTCATAGTACTGTTCAGACAGGAACTTCTTCTTGAAGTACCTTTTGAAAGTACTCCAATTGACCTCTTTTTCTTTAATCCCTTTAACCCTCTTCAAATCTTGCCACCATATATCTGCCTTCCCTGACAGATTATATATGGCCATCCTCGCCTTCAGCTGGTTTGAATAATTATAAATCTGAAAGTATTTTCTCATCCCGGATAACCAGGATTCTGCCTCTTCTCCTTTTTTCGTTTCTCCATTGAAAGTTGGGGGTTTTATTTTCTTAAACTCCCCAAAGATCTCTTCGTAAGGTCTGTACTTTTTCTTTTTCTTATACACCTCTGCTTCGCTACTATCACTGGTAGAATAATAGCTTTGTTGTTCCTTAAGGCCTTCAGATGAGGAACTGCTATCAGATTTAGCAAATTTCATCTTTTTGGACCCCTTTTGATGACTTGCTTCTTCAGATTCAGACCTTCTATTTTTCCCTTCAGTCTGAAATTTCTCTATCAGCATTTGATTTAACTCCTCCTGAGTTTTCAGAATTCGTTCATTATCCTTCTTAACTGATTCTAATTCAGTCTTTAACCCTTTTATGGTCTGCATCAATTCTGAGGAGTGAGCAGTTATCTCCTCCATCACAGGTTCTCTGGACATCTGTCTGGTCTCAGTGTTTGGGGTTTCCTCTTCTGCATAATCTCTTAAGTTCTCCATACCTACCTGTTAAATTCAGAAAAGAAAATAATTTTCTGCTTTTCAAAAAAAATAATAATAAAATTTTTGATTAGTATATTATTTTACTGTTATGCGAAAAAGAATTGAGCCACATCAAGGCCTAGTGTTTAAACCATGCTCTGATACCACATGTCAGAACCCCAAAATTTCGAAAAATTTAAAACTTTTAAAATACATAATATAACCACATTATAAGCAGTTGTTAACAGGTTATTTGTTTATGTTATTTAAATTAAAACTGAATGATTATTTAAATACTTTGTATTTCGCAATGTATCTTCCTTTTCAGTTACTGATTATTTTTCTGTTTGAGACATAAGGTGGTTTGTCAAGAAGGACTGGGCTTACTTAGCTTTCGAAGTAACGCAGCCGTTTACTTCTGTTACAGGTCTACAGGTAAGAATAAGGTTCGATGTTAACGACTCTCAGAGGTTACAGTACAATTTTCTGCATATAAATTGTTTAATAAAAGTCTTAACATGTTAGTCAGAAAGATCATGCTTCTCAAGGTATTATTTTGTTATTTCTGCTAAATTTCCTTTTTAAGACTTTAATACTAAAGAGAGTACAGAATAAAATGGTAAAGACTATTTCATACAGTGTCATGAGGTTTTGTAGGTTTGCAATTACAACTTCATATCTATCCCAAAGATAAGTATAAGATTATAACTATTATCTTTTAATTTAACAGCTCGCATAGAAGAAAAATCTCAGTTCCACACATTTACTTCCCTTAGACAGAGTTAGAATAGTAGCATTCCATGTTGGATTTCATGCTGTTCAGTTTTCTTTTAACTGATGGGAAAGTATTATTTAAAATTTAATTCTTAAACTTTCTTACTGAAGCGTCAAAGATCTATAATCTGAGACAAGTATTCTATTTATAGTTCATCAGTCTATAATTCCTTTTTAGAGGCTATATCTAATCCGGAAACATCGTTAGGTTAGAAATTTAAGCTGTTAAAAATCACTCCAAAACTCATTATCATTAAATTGATGCACTCACACTAGATTTACCAGCAAGAGTAACTCAGTTTTGTTCTATCTTACTTATGGAGTCCTTTTATAAAAATTCTAAGTTTGTAGAAAGACTAAGTTTATTCGTTATCATAGAGTGTGATAACCCAACAAAGATGAGCTATCATCATCTATAAGATGTTCACTTTAAGAACTAGGACAATCCAAACTGAATGATGAAAAACTTAGTATAAACACCATATATACTATATACCTTCTAGCGTAGATAGGTTTATTATTTCTCCTTTAAAAGAATAAAAACAATACAAGGCAAAGTAGTTATGGTAACTATAATCTTAGTTTATTCTTTATAACCCTTTGAACATGTAATTAACTTCTATGTTGATTTGCATGAGGTTATACAATAACTATATATACCAACAAGAGTATATTTACTACACTAGTACCATGACCCATTATTTTTGTAATTCTTTTGTCACATGACATACTTATATTTGAGTGTATTGTATTATGGAGTAAGTTATATACATATAACATGTTTAAAATCTATTCTATGGCTACGTTTAAACAATACATAACTTACCATGATAAAAGATGCATGAAATATAATGAACAAAACGTATGAATTTATACCATGCAAAAACCTTGTGTTAAAGAATAACCCTTCGTAGCATGCAATATGGATAATGGACTAATGTACGCGGTTGACAATGTATGCAGGATTGCACTAAGGTTTAAAACCTTCGTTGGAACCTTCCAACGATGATTTGCTTGTTATTTGATTACCCAACGAGGACTTTGGAAAGATATCCAAATCATTGCAAATTATTAAGGGCGAGACGTGGCTGCATGATAGCCATATCTCAGCGTTATAATAGGGTTGACCGAACCCTAACTCCTCATTTCATTTTGCTCTCGGCCCATGGCCGCTCTGCAAACCCTTGAAACCATGCTGTGTGGTGAGGACCGCCATCGCTTCTCCTTTCAGTGCTCTTTACTCTTTACCAGGTCGAAGAATACTACACGGCGAGGGTTATAGAGTGTTATCATTGTTGGAAATCTCTGTGTAACCGCCGTGGGTTTGTTTTCTCGACTGGTGACAGTCAGCCTTCTCCTTGCATCTTCCAGTGGATTATCCTTTTAGTTATTGTGGCTGTTTTTAATAGCCAGACGGTGAAAACAAAAGAAGGAGGCTGCGACGCTAGGGTTTTAACTGGTTCTCCTTCTTGTTGTAGATTGAAAGATAAAAGAATGCAGTTGCTCTGCCAAAGAATGGCAACCTCCTCACTTGACCAGTCTCGGCTTTACATTTCGAACTACCCACTGATAAGGTAATGCTGAAATTTGATTATTTTATTTGCACAGTAAAAAAAAATTTATAATTATATTTATCAAAAACGAGCTAACAGTCGGCTGTAAACACATCTCCTTGTAGGTGAACTTGTTGCACAACGATGTCTTCTCCGGACTTAGGGTTACATATCCAAAACTACGGTAAGCCCTGGGTCCTTCCATGGCTTATCATCTTTGTCTACATCTTAAGAATGGTGAGGGTTGCTACTCCGGTCGTTCAGTTCTCTTGGTTTTTGAGCTGTTTGCTTTAATAATCAAGCTATGGGTATAACCCTAGCTCTGAAAAGTGTCCTTCGGCTACGGCCGTGAATGTACAGCTTGGATTTTTATTATTATAGGTTTTTGTAACAAGTTTACAGGCTATAAGCCTTCGCGTTAATACTGTGTTAGTGTATTTTTACAGGCCGTGAGCCATACATTACTGTATTAGAGTTTTGCAGGCCGTGAGCCTTGCATTTACAGCTATGGGTTACTTAATGAACAGAGTTTTTAGTTCTTATGTTATTGCTTATTATGGGTAGGGTTTTTACCCTCTGTTTTATCAGAAAATGAGAACTGGTTCTTTTTCTTGCATTTACTAAATGCTGTGATTGAAAAGATAAAACAAAAGAATGCTTACTGTGTTTATTAATAGCCCAGCTGTAAATGTTATTAGTTGATTTTATTTAAAAGATTTTGTGTGAAGAGACCTTTGTCTCGTTAGCTTAATGATTAAGCTTAAAATGTTTAAGCTCGATTATCGAACGTTCTGTGCATATATCTTTTCTTTTGGTACAGAGACATACCTTTGATTATTTTAAGCATTATTATTTGTTTAAAATCCATATAATATATAGGTAACCTTCAGGCTCGTATTATTGTTTGTACTATGCGGCTGTAGTGAATATTTGACCAATTTTATTTATTAAATACTTAGTTGCAAAGATTAAAATTTCAGGGTCTTATCCCGAATCTACAGTTTATGAAGTTATTGTTTGTATATTTTAATAATCATTGTTTTTAATGCTTATCTATTATAGTCTTTCAATCAACATTATCGTCCTTTAATAACATTTATTTACTTTATAAAAACATATTAAAAGACTAGTTTATAAATATTTTATTATTTATATTCTCTGTATTAATATACTGGGTTTCTATATGTATAATATTATACTACTTGTATAACATCTTGTTACATTGTAAACACTATAATACAATACTATAATATAATACTATTCCTTGATATTACAATGTTTATCTTTTTAATATGATATACCAATTATTTGGTTCTAATGTTTGAATATTTATGCATATTATTTAACTAATAATTAATGTAATTTTTATATAGTATCTGTATAAATACTTGTATATAGAATAGCATCTATTTACCAATTTAAATTTAGAATAACAGTTATGATAATGTACTTTAATCTAGCTGAAATAAATGAGTATACAGTAACTTGGAAAGAAAAATTGCATTCTCTTGTTAAAAATATAGTCGGTTACAGAAAGGCTTAAACTTGTAACATCAAATAGCTAAATAACAGATACATGCATATATTCTTCTATCAGTAATGTTTTCATTTTAACTCTATAAAACTGAATTCCTTTCAAGATAGAAGAACAATCATAACTTAGTTGCAAGAATACTTGGACTAACTTTCATTTTCTTTTACTGCTAGTATTTTTCATAAAATAAGGTTACAGGACTAAAATAATTTTTAAGCTGTAGGAATATAGCTAATGAATTAAACAGAAAATCATTTGTGTTGACTGCAAGTAAAATAGGGCTCAGTTCATAAAATTACTACTTCTCAACACTGAGATACTGTGCTAGAGTACTATCTGGTGATTCCAGATGTGGAAAAACACAGTGTTACTAACAAGTTTTACTACTAACCTTCCAAGATACTAATTTTACAGATACTAATTGATTACTCAGACATAAAAATAATTATAACATGCATCCATTTAAACTCAGAAAACATAAAGAAATGAATGAAGAACCTGTTTAATGCTGTAGACAACAACAGCAATGGGAGGCCGTTCCTCCCTACCAATTCCTGGAGAGCGCTCAGACAGCGACTTCTCAGGACCCCCGAGCTTGCTTTGGTCTCCCTGGCTGGAACTAGGTGCAGCAAAGTCAGATACCAGTGTTCAACTCAGTATTAACTCAAAACTTATCAGTAAGTTCTCCCAGCTAAAAAGCTGTAAAATAACCAAGTTACTGCAGCATTCCTCTCAAACAACTTCCTTACTATTTTTTCCTCTTCCTCAATGAATTTCCTGAATAACATTCACCTGAATGCATTCTCTCTAGAAAATAACTGAGCAGCCTGAGCTCTCATCATTGAGTACTTTTAAAGATTGCCTAGGTCTTAGTTGGGTTAACTGTCATTTAATGAGCCACCTGCTCACATTCCACTTTCTTGGGGAATCATGACCCCAAATATAGGGAAGTTGCCACCTGCAACTTAGGAAGTGTTTGAGGATGCTGCCACTTGTCTTTTGCCTGCCACCTAGTTCCATCCACCAGTTTGACCAGTAACCTCTTTTTAACAGCTCTCCCATGCTGTTGTCTCCATAATTTATTTATTAAATAATAAAATATTCTGAATTACACTCCATTATTGTTGACTCTGCTGAGTCATCAATCCCTACTTAGGATTAATTTTAACATAATGTCTCAAAAATAAATATAACAAATTACATAATTTTACAAAATTGGGGTATGTGACAATATTTGTCAGATTTGGGGGGCCTAGAGAGATTGTAACTGATCAAGGTGCCCAGTTTACATCCAAATTAGTGCAGGAGATAGCAAAAAAGTACAAGATTAAGCACAGAAAGTCTACCCCTTACCATCCACAAGCAAATGGTCAAGTGGAATCTACAAACAAGACTTTAGAAGGCATCATCACCAAAACTGTTCAGATGCATAGGAAGGATTGGTCAGCTAAGCTTACTGAAGCTTCATGGGCATACCATATCACTTGGAAAAACAATATTGGTTTTTCTTGTTATCAGCTTGTTTATGGTAAGCAAGTCCTCCTCCCTATAGAGTTTCAAATTCATACCTTCAAGTTAGCAGCAAATTTGGGCATGGATCTTTCTGAGGCTCAGCAAGAAAGAATACTTCAGCTAAATCAACTAGATGAGATTAGACAAGCTGCCATAGAACACAACATTCTGATACAACAGCAGACAACTCAATGGCATGACAAGTTTATTAAAAAGAAGCAATTTCACATCGGTGACTGGGCACTATTGTTTGACTCAAAGTTCAAAGACTTCAAAGCCAAATTCACAACTCACTGGCTTGGTCCATATGAGATTGTTGAAGTATATGACAATGGCTCAGTCAAACTTCAAACCATCGATGATGAAGCACGTACATTTGTGGTCAATGGCCATCGGCTCAAACTGTATACTAAGCCTATCAGCAAGGAAGATTTTATACAGCAGATTTCACAGCAACGAGAAATGGAAGTGCTGGATAGACACATCAGTGTTTTTCCTTCACTTACTTCTTAGCTGCTCTGATATTGAAAATAAAAATAAAATAAAATAAACACAGAAAAAGAAAATAAAAATAGAAAAAAAAATATATAAAAAAAAATAAAACCAAGAAAAAAAAGGAAGTTTAGTTGTGAAAACCAGGTCACTGGCACAACATAAACTTGAATTTTCCATGGAAAACCAGGTTCGCTTGGCCATTGAAAATTCACCAAAATATTTTTCCAAATTCATGTCTTTTACATAGCTTTATTTTCAATAAATCAAGGTTTTGTTTGACTTGAGGACAAGTCAATAAGTAGGCCTATGAGGGGGATAAGCATTTTTATGCTTCCTTGGAACCCTCCAAGTCTTTTTCATATGTAGAAGGGACCTGATTTCCAGCAGAACAGGGGGACCTGACTTCCAGCAAAGTAGAAGAAATTTGAGATGGCAGACAGAAGACATCAGAAGGACAGAAATGAATCAGAACTAAATGCAAACCAGCTACATCAGGCAGCAAGCTCATCATACAAGGATATTCAGCAAAGTCTGTAAGAATTTTCAGTTTTTGTGTTTTAAAAGTTTCATGATTCTGTGTTTCTAAGTGATGACATGTTTACCTATCCCAGTAAGCTTTACTGCCTATTTCATTATCCTCATAATCTCTGCCAGCATTCCATTTACTTTCCATTATCCTAGCCTAGGAGTCAAGATGGTGGTCAAAATCAAACCTAAGAGCAAATTTTAAATGGCCAAGATATATACTGCATTCTACAGGCAGCGTCTCCTTCTCAGGAGAAAGTGAAATATTTTGAGAAAATGGAATTTCAAATGTTTTCTTTTATATATGTATTTAGTGCATCATGCATTGAGTAAACATATAGAATTTAAGGAAAATCAATGGTCATGTATATCTTCAGCGTATCTTCAAAAGGAAAAGGAGTTTACTTTAAGAGAAGAAATACCTATATTACAACTTGTTCATTAAAACGTTGGGCATACAAAGAATTTAAAGTGTATATTACAGTTTGTTCATTAAACGTTGGGCATACAAAGAAGTTAAAAGTATATTATATGAATCAAAACCTTACTTTTAATTTCTCTCCTGAGCAAATGATTGAATGAAAAGTGGCATGTTTTTGAAATGAGGAGAAAAAAAAACGTGGATATATGCCCCACGACAACATACAAATGTGCCTGAATATTGTATTGTGAATTGGTGAAGTTGAGGAGTGCGATTTGGTCATTCTTCTTGGGACCAAATCCAATTGTTTTTCTCTGCAAAATCGACTGTTGTGGGAGATAATTGTCAGTAAGAAGAAGTCGTGGAGTAAAAGAAGGATGCAGGCACCAATTCACTATGGAATTCGCGCAGGAAGAAGTGAAGACAGTTACACTAGAAAGGAGGTAAAATTTAAACCCTTTCTTTGCCAAATACTCTGCTAAGATCAACAGCAATTCTGCATTTTCAGAGTATTGTTTTGGGGATAAGAAGACAAAGGCAGAGTTAAAAATTGAAAGGTTGAAGTTTCATGTTTCCTATTAAATTTCAAAATGTCATCTAAACTAAAACCAGCAAAATTCAATCCCACTGATATTCATGAGAATTGCATGGAGATTTTTGAAAATAAGCAGTGGGTAGCTTTCTTTGAAAAGTTTGATGGGCATAATGAGCATGTTAGTCTAGCTTTTGCTAAAACATTTGATGGAGAAGAGGTTATAGTGGGAAATTTGCACTTCAAACTATCTGAAGACATCTTAGCTCAAATTATTGGCCTGCCACAACAAGGAGAAATATTTTTCAAGACTAAGCAATTCAAAGAGAAACCTTGGATACCCTTTTTGTGCAAATCAAGAGCAGGGTCAGTAAACTGGAAGAAAGGGATACCAAGGAGCTGGCTAGTTCATCCCTGGGATGAAATAGTTTATGTTATCCAAAATTTTATTACCTGTGAAGGCCGATTCAGCATTGTTTATCTTTACCACATCAAGCTGTTGCAGCATTTAAAAGGTGAATGTGAGATCAATATGCCCTATTTCCTGTTACAGAGTTTAACTAAGATGGCTAAGGCTGTCCAAAGGCGTGCAAAAGACAAAATGACAAGCCTTTTTCACTGTGGACTCATCAAAATCATCATCCAGCATGAGTTACAAATGCAAAATTTGACATGGTCGGGATTTTTAGTTCACAATCAGTTTGAAGAGCAGGAAGAATTCCTTGAAGAAGGTTTAAAAGAAGATGAATTATTGATGATAACATACCCTGAGGAAACAAGCTCAAAACCGCCAAAGGGGAAAAAGAAAAAGAAAGAGGTGTTGATGGTTACTGATGATGAAGATAACTCTGAGGCAGCAAGCTCAAAACAACCTCAGAGAAGGATACAAACTAGGAGTGTGATGAGAGAAGAAAAACAGTTTCAAAAACAAGAGCAGATCTTCACCACTTATCAAAGAAATCCAAGGAAGTATAAGCAAGCTCAGAGTAAGTCAGCATTGGAAAAAGATGATGAAATCCAGCAGAGGCAGTATGACCACATACAAACCTTGGGGAGTCAAGAAGAAGATCCAGCAGATGAAAGAGGGCAGGATATCCAAGACACTGATGAAGTGATCAAGCAAACAAAAAGAATCAATCTCTTCTTGAATCAGCAAGAGAAGGAAAAGGAAAAGAAATCAAGACAGGAAATACTAAAAGACTCAGCTTCTCTTTTCTCAGAGCAACATACAGTGGAAGAGGAAAAGAAAGAAGATTCAGTACAAAAAGATGAAGAATTGGGGATGGATACCAATTATGTCCAGCTTCCAATGAAAATGAAAATGAAAAAGACTCCCAAAAACAGTGGAAAGATTAGGAGGTTGAAACTTGAAATAAAGGAACTAGAGCAAAGGAATGAGAAATTAAAAGAAATCAACTGGAAGCTGAAGGTTCAGAGGACACGCGTCTCCAAACAGGCATACAGATGGTATAAGCAAAAGAAGAGTTATAAAGCTAAGTATGAGAGATTAAATGTCCTTTATGCATCTCGAGCTTCAACAGATGCATCATCATAGACAGGAGATTAGAAGCAAGATGGTCAACAGCACAATTTTGGTTTTTGGTTTTAAACAGGGTCAAATATTTTTGGCATGGGGACATGCAACAGCGTCCTCTTGGGGGAGATGTTGGGCACCATTTTGACCTCTTTTTGTCACCTAAATATCTTCTATTTCCCTCCATAAAACCTTCATACTGATTTATAAAGCCTTAAATTCACCCATAGACCTTGGTCAAGAGGTATAAATGTCATTGCTTTTTAACAAATTGAATTTTGAGATTTTTAAAGCATTTAAACTAAGGTTTTTATTCAGGATTACAGGATGTGCTAGCTTCCCGTAATGTCTCCAAGGTTGAATACTTGCAGGCCAGCTGGGCGTGAACTGAAAGATAGGGAAAGGATCCTTAGTGTCCAAGGATGGTTGAACTTCCAACGGATAGATGATGTGGCTCTCATAGGTGTCAAGTCAAAGTCAGTCAAGGATGACCACCTATGCTACCACTCAGCACAAAAGCAGGGCAGTTCCGATTTTGTTGATTTTCATAGATCTGATAGAGGATCTCAATGACTATGTTCATTAATTAGTTTCCGGGTTAATAGCATTTCTAGTTTCTTTAAAAAAATTGTATAAGTACTCCATAAGGGAGAGGAGAACACATCACGATTTGACTGAAAATGCAGGCTGTTTTGGTACTGCGTTGTTCTATTATGATGTATGATCGATTTCATGGTAAATACAATTAAAATTCCAGCTCTGTGATTGTCTTTCTGCGTGTGTGAACGAGGCATTGGAGGGCCCCCATTGTCGAGTCTGCACACTCCTTTTATTGCGAGTGAATGCGATTTGGATTGTTGCAACGATTTGGATTGTGTCAATGGTATGTTTTAATTCCTATAGGATTTGATTTCAGTATTGCAAACGAGTTAAATTGCTTTCAATCAGTTTTATAAAGCTCTGTTATTTCATTGATTATATGCTGAGAATGGCTCAGACTATTATCTCACCTTACTGCGCGTTGCTTGACTGTTCAACGATGGAGTATTAAGAATAATTACATATTACGAATGCTTTCCTGTAAAGGGAATTAATATTTGATTGTTCATTCAGCGCTGGGATAATAGACAGAGTCTTATAGTCCATATTTTAGGGTTAGGGATAATTTGCAATAGTTTTTTTATTATTATCTTAGAAGCTATCATATAAAATTGTTGTGTAAATGAAACAACAAATGAAGCTGTTCCTGTAAGGGAATTTTTGTGTTTACAAGCCACAGTAACTTGATCTTTTAATAGGCTTATTTCATAGATAACTAAATTACCAAACAAGTCTAGCTTTGAGTCCTGATACTTGGATATGCCTCTAAGTCTACCAACCCGGATTGACATAAACTCAAGGTTTGATTTGCATCAGTAGATCGAAGCCCAACAATCTCTAATTGCAGCAAGACTAAATAAGAGCTGGGCTGTTTGTGATGTTTAAGATCGGTAGATTGGATGATGCCATATTTGATTTTTTAATTCTAAGTACCTGGTTTGCTTACTTGCTCGCATATTATTCTTGTTAGCATCGGCTTGTATATTAACCTCATCCTTTTCTTTAATATTGAAATAATTTAACTTCATTCAAACATCTACCTATGCTTTTAACAGCTGAATTATCATTGGCTTTTGGCCAAGGAATTACTGTTATTGTTTTTGAAAGGTTACCTTTGGACAGGTTGTTGTCCACTGTTGTGAAATCTTCATCCTTGATGAAAGTAGAGAAGGATTAGAGAATATTGGAAATATTAGGAAGGTTGTCCATGGAAAAAAAGAAAAATGCTTTTGGTTATTTGCTGGCATGTATTTCAGAAGCTAATTCTCAGACTTAAAATCCAAAAGGTTAATTGCCGTGAATATCTTGAACATAAACTATATTATTGGAGTGACACTCATCCTTTGAATGTCATTGGGTTTTAGCTAACGAATCACCATTATTGTTTTGAAAGGTTATCTTTGGATTGGTTGTTGTCCATTGTTCCATTGTTCTATTGTTATATATGTTTTTTACAAAATATGAATATTTTATGTATTTTTTAGTCAGCCGGTTTTTTACCCGGTTTTTTGCCGGTTCCGGTCCGGTTTCCGGTCCGGTTCACATTTTGGGCTTCGCCGGTTCGATGACCGGTCCGGTTCCGATAACATTGATGGGTAGTGGATGTAGTAGACCAATAGAATGTGTATGCTCTATTTTATTTTGTTGACATGTGATGCATTCCCTCACATACTTCAATATTTCATTTTTCATCCCATTCCATGTGAATCTTTCCCTTATTTTCCTATATGTCTTCAAGTGTCCCAAATGACTTGCTAGTGGGGAATCATGAGATGCTTCCAAAACCTTATTCTTCAAGGCTGATTTACGGACCAAATAGATTCTATATTTATAGTAGATGACCTCATTGATTACTTTGTATTGTTCATCTTGTACCAACCCATCCAACTATTCACGGGTAAACTTATTTTTGAATATTCTACCAAGAGTTGAGCTTTCTAATATGCTAAGATCTCCATTAAAGAGAGGGATGGTTTTCGAGAAAGTGCATCTGCAATAAAATTTATTTTTCCTTTCATGTACTCTATATCAAAATCATAGGCTTGCACCTTACTGGCCCACTCTTGTTTCCTATCATTCAACCCCTTTTGAGTGAGGAAGTGCTTCAAAAGTTCAAACTATTATGATATGTTTTGACCACAAACTTGCTACCCACTAAATATTGTTTGAACTTGGCCAAGAAATGCATAATGGCCAACATGTCCTTGTCATAAATGGAATAGTGGCGCTCATGTGGCTGCAACTTTCTACTTTCAAAGGCAATGGGGTGTTGATTTTGCATTAGGATATCTCCGATGCATTCCCCTGGGACATCACATTAAAGCACAAATTATTGAGTGAAATCTAGTAAAGTAAGGACTGGACAACTACTCATCACTTCCTTCATTCTGTTGAAGGACTTTTAAGCCTCCTCTATCCAAACAAATGCTCATTTCTTCATGAGATCAGTCAAAGGGGATGTCAACTATGAGAAGGCTTTGACAAATATTTTATAGCCTATGAAAATACCAATAAATCCTTTTAATTCTGTCACATTTTTGGGATTCGTCAAGCCAAGGATGGCCTGGATTTTCTCCATATGAACCTTAACTCCCTCTTTCCCAATCACATGACCAAGATACAATATCTTAGTCATCCCAAACTCACATTTGGAAAAAATTGCATATAATGATTGTTCTGATAATATTTTTAGGACAACCTACAAATTATGCAAATGTTCCTCCCAAGTCTTTCTATAAATCAAAACATCATCAAAAAATACTAAAACAAACTTACAAAGAAGCTTGTTGAATATTATGTTCATGCAATATTGGAATGCAGTAGCTGCAATAGTCAAGCCAAAAGGGATGACTAGGAACTCAAAGTGGTCATAGTGACAATGGAAGGTTGTCTTTTGTACATCTTCTTCCCTCATTTGAATTTGATGATACCCATCAATGTGGGCTATGGGGTATCGATTATTGATAGTTTTCTTGTTCAATTCCTTGTAGTCTATGCACATTCTCATTGTGCCATCCTTCTTCTTCACCAAGACAACTGAAGATGCAAAATGATATGAACTTGACCTTATGAGTCCTAACTCAATAAGTTCCTTTATGGCATTTTCTATTTCATCTTTGAACCTCTAAGGATGCGTGTATGCATGAGTAATGATGGGTTGAGTTCCCACCTCCAATTCATTGGTATGTTCAACTCCCCTTTCTAGTGGTATACCCAGATGAAGGCCTCAAAAAACCTTTTCTTGCTTGTGCAAGAATTTCCTTATGTCTTCCGGATACTAGGAGGTTTCTACTGTAGGCTTATTAACCATAACCAAAAATCTTGTTTCCTGTTTTATATCTCAATTCCTTACGACAACCCTCATATCTTGTGCATAAACCACCTTATTGGTATAAGTGTTCATGCCTCTTAATGTAATTTCCTTCCCATCAACCCCTTTAAAGCTCATTTCCGAAACCCGACCGTTCATGGAGTGTTCTCCAATGGAAAATAACCATTCAATAACCCCGAAACTATGTTTGTATCAACAACATTCATAACATAAAAAGTATTTGTCACAGTATAGTTACCTATGGTGAGTTCAAGTTTGCAAATCCACCTACAAAAATTCATAGAATTGTTACCTACGATACTTACAGTGAATCTAGCAAATGTTTTAGTAGGTAGGTTCCTCTTTTCCACCAATGCAACATCAATGAAGTTGTGAGTGGCTCCTCCATCAACCAACACTATGACTCTTTGGCATTACACCACTCCCTTGAATTTGAGAGTGTGGTACTAGGGGACCCCTGAAAAAACAACAATAACACCTTTCCCTGACTTAGGTTTGGGTTGACCCTCTTCTGTTGTCTCATATCCAACTCCTTGAATTAGTTCATGCTCTTCATCATCTTCCTCCTCCTCCTCACTTTCGAAAAAAAAAAGTATATGTAGTGAGCCTTCCGCTTTGCACACTTATGCCTGGAAGCTAAGGCTCTTGGCATGTGAAACACAATTTCATCCTCCTTAACTCATCCCAGATATTGCTATCCCTCTTGGCTTTCCATGTTGTATCTTTTTGGAAAGGCTTCTTTTCTTTGAACTTAGCTAGAAAGTATTTTTTTGGGGGGAATATGGTTTTGGAAATTGCATCTTGAAGGTCTCGAGTTCTACTAATGGAGTCCAACAGTTTTGCAAGTATGAATTCCTTCACTAATCCTCTCAATGGATGTGCTAATACTTTTGTAAAAAGAAGTACTAAATGAGCCTTTGAGATGTCTGTGACCATCACTTTAAGCTTTTGAAATTTTGAAATATAGGCCTCGGGTGTGCCTATTTAATTCAATTGGGCCAACTCTCTAAAAATCATTTATGGATCCTTTCTATCAAACCTATCAATGAGTCTCCTTATGAATTCTTCATAGGATGTGATATTGGCATGACCCAAGGTTATCATGCCATAGTACCACCAGTCATTTGCTTCTACTTCAAGATGTAGGTTTTCCATTTTAATGGCATCTACTTCTTCTATAAGATTCAACTGAAAATATGCATCAAGTTTCTACACCCAAGATCTGGCAGTGCATTTGAAAGACACATCAAAACTTGGAAGAGTGGCTTTCCCAAGGGTGCATTGTAACTCAACATTTTGAACTTGTGTTCTATTGAGTCCCTTGGACCTATTTCGGTCCTTAAAATTTCAGTTGTCATAGAAAGACATGGAATCATTAAAATCTATACTCATGACCCTATACTCCTCAAAATAATCCTCCAAGGACTAATCTTGCCCATTTGACACTACAACTCCCATTGTTTGTGGTTCTAGGGATTTCGGCATTGAGGGTATGGGTGATTCTTTGAACTCATGGGTCTGCTATATGTTTCAATTTGAGATAAAAAGGTTTCTATGGGATGTTTCATGGTGCTCTTTTCCCCATCATGAGAACCATCATTTCTCCCTTCACTCCTTTTGTTTTTGAAATCCAGGGCTGCCAGTTTTCCCATAAACTCCCTTGTTTCTTCTTGGATATTCATAGCACTTTGAGTTTTCATAGCACTTTGACTTTGAGTTTTCTGGTCATTTTGACGGAATTTGGAGATTTAATATTTTGCCATATTGAGTTTTTTCATTGTTCGAAATCAATTTTTGATTGCAGAAGTAGATTCAGTGCTCTTGAATACCCCCTTTGAACCCATATTATACAATATCACCTACTTCTATCTGCAATCCCAAAAACTCTTGACAGATTTTGAACAAAAATAATAAAAAAACGGGGCGAAAAGTGGTCTAAATTATCCCTTCTTAAGTCTACTATATTGCTTTTAGTTCATGGATTGTCAACTTTGAATATAAAAAGGACCAATCTCATCTATGGTCTGCATTGGGGATTACATAAAATAATTAGCTCATTTCCTTTTGACATGCGCTCATGGGTCCCCTCTAGCGATGCTTTGGTTCCTTGAAAAGAATGCACACCACGTGTGTTTCTATAAATGACTTAAATATAAAAATTGTTTGTTTCTACATTGTTTTTCTTGAGCACCTTGAGGTAGATTGTTGTCTATTGAGCATATTATTGATGAGGTCATTTTGGGTTGTTTCCTCCTCTAACAGACTAGTCATAGTGTTAAGCCGAGTTTGTAAAACTTGACTTTAAATAAACAAATTCTCTCAATGACTTGAATGTTCATAGGAGCGATGAAATTGCACACACACACACAAATAGAGAGAGAGAGAGAGAGAGAGAGAATTCGGTTCTCAAACAAAGTTCCCAAATTAGTTTCTAATTTTTTTATCAGGATTTAATTTGAAAAAAACACCACCTCTTTAAGAAACACATGAAATAAATGATTAGAATTGATTTACTTAATCCATTGTCTTTTATTCATTCTAAAGGTGCTTTGGTCTTGTTGCAATGCAAGTCTCCTTCAACATCCTTTATAAGCATGCTCCTTTGGTGGGGTAGGTCATGCGCTCCTTCCTCATCAATCTCATGGATTATAAGTACCATGAATTCACACTCAACTCATTAGAACTCACAATGAATGTATCATGGATAACTACCATGGAGGAAATACTAAACCCTTAAGACTAAAGGGGTTTTGATACCATGTTAACAAATAAAGCAAGAAAACACAACACAAGAACTTGGCAGAAAAGGCTTTAAGTCATTCTCAACACAATGCTCATTTAATGATATAATATACAGTTATTATGATTAATAGATAAGGATGCCACATCATTAAGAATTATGATGACAACTAATAAAGATGATCTGTGGCTTTGTGATTGTCTAGGAAGTCACATTTGAACAATTTTTCGGTCCCCAAAATCTTACATTGAAGAAGAAAATGAAATATATTCTTTACCTCTGATAGATACTATTTGAATTTTTTAAGAACTTGGCCTTTCAAACCAATTGCCAACAACTCTTGTATACTCTTGCAAGTTTCATGATGCTTCCACTACAAAACAATGTCATGTTCCAACTTAGTGTGTACATATGGTATCGAGTATTCAACTTCTAGCAACATTGGCAATTTTCCCTCCCCCTCATCAAGCATAGAAGGAACTTTTTTTCTAATTCCTTGCATTGATAATGCAATAAGTGCTCATATGTGGTGGAAATTCTGGTGGAAAAACATTTTTTCCCATCTACTACATAATTTCAAAAGGATCATACCTAATGGGTTTTAGCTTCTTTCCCTAGCCTTGTATCTATTTCTTACTAAGATGTAACCACTCTATATCTCACACATGAAATTGATGAGACACTTCATGTCGATTACCCATGCATCTGCATATTTCCTTTTATGAACCTTAGGATACATTAGGACAGCAACAAAAGAATTGTGGGAATTTTTTTAATGACTAATCATTTCATTTTTAGTAATAATTTCATATTTAGTAATACTCCTAAATTCAATGGTTAGTTTACTAAAGTTTATGAATTTTAGTTTTTTTTGTTATCATGTCATACTCCAATATTGTTGAACAACAAGATGATTTATCATGGTGTTAATTGCATGAGTGGTTGAATGATCATATCTCACAAAATTATCTTTAGCAATTACACACAAATTTCTGAATGTATGTGGTTTATTGGTTGCATGTTTTACAATCTTTTAATAATTTATATTATGGAAATTATTGAATTTGTGCAAGTGGTTTATTGATTTTATTCTTCAACACATCTTTCTTATATTTATGTTTCTTATGGATCATATGGAAAGACACTTTTTTTTAATGAAAATAAATAGATTTGTATTCATAAAACACTGAAAAAGATATTAACAGAATAGTACAAAATTCCAAAATAAGGTTTCAAAGGTATTTGAGCATTATTTAGCTCTATTAGAGTCTGCCATAATACTATGAGTCTTAAACAGAAAACACCTGCTCCTAAATTTCTATAAATTCAAACATATTGTCCTAATAAAAGTTTGCAAAAAAATTATCTTAAATAAAACTAGATTAAGTGTTGTTTTGACCACTGCCCATGACCTGTATTTTTAGGTTGTCCTCGACATTATCCTCTTGTAGATCATGACTGTCTTCTGCGTTCTCATCACCGTCCATGACTTGAATTGTGACTGTCCTTTGCGTTCTCCTCATTCAACTCATACCTGTGTTCTGCACTTTCTTCATTGCTTGAAATGTTGACAGGGTTGAGGGGTTGAGGAACAGAGTCCTCCTCATCTTCTTTACTTCCTATATGGTCTGAGAGTCGAGATTGTTTTTCCACCAATATTTCTTCATGACGGGTTAAGGTGTTCATCATGGTGTCAACCTGACCTTCATAAACCTGGATGTTCCCTTCAACATCGTCCAGGAAGTGCTCAATGGAGGAGTTGTGGAATTTAATTTGACAAACAACATCTAAAACCCCTTCCAGTTGTGAATTCATTCATCCTAAATTTCTTTCAATATCATTAATGTTTGTACGAACATCCCTTATGCCCCGAGAGAGCTATTGCAACCTGGATTCTTAGTCTACCCCAACTTCATCCTACTTAGCAAACCAAAAAAAATCAATTCAATTATTGTGTCCCAAAATTTCCAATGTAGGGAGAGAGAGACCTCAGTGTTTCCAACATGTTATACGAATCCCACATCTTGAGAATCTTCCCCTGCACATTCCACAACAATCATAACAGAGTGTCACACCCTAGGGCATAGGGGAAGGCATTGTCTTCCTCCAGAACCAAAACCACCATTCCAATTTGCAAACCAGACCAGGCTTCCCTCGCGCATCACAGCTGTTAATTCCACCTTCGATACGATTAAAGGAGGAGAATGGCATATAAGTCCTTGGTTCTCCATGAAGTTTTGTGTCCAAGCTTCTCGGTTATTCTTCCACACATGAAGCCGTGTGCTCCATTATGACCAAACTTTGGCGGATGTAACGACAGTTGGGAAGGTCTATGGTTGATAAAATGGAAGAGGAACCCCCCCGGCGCACCTGCTTCCCCAGATCATATGGAAAGACACTTAGTTGGACGCTTAATAAATTTGGGGACACCCTTTTGGAGTGATTTTACACTTTCCAAGAGGGTCTCATTCAATATTCACTTCATAAACTAAAAAATATAACCTTGCCACCATTCGATGATTTTATTTGTGGATGGATTTGAACAATAAGCCATTAGTTTAATGCAAATCTTGATGCTACAACATTGCGTTTTATTTTTGGTTTAAATTTCATAAATTTATTTCATTTAATGCCCATGAATGTTCTTTTTTTATACATATTCTCTATATCTTAAAGGTGTTTTGTTTATATTTATCCACTTGCACATTTTTCTTCATGAGTAAATTGGATGGATTTTAACTTAATGTAAACACATTTCTATCTTAAGACAATTTCAAGATCCTTAAACTTTTCATTTTAACACTCCAAAACTTTTTCGAGATGAAAAAATCAGTGCCTTGATATTCCATTGAATCAAAGGTAACGGGTTACATCTTCAAGAATAGCAGCTTATCCAAGTAGTGGATTCTGACACCTATCTAAGAGTACATCTGCAACTCATACAAAATATAAGTGCCATCTATCAACTGTCAATACATAGGTAGCTTCTACAAAATGTAAATACTCTCTCAAAAACAAACCAGTTCATACCAACCAAATATGTCCCTAAGTGAACATAAAGAGAACCCAGAGATATTATCCAAGTCAGAGCTCGGAGCAATTCATAATAGTAAAAAACAATGTCATCACATCTAACTGAAACTCACTGAAAGATATGCCATACTCAATAGTATGCCTCAGAAACAGAGCAAGCTCATCAAAAGAACTTAAGTGCTACTACCCCATAAACTTCCCCTTCACATATTTCCGTGAAGGTAAGGTGGCATGAAGCCAACTGGAGCCCTTCCTTGGATAATGAATCTGCCCTCTCATTATGTTCTCTGTAGACATGATTAAAAACCAAAGATGAGAAAGAAGTCATGAGCTTTCTAATTTTGTCACACCAAGCCTCTAAGCTCACAATAGAGAGAGTGGATACTTCCTTTGCCCAATTTATAATCACTAAGGAATCTCCAAATATATGTAAATTTGGCAGCCCAATATCCTTAGCAATGTACAATAATGCCCAGAGAGCCAATAGTTAAGCTCGTGTATTTGTGTTGCATCCATAAGCCCATTTTGATAAAGAGATAGTGTTGTTCACTAATCCAGATACAGACACCCGCACCTCCAATTGATTCTGCAGCAGCTCCATCAAAGTAAGCCATGGGAAATAGTTTATCAGGAGCTACCCCAATGTGTCTAACTTCAAATCTTTTTTCCTGTGGCACCTTGTAAGCTGCAATATCTAGCATAATAACATGACAAAGTCCGGAAATATCAGGAGTTTTATCCTCAAATATGTATCTATTTCTAGTCTTCCACAAGTTCCAAAGGAAGAAAATAGGTAGATACAGAAGTTCCCCATCCTTGGAGAACCATCTGGTGAGGTTCCATGAAAGAGATGAATTTGCCTATGACAGGTGTACATTATATGAAATTTTTAAGCTGAAAATCACCTCCTGAGCAAAGGTGCAGTCAACAAACAAATGATTGATAGATTCAGCATCTGTCTTATAGAGGCTACATCTGTTAGGGCCGAGCCATCCCTTCTTACACAAGATGTCCCAAGCATTAATTTTCCTATTTAAGGTCAACCAAATAAAACACTTGATTTTCTGCGGAATATTGAATTTCCAAACCTGAGTAAGAATGCCATCATTTGATAGAGGCAGATACTCAAATACAATAAGCTCATATGCTTTCCTCACTGTTACCATACCTGATCTATAACTCTCCAAGACTTAAAACCCAAGAAATTTTAGGGAAAGCTCCCTTGCCCCTAGACTTTAACCTTAAACCAAAAAAGCATGAAGAATTTTACCTTCCTTAGGGAAGGCTCCCTTGCCCTAGACTTTAGCCTTAAACCAAAAAAAGCATGAAGACTTTTGCTATGGTGATAGTGGCATTTATCTTTTGAAATTGCACTTGTAGCATTAGCGGAATAGTACTTTGCCACTTAATTGCAAAAACAAGTTGCAACACTTTATTTCATGTGGTTTGTGTAGAAAATTATCATCCCTTTAAATGTACACTCCCCATGCTGCATGTAATACAGCTTCTTTCACATGTAGGAAATCCCAACATCGAGGCTTCACAAATCTTATTTCTCACGAGGTCTTGTTCTTCTTATCTGCAAAGAAGACAACTATATTGTTTGTTAAGGAATGTAAAGCTACACCAATTTACGAGAACTATGAAATACAAATTTTCAAATATCAAAACTTCTTACCTCTACCAGATTCATGGGCTTGGGCTAATTCTGAATGATCCACAGTTTGGCTTGGTCGATTTGCCATTGACTCTATAAAGGTTGCCAGAGTTCAAACCTTGGAACATGTGGCTGGACTAGTAAGGGTGGGAAATTTTGCATACATCTAAGATCAAGAAAATAATTTCATACTGTCAAATATACTTTATGGAACTGCACTTGAGAATCCATGAAGTTGTCCATTTCCTTCAACTTCAGATTTCTTTTCGGTGTGGGATCGCATCTTATGGAGCACGATATCCACAGACTTCGACTCATTTTTGGAATCGCAAGAATCCACAATTCAAATCTGAATGAGTCCAAGCTGTCAAACGAGCGCCATAATTACAGTAGCAGCATCTCCAGTCCTGCACTCCAAAACAGAAATGAAGATCCGGGCAATAATTTATCAATGAAAGAAACGATAGACATATTTTGTAAGGAGGGGCGCTTGGAGGAAGCCGTTGAAATATTGCAGCTTATGAACCAACGAAGCATTTCAGCAGATCCCCATACTTATGCTCGTCTTGTGCAAGCTTGCATCAAAGCCAAAGCCCTGTCCGAAGGAAAGAGGGTTCATAGCCATATGCTTGATGCTGGATTTAAGCCAGGAGTATTTGTGGGTAATCATCTTCTTGAGATGTATACTAAGTGCGGCAGTGTGTTGGACGCGCGTCAAATATTTGACAATTTGCCTTCCAGGGATGCTTTCTCATGGAATATGATGGTCTCTGCGTATGTTAAATGTGGAAGTATGGAGAAAGCTCGTGAGCTGTTTGACAAAATGCCTGAACGAGGTGAGATATTATGGAATTCTATGATTGTAGGATATGTTCGGAGTGATGATTGCAAGGAGGCTCTGAAGCTTTTCTGGCAAATGCAACTTTCCGGCATGAATACCACCGATTTCATCTTCGCAATCGTGCTCAATGCATGTGGTAGACTTTCAGAGCATAATCAAGGTAAGCGTATCCATGCTATCATGATAAAGATTGGGTATGACGTGAATGTATTTTTGTTGAATGCTCTTGTTGATATGTATGGCAAATGTGGGAGAATTGAGGCTGCACGTCAAGTATTTGATAAAATGCTTGAGAGAGACGTGGTTTCGTGGAATACTATTGTTTCGGGATATGCAAGGCAGGGTTTTGGAGAAGAAACGATCAGATTGTTTTGGCAAATGCACCAGACTGGCATGAAGCCAAACCAATTTACCTGTGCGAGCGTTCTCACAGCAAGTACGAGTTTATTGGATCTGGAACTAGGGAAGCAGGTGCATGCAGGTGTAATCAAAACTGGGTTAGGGTCAGGTGCCTTTGTGGGGAGTGCGCTGGTTGACATGTATGCCAAATGTGGGAACATTGGCGATGCTCAGCACGTATTTGATGAAACACCAGAACGAGATACTGTGGCATGGACTGGAATGATTGCTGGATATGCACAGAATGGACTCGGCAAGGAGGCTCTCAAGTTGTTTTTTCAAATGCAACAGGCTGGCATCAAACCTGATCAGGTTACATTTGCTAGTGTTCTCAGTGCCTGTGTCTCTAGTGGAAGTATAGATAATGCACGTGATGTGTTTAACAAAATGCCCGCACGAAATGCTGTATCATGGAATGCAATGATTGCAGTATATGTTCAGAGTGAACATGATGAGGAAGCCCTCAAATTGTTTCTTGAAATGCAGAGAGCTGGCATGAAGCCAACTCAATCGACCTTCGCAAGCATTCTCAGTGCTTGTGTCAACTTGTTTGCTCTAGAATGTGGAATTCAGATCCATGCTAAAACCATTAGAACAGGATTGGAGTCGAACATCTTTGTTGGAAGTGCTCTTGTTAACATGTATGCCAAATGCGGGAGCATTGCGGATGCTCAGACATTATTCGATACTCTGTCAGAGTATAATGAAGTTTCTTGGAATGCTATTATGTCGGGATATATTTGGAATGGCTTTTGTGAAGAGGCCCTGAAGTTGTTTTGCCAAATGCAACATTCTGGCATTGTTCCAGATCAAGTTGCTTATTCCAGTGTTCTCAGAGCTTGTGCAAGCCTAGCAGGTTTAGAACAAGGAAAGCAAGTTCATGCAGTTGTCATAACAACTGGATTCCAATCAAATATATTTGTGAGAAACGCCTTAGTTGACATGTATGCTAAATGTGAGTGCATAGAAGATGCACAAAGACAATTTGAGAGACTGCCTGAACGGGATGCAGTCTCATGGAATGCAATGATTGTGGGAAATGCCCAGAATGGATATGGTGAGGATGCTCTTGACATGTTTTTCAAAATGCTGTTGGCAAATGTGAAGCCAGACGAGGTTTCCTTTACCAGTGTTCTTAATGCTTGTACAAGCCTAGCAGCTTTGGGATGTGGAAAACAGGTCCATACCTACATAATTAAAAGTGGATTTGAGTTAAATGCCTTTGTGTGCAGTGCACTAGTTGACATGTATGCAAAATGCGGGAGGATGAAGTGTGCAGAACAAGTAATAGGGCAAATGCCCAAAATGACTGTGGTGTCATGGAATGCAATAATTGCAGGCTATTCCCAGAACAATAATGGTGAGAAAGCTCTGAAGATATTTTTCCAAATGCAACAATTAGGCATGAGAGCTACTCAATTCACCTTTGCAAGTGTTTTAGTTGCTTGTAGTATCTTGCTAGCTGTCGAACAGGGTAAGCAAGTCCATGGTCAGATAGTCAAAACTGGGTTCGAGTCCAATGTTTTTGTGGGCAGTGCCCTTATTGACATGTATGCAAAATGTGAGAGCATTGGTGATGCATGCCAACTATTCAATAAAATGCCTGAACGTAATGCGGTTACTTGGACAGCAATGACTGCAGGTTATGCTCAGATGGGGCATGATGAGAAGGCTCTGAAGTTATTTTGGCAAATGAAAGAGAGAGATGTTAAGCCAGACCATGCTACTTTTGCGAGTATTCTCAGAGCCTGTTCCAACTTAGCAGCCTTGCAACATGGAAGGCTGGTGCATGGTCACATGATCCAAAGTGCATTTGAGTCAAATGTCTATGCAGGGAGTGCCCTAGTTGACATGTATGCCAAATGTGGGAGCATAGAGGATGCATGCCAAGTTTTCAACGAAATGCCAAAAAAGGATATTGTGTCATGGAATGCTATGATTGTAGGATATGCTCAAAATGGTTATGGCATGAATGCCCTTCAGCTCTATGAACAAATGCTGCAGGCTTCCATGAAGCCAGACTATATTACATTCATTGGTGTTCTCTCTGCATGCAGCCATGCTGGCCTCACTAATGAAGGTCGCCACTATTTTGGGTCCATGATTAATGATCATTGTATCCAACCAAAAGCAGATCATTATGCCTGCCTGATTGACCTTCTTGGTCGTGCTGGGCAACTTGATGAGGCAAAGGAAATTATTGACAACTTGCCATTTAAGCCAGATGCTGTTATGTGGGGCTCATTGCTTGCTGCCTGCAGAATTCATGGCAATAAGGAACTAGGAAAACAAGCAGCTGAATCACTGATTGAGTTGGAACCTCAAAATTCTGCACCCTATGTTATGCTCTCTAACATCTATGCTGCTGCTGGGAAGTGGGAAGATGTAAAAAGAATGAGAAAATTGATGAAAGATACAGGCGTGAAAAAGAAGCCAGCATGTAGCTGGATTGAAGTGAAGAATAGGGTACATGCATTTATAGCAGAAGAGAAACCCCATCCACAAACGAATGAGATTTAAGCTATATTGGAGGGGTTGTCCAGACAGATGAAAGGGTCAGGTTATCTGCCTGACACAAACTTTGGGCTGCCTCATGTGGACATGGGGTAAAAACAATAGTTTTCTTGCTGATCACAGTGAGAAGCTGATAATGGTATCTGGTCTTCTTGTCACACCTATATGACTGCAATGCTTGAGACAGCTACATTAATATGAAGTTCATCTCCATAGTCTTCCTGACAAGAAATGGTTCTCAGAAAGTCCAACCAATTTCGGCATGCAAAGATTGGGCAATATCTTGTAGGGATTTTTGATGATGTCAAATGGAGTCACGGACAAACAAAAGCACTTTCTTTATGTTTATAACAGGATCCAACCTCTATAAATATGCGGTGGATGAAATTGGTGTTTACTTGCCTAAACGAATCCAATGACTACAATAAATGATACTCTTGTGAAATGAATCAATGATGAGTTGGACTTCCAAATGTTGGATCAATTGCCTATGATCACATGTAACATTTGATACCATTCCACAATTTCCTACTTCTGATCATCAGGTCGCCAATGATATTCTATACTAATTCCTGAGGTCATATTAGGAGCAAGATCAATTTCCAATGCATCCTTCCTAGCTGTCGCAGATCATGGAATTTATTGTCAAACACCTAGTGAATGGTCTGTGAGCTTTCTTGCAGTGAGCTAAACCTTTTACAGGAGGCTGGAAACTAATGCTATTATCCAACCTTCAAGAGGTAAATACTATACATGAATTTCGCGAGGCAAAAGAAATTGCTTCGTAGCTCTAAATATTCCCGGTCCAGCAGATTTGGGCCTCGATGATTGAATATCTTACTTCTGCGCTGCTGAAATACTTTGTACCTCAAACGACAAAAAAATTCCCTCAAGGTGAAATATAATATGTGATAAATCGATGCTTGAAATTTGATTGAATCATGTCAATAGATTCTTAGAGGTGTATAGGTTGGCAGGAGTACTACAGACTTCAATTGAGAGTAAAATGGATGAGAAGCCACAGTGATTTAATAATGCCTTGAAAATTGAACAATAAGAAATATATACATCTGGAAAGACAATAGAAGTATGCCACAGGTTGGCAACTAGGAACAGATTGGAAGATTCACATATTGCACAAATTTGCAGCGAATTGCAAAGGCACAAAATGAGAGAAGCAGAGATGAATAGCAGTGTCTGTAGGACAACGTACTAGTCAAATATGAAAGTGCGGGCAAGCAACATCAAGAAGGCACAAATCTGTATCAACGGAGAAAGTAATATCTTTAACAATCAATGTTTCTTGTTTATGACAGATCGGAGACCTCTGAATAACACAAGTCAGTGGAGGATGATACTGCCTCAAGGAAATGATAAGGATATGGAGAAAGTATAAAAGTACTAAAGTGCAATGACCAGAAAAGATGGGATAGAGGAATGGAACTATCATGCAACTCAAGGTGTTTCTGTACATAACTACAACATCCATATTAGGTATTGGGCTTTATGTACATGAGCCATTTTGTTTATAAGCTCATGATTTTGTAAGTGTTTTATTTGTAAAAATATCACTTTAGTATAATAAAGGCCCAATTACTGATTGAGTGAATCAAACCTTTAGTTATCAAGGAATTTTCCTTTCTATGGATATAAATAGGACTTTTTCCTCTCTTATGTATCTCCATCATTTATCAATACAAATCAACCAATTTCTGTTGTTTCTTGAATATGTGTAGGTGTGTAGGTTCTCCCACTGTTTTGTGCTTGTTTATTATTTTTGTTGTTCATTTTCCATTTTTGTTGCAGTGGTGGCCACATTTTGTTATAGGGCTGCTACAAGTTGGTCTTAGAGCTCAGTGGATTTTCGTTTTTGTTGTTGTTCCTGTTGATGCCTGGAAAGTTCCAGGTACCGACAATATGGATTCTCCCCAATAACCGTTCTCAATTAGATTGCTTATCGTTTCGTATGGGGAATCCGTCCGGTTAGCGGCCCGACTACCGTAGAATTAAATGAAAGTTTAAATCTATTTACCAGTTGCGGGCCGGTCCACCGTTTATGTAATTTTTTAGTTTTATGAATGATATGCAAGTGTCTAAACTAAACGCAGGTGATTGCGAAAACAAGAACCTCATAACTTAGTAAGCCGCGTAGTGCGCTGCTCAGGGTCTTACCTCTCGCCTTACATGAATCAATTGTCCTTCAATCACCCAAAACAAAGAACAACTAATTAAATCTAATCTAAACTAAACTATCCCTAGGAAGCAAAATTATATTTAAGATGAAAGATGTATTGTATGGTTTGCACACAGGATTTTACAGATAGCAATTAAATTCTGAATACATAAATACAGTAAAAAACAACACAAAGTTAGCTATGTGAAGTTAAATCATTCATTACTCATCCATTGCATAAGATTTATACATAAAATGAAATCATTCATAACACAAATAATTAAGCGGGTTAGAACGATCTCATAAATTGTTCAACATGCTAAAACAGAAGAAAAAAAATCTCATTCAACGATCTACACAACATACTTGGAAACCCATGCAGGCATCTCTCTAGCAAAATTCTAGTCCTCTTTATTATAAAAAGAAATAGTTATCCTTACAAAATAGTTTCAGCATATGAGAGCTAGAAAAAGTCCCCTTTCTATTCTATTCTACCTATACTTATACATTTACAAAATGAGCTTTGGTTATCCATGCCCTTTGGGCTTCCCCAACTCTTTGGTTACAAATTTTTTTGTCCTCTAGTGTGCTCACTAGGGAAATATAATAAATACAAAATAGTACAATAAAATTTCCATCTCTGAATAAGATAAAAAAAAATGAGCCCAGTCGCTCCATTCATGAACTGCTTCCAAGCTACAGCGTTTGCAGCTATGGTCTCGAAATTTGTTGGTTCCAAATATCTAACTGTGACCTTGTGTTTGGACAGCTGGGATTTTATATCTGCAACCATCTGTGGAGTTACTCTAAGCTGGTCCTCTAGTAGGCAATCACTGACTGCGGCTTGAGCAACCAAACTTTTTACCACCTTTTCATTTAGGCCTTTAACCAACTGTATATGAAGTTCGTTCTCTTGTTGCCTGTCATGCAGGTACTTCAAATGCTCCTCATGGGCTGGAAACTCCTGCAGCCTTTTTGTTGAAGATGTCTGGCATCTATTGTGTGTTGTAAGCACTTTTTTGTAGAATTCCATGCATTTGTCCATAGTCTTCTCGACCGCGTCTATTAGTCTCTCAGCAACCTTACTACTAAAATTCATGATATCATACTCAATCTGCAACTTTTCTGGACTCTTCATAGGTGCGTTTTCCGGAAGCTCTTTATTAGTTTCCAACCATGTCAATTGACCTTGTATAGTTTCTGCAATTTCCTGGGTCCTCGTTTTGAATTTAGTAGATATCACTGACATCTCCTGCAATTTGGCTTCTACTTGCTTAATTATGTGAAACTCCTCTGCTAACTTCACCTGTACTTGATATATCTTACCTCTGAGCAAGAGAGCGTGCTCTCTAAGAGGTGCTATCTCCATTTTTCGTTCATTAGCTGCTTTCAATAGTACCTCTAAGGAACTATTTTGTGCTTCTAGTTCTGCAATTCGAACTTTAGACTCCTCTGCTTGCTTGTCAGTTGCGGACCTTTGTAGTTCCATCTCTGTCATCTTCTTTTCTAGGTCTTTTTCTCCATCAAGGATAGTATTTGACAATTTTAAAGCATCCTTTTATGCCTCCAAAATCTAGTAATCCTGTTGAAGCTTCTCTAAGTCCGAAAGAGTAGCATCATACTTCCTCTTTGCTTCTCGGCCTACTCTCTCTTCCTTCCTCAAGGTTTCCTTCATTTGAGCCATTTTATCATTATATTGGTCAACTGCTCCTTTTAGCTTACTAACATTATAAGCATTCACATGTGCAGTTGCAATACCCATTGAGGCCAACCGTTCTGGATCCTCCTTTATATTTCCTACAACAGTTTTCGTAGTCATTGTGGTAAGTTCGGGCTGGGTACCCATTTTCAAAGTCTTCTCGAATCTCCATACAATGGATTTTTTGCTTGGGATCAAAAAATACATTTTCCAAACATGCAACTTCATGGTGTTTCGACAGTGTGAAAGGTACCAACCCCAACTCAGCAATAGGGAGGTGATCTCCTGTTAGTATATCTCTTGAGGTGGAAGGGAGATTCCCCGGATTGTCCTGAGCAGGACTTCGTTCTTGATTCTCCCTATCTAGGTCTTCTTGATCCTTCTTTCTATGTTCCTATGTATCCTCTTTTTGACTTTGTGTTTCCTCAGCTATTAATCTTTTTGTTTCTGTAATCTTCTTCTTGATGGTTTCTTTTTTCTGCCTCTATTCTTCTTCTTCTTTTTCTCTCCTGGCCTCTTTGGCCAACAGTTTCTTTGCACCTTCAGCTAATCTTCGTGGTGTGCCTTCATTTTCTTTCGTGCAGCTTCTTCATCTTTCCCTTTTTGTTCTGGATTACTGCTGCTACTGCCTTTGCCTCCAGACACTGTGATCTTCCTCCTGAGACAATTGTTTAGAACAGTCATGTTGCAAGCATTTCGATATACTTCTTCGCATTTATCCACATGATCAGTGTATTCGAAGTTCCCTTTCAGGAGTGCACTGTGTGCTGCAACTTTGCCTTGGGAATCATTTCTGTGAAAACTCTTTTCATCGAAATGAAAGGTTTCTAGCTCTTTCACGAACTCTGGTGCACTCTTAACTTTGGAAAACTTATAGCTATCGACATAGAAAGGCATCGATGGAAACACATCCTTCTTCAGGTCGAACAAATTACTCTTGAAGCCATCCAAGAAGAGCTGTCTGACTGCTTCTTTATGTACTATATAATCGGTGGCATACTTGGGGATCAGTGAAGGTGCTTTGGTTCCCCCATACATCCTCAAGTAAGTTCCCTCTTCAGAAAAGAAGTAGTCTCCAAATTCCTTTATAGACTCCAAAGCACCTTCAGACAAGCACTCACATTCCTCCAGGAAAACTAACTGGTACAATGGCATTAAGAACTCCTTGCAAATTAGCCTGTAATGACTGTGGTATTTGTGAGCCCACAAAATCTGGTATGCTGCATAGATGGGAGCTTTTCCTTCCTTCCACTTGTAGTTGAGCTTCTCAAAAGCATGAAAATAGAGTATACAATCAATCAGAAAGGATCCCATATAAAACTTAGATTTTTGTTGGTGTAATCCTTCTTGTGCTGCAGTTATACAAGAGGACAAACTGTTTGCTACGATATCATCCCAATTAAACACGGTCCCCATCATGGTTACATGGCATATTAGAGGTATCCACCCAATCTTGTAAAACCTTCCATCGACTCTACCGAAGAACCTATTCAGCATTAGAGCTACCAGTTTGTATGGGGTGCGCAGATTGGCAGTTTCGTATTCCCTAGATGTCTTTTGCCTGAAGGACTTTCCTTCGACCATCATCATCTTCGTAACTCCAATGTAATCAATGGTTAGACTATTTATCCAATTAGTTGTCATGCTGACTTCTGATGTTGGCAAGCTGTAAGCTTTAGCTATAAATGCAGGGGTGAAAGAGGCAAATCCTTTATCCTCAACATTGTACATGATCATCCCCCTCTCATCAGTCTTAGACAAAATCCAACCAATGACCTCAGGGAAAGGAAACAACTCTGGGCTTGTAGACACTTTTGTGAAACCTGATCTCAATATGTTGTTAAACAGGTTCAGATCCTCCAAGCGTGCTTCTGGAATCGTTTTATCTTGGAGCATATGATAAATTTGCTCCCACTTAAATTTAGGCTCAACCCTGGTGACAGATTTAGTATCCTCATTTATTATCTCTACTCTCGGTGTGATTTCAACGTTTGATTCATTGTCTGCAACCCTGGCCTTCTTCTTGCATTTCTTAGGCATGATGTCAGATACAGACTGAGCATGTAGCAAAACAATAAAATGCCTTAGCATCCCTTAGTTAGAAAACACATGCATCATATATGTCATAAATGAACAACATTGTAAAATTTTCAATGCATATAAGGAAACCATTGTTTCTCTTAGCAGAACAAGCTTAACTAGTATATTTTACCATCTCTTCTTTACCCATAGAAATGACCTTGTACAGCAAACTTCGCATATCACCAAAAATAACACCTACGGCACATAAAAAAAAGGACGGCAAATCCTAGTAAGGTTAAACCGGGTAAAACCCTAGTTCACAAGTAAGCTTGGCTTGAGGAGCCGAAGGCTTAACCCATCGTGCTCGAGCACATTCCAGGGTATTCATCCAAAACCACCACTAAAACCTTAAGCATGATCCCTATGAAACTCATGGCCCGCGGATACCAATCCAAAAGCCAAAACGCAGCGATGCCCTAGCTTCAAACACCACGGCCAATACCCCTCGGTAAGGAGACAAGGTAAAAAAAACGGAAGCCTGCAAAGCTCTTGTGGTTCAAAAACTCGCAAACCCCTATCACCACATAAAAGCATGAACTGGGTAAGAAATGGCCGGCAAAAAAGCCATGCCATCTCAGATTCATTATTTCGCATCCAGTGTTATGGACAAACCATGGTTGAAAAGGAAACGACACGGAACAACTTGGGAGTAGGTAGAAAAGTAATAGCTTGAGTTGGCTAGGTTAAGAGATGGATGGATAAAAAAGATAGCCTACTGAACAAAATAAGAGGTTGAGGGGAAAGTTCTTTTAAACTCAACGCCAACACGGGCACCCTAGCCTTGCAATGAAACCTAAACACCTCACTAATCAAACCGTGACAGGGCATAACCTAAACACCTTGCTAGCCAAAAAGATGTAGAATGGATCAGATCCTACATGGAAGGCTGAGCTTGAGGACTGTTGAAGACGCGACGCCCGAAAGATCGCGTGAGCTCCAGATGGCGGCTTCCCAAATCGTGACAGATGTCCAAACGGGTAAAGCTACACGGGCTTAACGATAACGCTTTGCAAACCTAAAGTGAAAACGGTAAAAACCCCAAACCATATATATAGGGAGAAATGGGGAAAGGCCTTAAATGCGGTGGATGGTAATTTAAACCGCACGAGCGTGAAATAAAAGTCGTAATGGTGCCAAGAATAAAAGACGTAAAAACGACCCTTTTTAGCTAGACAAACCGACGAAGGAGACTGACCATGAATACGGAATCTGCCGCTGATCGCGGCTAGATCTCGAAACAATCCGCAAAGTAAATCGCAACATCAGAAAAAAGGGTCATCGGGTGAAAACTCAAAACAAAAACCGTTGTTGCTTCGAAAAGATGGACACTTTTCCAACATAGCGGGACAAAGATAATGTGGTAAACGTCGGGCGGGGAAGGCAAAACTTTTCCGTCATTGCTGCGCAATATCGAAACAAAATCTGATGCAGCAGATCAAAGCAAATCGGAAGAAGCTCGGACGATAAAAGCAGAAAGCCTCCACTGTTGCAACGAAAACTCAAGAAATCTTCCAACGTATTGGATAAAAAATAGGTCGAAAAGCGCTTGTCAAAAAGCGAAATCTATTCATCATATTGGCTCAAACTTTAAAAACCATCTGCTGCATTGGGTCAATCATCAAAATCTACCCGCTGCATCGGGTCACAAAGACTTCCTCTCTTAGTGCACAAACAAACTTCTTTGAGCTTATTCAGGGTGAAACCAAGATATGAATGTTGGCTTTCAAAGTGCAAAAGGTCTAAGTAACCAAAAGCTAAAAATTTAAAGGGGGGCCCTAAAAAAAAAAAAAAATGGGGTAATAGTTGCAGCAACACCGGTTCCATTTTCAATTTAAAAAGAAACAAGAAAACAAAAAAATTGTTTAGGACTAGACCCCAAGCTTATGTGACTAAGGAAGAGTTGGACGAATTTTTTCATGTAGTTCAGAAATGAAATGAGGCAATTGATGCAAGGAAAGGGAACTATGGAGCATGAAACTTCATACTGCAACCCAACCTTTCATCGACTAAGGAAGAGTTGGATGAATTTTTTCATGAAGTTCAAAAATGAAATGAGGCAACTAATGCAAGGAAAGGGAACTATAGAGCACAGAACTTCATACTAGAACCCAACCTTTCAAGATGAAGAGGAGGAGCTAAACATTTAGGCATTAGAGGGAGGGTATTTTTTAGGTTTCAAATATCATACCTAAGTTTAATATGTTAGACTACTAATTTGGTTTGCAAAAAGTATATATTGAATAATAAATAGAAACATTTAAGTTAGTATTAAAACTTGTAAATTTTGGTGAATATTATCAATTTAATCATAATTTAAGTAAAAAATAGACAATTTTTTACATACGGAAAATGGACAATTGGTGATTATATATTTATTTCTAAAATGGCAAAACATTAATCAATCGATGAAAATTCATCCCTAAAATATACCTTCCTGAAGGGCTTTCATGGTTTCTATCATTAAGGAACTCTAATAAACCTGCTTACAACTTTTAGATGGAAATACCGCAATACAACATTGGTGATGAAGGTGTGATCCTTTTAATGAAAATGCATGAATCCCCCAAGGACCAAATTTATAGGAAAATGGAAACATTCCCTAGAAACATAGAGACTATAAAAAAAAATGATGTCATCTTCTGTTAGGGCCAAGCCTGTAAAGAAAAATATGTCAATCCCTTAAGAGTGTTGCCTAATATAAAAGCCTATAAAGAAATGGTGGCAATCCCCATGCCTAACCTCTATGTATATCTCCTACCCTTCAAGTGTCAAATAATTATTACTAGCGTGTAAAGAAAAGGTGTCAATCCCTTGAAAGTGGTGATTAATATAAAAAAATCCTATAAAGAAATGGTGGCAATCCCATGCCTAACCTCTCTGTATATCTCCTTAAAACCTTCAAGTGACAAATAATTATTAATAAATGCTTACTTTTTCACAGCAGTTTGGTGGCATTGAATGCTCTAATTATTAGGTCTTTTGAAGCTTTTCAAATGAAGTGATCATTGAATGCTCTAATAATTGGGTCTTTTGAAGCTTTTCAAATGAAGTGATCACTTCATTTGAAAAGCTTCAAAAGACCTAATAATTAGAGCATTCAATGTAACTATGAAATCATCTTTAGTTTTTTCAATCTTGACCTAAATAAACTTAAAGTAAAGTCAATAAAAAAAGAAATTAAACTGAAGTTAATAAAAAAATGAAACTTTATTCTCTTTATCCATGGTAAGTAAGATTAGGGCAACCACATTTTAAAAAATGGTTGATTGTGATTGTTAAATATGTAAGTAGTGATATATCAACCATTTTTAAATATGTGATTGTGTTAGTTGACGACCAGAAAATTATTAATGAATTCTTCTTGTTATTTGTTTTTTGTAAGCTGACACCCATGGAGTTTCGAACTAGTGACCTTATGCAAGGAGTGCCTTAATTGTACACCCATTCACCATCTATTCTAGGTCTAGTGGGCTAAATTCTTCTTATTATTATTATAAAAACTGAAAAATAATTATTTATAAAGGAAAAATATAAATAATAAATATAAATAAATAATACATAAATAAAAATTAAATAATAATATGTGCCCTGGGTTCATGGAGTTAGAGAAATTGGTAATGAACAATTGAGATGAAAAGTTGTAAATTAAAGGTTGCGAGTTCAAATCCCCATGGATAAATGCCCACGTAAACTAGAAAATAATGAACAATTGAGATGAAAAGTTGTAAATTAAAATGAACAATTGAGATGAAAAGTTGTAAATTAAAAGTCACGAGTTCAAATCCCCGTGGATAAATGCCCACTTAAACTAGAAAACAATGAGTGCCGACGCATTAGGGAGGATCCAATGTTGAATTGTGTCATGGCAAACTCCGAGTTCATCTGTGCGACGCTGCATTATAAGAAAAACCTTTGGGATATTTAACATCAAGGTGGCAGATGTCTCAACATTATTCTCCTCGTCAAGTTTTGGGAAAGAGAAGAGGTGAGCAGCTTGAGAGCTACCATGGCTAGGGTTAAAGCATATAAGAGGAGGAGAATAGATGCAAAAAGGCCGACCACCAACCAATGTCGAGTAACAGAGGCAACCAACTTCTACAACAATTGCATTCTGATGGACAACAAAATAAAAATCGAAGGGATGGAAACCAGAATTCGGCAAGAGACTATTTTTTTCAGGAGGTGGCTAATTGGAATGTGGACTTGGGGCACTCTAGATCCCGTCAAGCTTTGTACAAGCGATCGCTAATCAGCTTCTAGACAGGGAAGGTCTTGTTGGGTTGAATTAGAGTACCAGAAGAGGGGAAAAAGACAAAATGGAGAATGAATTGAGGACTTTGGAGTGCCTATTGGATGATACCCATCATCTGAATTCTACTCTGAATCGGTTGGGGCGTAATATAGGGATTGAATTCATACATAGACCCCTTGCACCAACTGCTAGTTCCAATGAGGGGGAGTCAGGGAAATCGATGCCAAACAAACAACTAGGGATCTGATCCAAAGCAATCTGGTTCTCCAAGAGGCAACAACTTTGAATCCTCTGGCCGACTAGATTCAGAACACTACTGACACTAAAAGCATTTGATGGTGCTTCATTGAGTCTCAAGAACTTTGATATAGATGGTTATAGAGACCATAATTTGGTTATTGGCATCATTAGAACCTAAAAACACATTATATAATCTGACGAGAACTTGGCCAAAACCTTCAAGAGTTTTCGTATTTTTATAAGTTGCATTAAGTGGTAATTTTTACCTTGAAGCGAAAAGTGGTGCTACCTGTCGCTCACTTTTTTTTTATAAGTTAAAATTACAACTTTTTGAAAACCCTTGTTAGTGAAGATTCAATGAAAACCATAAAATTGAATCGAAAAAGTGATCATCTAGATTCACCCTCGCTTTTATGTGGGGTTTAAATCACATCCTGTTTCAAACCATGGCCTTCACAATCAACACCATTGCAACAAAAAATGCCATCACTAGCTCCCCTTTCTTCTGTCCGATTACAATTGTAGACATTTTGAAACCGTGCATGTGAGAAGAAAAAACATTTTTCTGATGATGATGGTGGTGGTGGTGGTCTTTAGCGTCTAATTAGACCAAAGTTGGTCTATCGGACCTTAAGAGAAAAGACAAGACAACTTCTTTGGTTTGTTTTAAGATATTATTCATATGCTCAAAAAGCTTGAAGAGGAGAGTCCCTAGCTTGCCCTTGTTTTGAAGACTTAGAAGTTTAGAGAGGTCAATATTGAAGCAAAGATTATGGAATTGAGATTTAATGTGGGTAACTTAGGGCATTCTAAGATAAAGTGATTTTCATCTTCAACGCTCATAGACTTGCAAAAATGACAAATCCTTTTGGCTCATGGTGTTTTAGGGATTGTTCAACATCTAGTTAATGAAATTTATCTTTTTTATTTTTATTTTTAAATTACCTTAAAAATAAATTAATAGATAAATGGTTTTTTTAAATAACTTTAAAATTATATATAGTTACCTTTTTTCTTTTTAAATTACCTTTAAAACATAAACAAAAATAACGAATTAATGAAAAAAATATATTTTTATGCCGTAAGGCGTTTCTCTCTAAACAAGTTCGGAAAAGAACTGTTCATTTTCGTCTATAGCTCCAATGGGATGATGGCACGTGTTTCATGTTGACGATCTGGAGGTTCCGCCGCGTGTTGTTTAATTTACCTACCATTGTTGCGTGTTCGAAAAACATAGCCTGGCAGCATGGCAGGACGACGACCACTGTTTGCTACAGTTTTTCACCGCCTCGGACAATGCTTGTTCCTGAAGTTTCCCCCTACTTCGTTGGAGGCACCGGGTTCTGCTGGTCCTTATGGCATGGAGGTGATACAAACATTGAATATTGGCGTTATTTGAAACATGGAGACTTGAGAGATTAATCTGGAGGGTGGAAGGAAGGAAATGCCAGTCTCCATGCGCTCCAAGATTCTCAGCAGCCCTAAAGATGGAAGGTCTCCTGGAAAGAGAAATAAAGAAGATGCCTGTCATGGAGATTCGTCCGTTGCAACTCGAACCTGGGTGAGTCCTTATCCGCGAAATCCTCATCATAATCTTAAGGAGAAGCTTAAAATACTCACCCAGATACATTTGCAAAACGAAAGTAGTGGCCACCAACAGACTTACGCTCAACAGGTCAGTAAATCAACTAGGCCGGCCAGGAGAGTAACGTACGATCATCCTGGACTCAAGCTTGTTGCCAATGAAGAAACTATGCCAAGGGGTACAAAGAAAAAGACAGAACATCAGACGCATGCTGTAGTTTCAAAGCCACTTAGGGTTTCAGGTACTTGTAATTTGGTTAAGGAAACAGAGACAAAGGATGTTGTTCTTGGGGATGAGTATACCAGTTCTAGCAATTTGGGCAGTTCAAGGCTCTCATTTAACCTAGCAGAAGGCTTTGCTTTTCCAAATCCTAGTGCAGGCATAGAGGAACGGCCATCAACTGTGCCCAGAAGTTTCAGTATCGTAGATGGGCAAAGAGAAGTCAAGACTGTTCCTATGAAAGGAAAACAGGAGATGGATTTATCGGCCCCTGTTTTTTAAGATGGACAGGTGGAAAGAATTATGGTTTATGTTAGAGTGCGACCTCTGTCCAAGAAAGAAAATGAAGCGAGCGCTCGCAACTGTGTTCGTGTTGTTAACAACACAGACCTTTACCTCACTGAATTTGCTTCTGAGACTGACTACCTAAGACTGAAGAGGCTTCGTGGCCGGCATTATGCATTTGATGCAATCTTCCCTGACACTGCTGAGCAAGAGGACGTCTACATGACTAGGTATGTCAGTTGACATTTATTCAGTTTCTCGTGCTTGGTATACTTGAATTTTAAAATGTAGCATCAATTCATGGGCATTTTGTGTCTTTGGGGGTGAAAATGTACAGCACCGCAGAGCTTATTGAGGGTGTTCTGCAAGGGAGAAATGGATCTGTATTTTGCTATGGGACGACAGGGGCAAGGAAAACCCATACAATGTTGGGTACTGTTAAGAATCCAGGGGTGATGGTTTTGGCTATAAAGGATTTGTTTGCAAATCTTAGGCAGCGGAGCCGCAATGGTGAGCATGTTGTGCGGCTGTCTTATCTGGAGGTGTACAATGAATCTGTCAAGGAATTGCTATCACCTGGCAGGCCTCTTGTTTTGAGAGAAGATAAACAGGTAGGTTCATGAAGTCCTTTGTAAGTAGTTAGGTATCTTTCGGAATAGATGCAATCTTTTCTTGAGATGGATGATATAAACGTGTTCCAGTTTGTTTCAGGGTACTGTAGCTGAAGGGCTTACTCATTATCAGGCATATTCTGTTGAAGAGGTATGGTTTCTCTTGAGAATCTGTCCTCTCTTATAACTTTTGACATATATGTTAATGAAGTTGATTCAAGGGCAATTTTTTACGATTGGTGGTTGCAGGTGATGGCCTTGCTTCATCAAGGCAATCAGAGTAGAACGACAGATCCGACTCGAGTTAATGAAACTTCATCTCGATCTCATGCCATCTTGCAGGTAATGGCACTTTGAACTTTTATCTTACAACTATTTGTATTAGTCACATTCTTTAGAAGACACTCATCTCTCTCACAAATTTCATTTAGTAGATCTCCAAGCATATACTTCTCGTTAAATGATCTGTTATCATTGTAGGTTGTGCTAGAGTACAAAGTAAATGAGGGATCGAGCATTGTTACTCGCATGGGAAAACTGTCTCTTATAGATCTGGCTGGTTCTGAGAGAGCTCTTGCCACAGACCAACGAACCGTCAGATCTCTAGAAGGGGCCAACATAAACCGCTCTCTCCTTGCCCTCTTACACAGACACAAGTGACTTGATTGGGGGCTTTCTTAGAATATGATTTTCTTACTGATAAAAAAGAGCTAATCTGTCAACCAGTTTTGATATACATACACAAGTTCACTGATATACACTCAATGATATATATATATATATATTCGCTTTTGTGCAGATTATGGAAAATAATGCTTGTTTATCAAAACTCCATAGACCAATAAGTCCAGGAGGCATCTCCAATGATAAAACACAATTTCTTTTACATCACTTCATTTTATACTTCAGAGTGCTTTTCAATGATTCTGTTTTTGTCTCGAAGCTTTTTAGTATTCCCAAAAGCTTTTAGCGGAATTTTCCTTGATAATTTTTGGCTCTTATCTTCAGGATTGCATACAAAGTTATCCCCAGTCGGTTACGCAACCGAGTTCCTGCAAAACAATTTAGGGCCTTCTGCTTACAATCCTGATAAATTAAATAAGAACCTGTGCATCTTATAGGCTTTTTGGCTTCGTTGGCATCGATAAAAAAAAAATTCTTTCATTCATCGCAGAAAATCATATGGGTAAAATGTTGATATGCTTATGGGTAAAATGTCGATTCTTCATTTCTGATGTCATGTAATTTACTATAATTTGAATCCAACATCTGGGGTATAGAGGGTTAGATATTAGATATCAGTAGTGAGCTTTGCTGTTGGTTCCAAGGGTTTGACAGGCCATTCTATTTTTTTCGGCATTGAGCAGGTCATTAGGGATTTTCAATTTTGCATATTGAAGTGATAGTTAGTATTATAATACATCTTGAGATAATATATGTTGACATTGACAACCCTTCTAGGAAAAAGTTGATTTTCCATTTCCCTTTTGTAATGCGATATATAATGTCACATGTTTTGCTATGATGTGAATACATCTGGGGTAGAGGGTAAAGGTTTTAGTCTTACCACAAGTGAACCCTGGATTCGGTTCCAAGGGTTATTCGTTGGGGCATAAGTTATAACCATTATTTTTGGGAGTAGGTCATTAGGATTGTCCAATTTTTGCACAGTGAAATTTAAATTCGCTCTATGATACATCTTTGACTCTTGAGACAATGGACTGCAAATTTTAAAGAAAATTGTTAGGGAGATTATTGTTGCTTCTCTTGGATTCTGTAAATATGTGTCATTTTTGGTACTAATGAATGTGGCTTTCTGATTTCCATGAGAGAGTCTCCAGTGGAAGGTGAATGAGGTTTTGGACTCGTGCATTTTAGCTATGACTATGGATTGTTAGTTGTTTCAAAGATTTGAAACTTGGTTGTAAGAGGTGTTATCCATTGTCTGATTTAGATCATGGAATTGTGCCTATTCTTAACGAAAAGGGTCATATAGTTTTACTTTCAAGAGGAAAATATACGAAAGGTTAAATCTAAATTTCATGTCACAGGCAAACTTGGAATTTGTGAAGGATACAAAGAGGATCATAATTCTATCAGAAGAATTAGATTATTTGAAGTAGGTTTGAACTTTTTGATCTCTACAACGGGATTATTGGATTCGGTTTCAAGATGTTCAACCGAGCTGGCCTGGATAGATTCAAAAAAGCACAAACAATAGAGCCATTTTCAGTCAGTGTCAACCCAGTTTCAAAGCCAACTGTGAACCTTCCATGGCAACATCAGCAGCAATCACAGGTTGCTCAAACACAGTTACAGCACCAACAGCATCATGGATTGCCAAGGTGTGTAGCTCCAGAACTTGTTCCGGCATTGACACCTACGCCTCAAACCACTGGAATAGGGGGTGGGCAATCAAATTAGCAACCCCCAAACTGGGCTGTGGAGCCTAAACCAGGCGTCTTTCGTTTAGAGGTCATGAAGGATGGTGAGGCATTAGATCAGATCAATTTGGATAAATGGAGACACATATTTGGGAGACAGGTCGTTACTTGTGATTTTGTGCTGGACCATCCATCCGTCTCTCGACAACATGCTGCTGTTGTGCAACATAGAAATGGCAGGTTTGCATCTTCCACCAGAGAAGTTACTTGGTAGCCATCTAAAATTTAATCAAGTCTATCCGAAAGATGAAACTGCAACTCACTAAGAAGGAACGGTATGCTTTTTATCTAAGGCCCAGTTTGGTCAGAGTCAGTCGTTGGCCTATCCTTCGTACACCTCAGTACTCAATTGGTTAAACATTCTGTCCCAAGATCCTTTACTGTCAGTTTCTCACTTTTGTTATACTGTAATATTCTGTCCCAAGAACTTTTACTCTCAGTTTCTAGCTTTTCATTACTGTGCTGACTCCCAAGGGGATCTGCATGGTTTTTGTCCTAAGGCCTCTGCGGTTTAGAGACTCTTGTGACTCCCAGGATGGCAGCAGGGTGCCCTAAACGTGATTCCTTTGATGTATAGTTTCTCTTTGGACTGCCTAGCCCTTGTTAAACTGTGTACTTTGCTCTTTCTATTTTTGAATGCTTATTAATCGTAGAGTTCCCTTAATATACATATTTTATTTCACTTGCAGTGCATCTTTTCATGGGTTGGTTCACCTGGTTCTTTGTTATTTCATGTAATTTGAAGCCATTCAGTCAATACAGACATATTTTTTCTTTATAGAAAATATGTGGGTTTGTTGCAACCTTAAATTTGTAATGAAGCATTGCTTATATGTGCAGCATCTATGTCATTGATCTGGGCTCAGTGCATGGCACTTTTGTTGCAAATGAGCGCGTGACAAAGGATAACCCTGTAGAACTTGAAATAGGCCAGTCTCTACGTTTTGTTGCATCATCCAGAAGTTATATCTTGAGAAAAAATACAGCTTCCCTTTTGCCTATGCAACAGTTGCCTCCACAGTTCACCCTTCCGGATCCTCTAGATCCTTCAGATGAGGATGCAGTTGTGGCGTACAATACTGTTCTGAATCACTTTGGGGCAAGCAGAATAGACTTGCCACCAAAAACTACCAAGGATTCAGGGAATATTTCTGCAGGTGGTAAAGATGGGGAGTCCCAAGTTGAAAGGGCTGCCAAGAGACCACGGAAAGCAAGAGTGGCTTTTAGGGATCAGCATGGTGGAGAATTAGTGGAGGTAGTTGGGATATCAGATGGTGCAGATGTTAGCACTGAGCCTGGGCCCATAGGGGTAAAGGAAGGTAGTCTTGTTGGAAAATATGAGTCTCTTGTGTAGATTACAGTGATACCTAAAGGCCAGGACCAGGCTGTGCCAAAGGAAGAGAGTGATACACCAAGAGGTGTCACTCAAAAGTTACAGCAATATTTGAACAAAGTCAAATCCCCAGCAAAAGGTGGGTTCTATGGAGATCTTTATGGTGATTCTTTTGCTGGTCAGGTTGGTGCCTCATTGGCAAATGTGCCAAAAGAAAACAGTGTTAGTTCAGTGCAATCTGCTTCAAACGTGACAACAGAAATTTCTGCCAACGGCATGCCTAAGAGTGACAAAGAAAGTTTTGAAAGCAACATGATGGTGAAATTTCAAAGTTCAAAATCTAATGCACTCTTTGATGATGATGATGATTTATTTGGAGACTCAATGGAGGATGATGCTTCAAGATGAGTCTAGCTGTTCAACTTTCATGTGGAAGATATAAGTCCCAATTTCAAGGAATTTGAGGTCAGAATTATACTTGTAGCAAAAATGATGTTTTTTGTACATCCCAACATTATTCAGAATGCAGTTAAATTTTATAACGGGTTTATTATTGATGCTTGAATAGCATGTGATTGCAGCAGCCTTTTCTTCAACACCGTCTCAACAAAGCAGTTTTCTGTTTCCATTGGTTTTTACATTCTAGCCTTTTTGTCTTCTCATTTCTGATGTTTATAGTGTTCATGGTTATATAATGTGCAACTAAGTTTGAGTTTACTCACCTGAAATTTGGCAAGAATGTGATATCCATCAAGCTCCTATCTCAATTTTGTTGTTTCCATTTTAAAGCAGCCCTACGTGATCAACTCGTATGTAAGGGAGGACAGAATGTGGGTTTCCCAATTTGTTTGAATATTTACTCAACTGATTCTTTGTGGAGCATGTGGATTTTATTGGATTCAATCCCTTAGAATAAAATGCTAATAAAGAAGGTAGAGATAGTACAGGTTGCCTAACTTTATGTAACATTTATGCAGATTCATGTTATGTGTAATTTGTTACTAAATGGAGTAATAAAGATTCCAAGGTTAAAACATATGTAGCAGGATTATCTGATTTGAAGTATAACTATAAATAGATGTGTGTGTGTTTATGTGTGGGGTAGGGTTAAATTCCAAGAATCCTCTTTGCAATGCGTCCTGCAAATCCCCCCTAATGGTCACGGATGCCCGATTCGACAAGCTGTTTTGCAGGGTAGTGAAGTATTATTCTCTCCACAATTTTGTGGAGACTACCGGGAAGCATCCGGACGAATGGAGGCGACCCACAGGGGTTACTTTTTTCATTACTCCTCCTGAATGCAGGCGGTGATGGTCGCAGTAGGTATTTGCGAGAAGGTGAGTCTATTTGGGTTCGGCAAGTCTGGTGAGGCTAAGCACCATTATCCTAGAAATCAGAAGGGCGAGGAGTGTACCGTTTCTTTGTTCTCATTTGTTGGTGTATAATATTTTACAATTTATTTGATAATTATTATTTTCTTATATATAATTAAAGCTTTGTTTTTAAGCATTAATTTTAACATAATTTTGAAGCAGTTTGAGACAGTGAATTTTCTTATGAATACTTTTTTATATCACTTCATCTACGCCATTTTAAATAAATTAATTGTGCTCTATCTTACCATTGATCTGTTTCTGGATTAAAACTTTAACGATCTTTGACATTTTAATATGCTGATATAGAACATGCCTTCAACAATGTACTCATAATGATTGCAATATAACATATTCTTATAGTTTTTCTTGTTTTAGAACATGCTTTGAGCAAACTACTTACAATTATAACGTTAGCCATTCTTCTTGCCCTTTTTTTATAGTGTTTGAATTATATATCAATTTTATGAAATGAAATGCTCAACGTTCAGTTTGTATTATGGCTTTTTGTTGGTCATGGGGTCCATTCCCTTACCGTAATGTCACATTAACTGCACTTATCATGTTAGAACATGTGGAAATTGGATTCTTTAGGTGGTTTTATCCTTCTTAGTGGCTAAATTGAATTGGACTTAATTTGACTAGCCTTTGACATTTCCATGTGAGTGGGAAAGCCATTTCCATACAACTGTAGTGGCCATGAAATATGAATATGACTTAAAAGGATAACCCTGTTTAGATTGGATTTGAATTCAAGCTATCACCTTTGTAGTTTGGAATTGAATTGAACAATCACTAAATGATAACTATATGTAAAGAAAATCGAACTCTTTTCCCTTCTCCTTTGCACGATAAATTGTAAACTATTCATTTAAATGATCGATCTCCAACTCAATTGAGAGAAAATATGGTTAAATATATTGGAACAACACATACTAATATTACATAGAGGAAAAAGATAATATTTGTATCTATATAACAATAAAATATTTAATAGGATGCAAACTTAGGTCACCTTTAACAATATTTTGATTTTGTTGCCATGAAATATGGTTTTAGAATTGTTCACTTATTTTCTAATTTATTTACCAAATGAAGTCTCTTAAAAAAAAATCAACATATAAAGCTTTGTTGAAATACAAATGAAAATAAATAAGGACCACCAAAATAATAAAGTTTTTAACTATACTATTTTTAATTTTAAAAAAGATGGGTGACAATAAAGATGTAAAATTTTGACCAATGTATTATATAAAAGAAATTATTTATATATTAAACAAAAAACTATATATATCATTATACATATTCTAAATTTATTAAATTTAATATGTTTACTTTTAGAAATATATATTAAGTTTTTATGTTTTAGACATGAGTTTAATCTATTAAATTTAATGTGATTATTTTTAGAAATGTATATTTAATGTTTTTATGTTTTAGAGATGGGTTTATAAGACAATTTTAAAATTTTTATGATATATGTATAGAAATTAGTTATTTTATTACTTTCAAAGATTTGTGAGATTCAAAAAAAATAATTTAATTTGTTTATATTATTTATATAAATGTTTATAATAGATAATTCTTTTTGGAATTTTAAATTGTTTTAATGATAGAGAAATTTTAGTTGTTTTTAATAGATAACTCTGTTTGTAATTTGATTTTTTTTTAATTACAGAAAAACTTTATTTTGTATTAATGCATTCTAAATGTATGATTTATGTGTTATTAAGAATATTTTTTAGTTTATGATGTGTTGTATTTAATGAATAATTTATTGTACAATAATGTATTGTTTTTTAAGGATGTGTTTTGTGTTCTATGGGATGAATATGATTTATGATATTTTAATGTCTTTACCTTTTATGTCTTATTTTTTGATGATGTGTTTTGTGTTGTATGTAATCCATATGGTTTATGATATGTGGTATTTGATGGGAATTTGATATGTTTTGTATTTGATGAATAAATTTATAGAAGTTTGAGGTTTTGTCATAAGCAATATAAGAATTATCTATCCCAACAATTTAAACTAAACAAAATAAATGAGGTTGTGGGTAAATTTATTTATGTGATGAATATTTAATAATTTTAATTTAGATTAAATTATTGTATTTTTGTAATATTTTATTTTAATATTTAATGTTTAATAAAAAATATTTGTTTTTAATACTCAAGCAATTTGTTTTTAATATAATATTTTAAACAAGATAATTTGAAACAAATTGTTTTAATTCAAGTAGACCTGTATTAATATGATATTGTATTTCTATTTTTTATAAATGTTTTTTTCTTTTAAATTTGAAATTTATTCTT